>CM070076.1:51019427-51389942 GCA_036250285.1 Pyrocoelia pectoralis
TATGGTTTGTCTAGCGAACTAGAGGATGGGGGAGTAAACGTGGTTGGTGTTGGCGATTCTTCTGTTTCTTGCGCAAAAAGCTGTACGCTCTATCTACGATCCCGATTCAATGGAATGGGAAAACATATTGTCGCTAGTGTTGCACCTCAATTTTCATACAAAATAACGTCAGACATGGTGTGCTTTGCACAGGGCAAAGTTGTCGAACTTCAGTTAGGAGAAGATCGTCTTCCGTATGATACAATAGACATTATTTTGGGCGCAGACGACGTCGCAGGATGCTTCATTGGCGCTAGTGAAGTAATCGATGGTTTAGCCTTCCAGAACACGATTTTTGGTTGGGTATTCTATGGAAGCGGTCCTACTGGCATGGCATTTTGTCATCACGTTTGTTTAAACTCGTATGTTACCGTCGCGGAAGTTGATCGAAAGTTAGAAAGACTTTGGAAAATCGAAGAATTATCTTCCGAGAAAATTGACGAAACGAACGAATGCGTTGAGCACTTTAAACGTACTACTGTGCGCTTGCACGATGGTCGGTTTTCGGTGCGTTTACCGTTAAAAAGAAGTCGGTTTGAGCTCGGTGAGTCGCGTATTCGTGCTCTCAATGCGCTTCGGCGGATGGAACGCACAACTACAAGCGAAGTTAAGGACGCGTATGTTTCTTTTATGCGAGAATACGAAAAACTGGACATATGCGGCCCGTATCACATAATGATGTAGCGTCGATTTCGTACTACATCCCACACCGTGCCGTGTTGCGTCCTACAAGCACCACCACCAAGTTGCGCGTGGTCTTCAACGCATCGGCCAAGACGTGAATGGTCCATCACTTAACGACATTTTGAAAATCGGGCCGAAGGTCCAGAGCGATCTATTCGATATCCTCGTGCGCTTTCGAGCTCACGCAGTTGCGTTTTGTGCCGATATCGAAAAAATGTATCGGCAGGTTTGCTGTCTGTGAAGAGGATTTCCACTTTTTCACGCTCGGATTCTCTTTGGCGCGAGAATCCAAATGAAGAAGTACGCGAATACGATGACCACCGTAACTTATGGTACCGCACCTGCGTCATTCTTGCCACGCAATGCTTAGTTGAATCTTGCTCGCGAATTGGCCTTATTCGAACCTCATGCTGCGGCTGTAATCGAAAGGGATTTTTATATGGACGATTTTAATGACACGGATCCGATTCAGTGCTCTCCGCTATGCGCTTACAATTGAAAATACACAAGCGCTCGAAAAAGCAAAATTTCCATTGCGAAAGTATACAAGTAATTCCGACGAATTTCTTGCATCGTTGCCCCCCGAAAATAGTTGAGAAAATCGTACACTAACTTTGAATTCCGACGAAGCTGTAGCGTTACTGGGACTCATATGGTCACCGACGTCCGACGCTTTCGGTGTGAAGATATCGAGTTCGACGCTTCCACCCGTCCTTACGAAGAGAGAGATTTGAGTAGAGCGTCTTCTCTCTTCGATCCACTTGGTTTTTTGTTCCGGTTACTATCAACGCGAAGATTTTGATTCAAGATATGTGGAAGCTGAACATCGGCTGGGACGATCCGATCGACCCTAACCTTGCTGACAAGTTTAGTCGTTACTACTACGAATTAGAGCGTCTAAGTCAGTTTTCAATCGAAAGAAGGTATTCAAAGTTGGAAAATAGACAAACTCATTTAGTTGGTTTCTCAGACGCTTCTGAAAAGGCGTATTGCGCGGTTTGCCTATCTTCAATGTTTCTATGAAGACAACGTTTCTGTGAGCCTTATTTGCGCCAAATCAAGGGTAGCGCCATTGAAGTTACTAACGATTCCTCGACTCGAACTGGAAGGTGCTCTACTGCTTGCGCGGTTACTCGATCGCGTTTGCGCAAAATTTGGACGTTCCTCGGGAGAAAGTGGTGGCTTTTACGGACTCTATGATTGTTCTTGGATGGATTCGACAGCCACTGGACCGTCTTCTTCCGTATGTAGCAGCTCGCGTCAAGAAAATCACGGAAATTTTGCCAGCCAGTCAATGGCATCACGTGCGCGGCGAAAATAACCCAGCAGACTTAGGTACGCGCGGCTTATCCGTCCAACGGTTTTTAGAGAACAATTTGTGGAAATATGGTCCATCGTTTTTGCAACAGAAAGAGATGGCCATCGGAAGTTTAACTCAGGCAATCGTATTGCATGAGAGCGAATTACCGGAGCTACGACGCATGTGCACACACGTTTGCGCATCTATAATGCCGTTCATCGAGTTTACGCGATTTTCAAATTATTTGCGATTGATTAACACTATGGCATACGTTGTGCGCTTCGTATCGAATTTAAAATTATCAGTAGACAACCGTTCTTTGTCTGGTTTAAAAGTTGTCGAACGCAAAATCGCGCGTGAGGTAATCGTGCGTTTCGCGCAAGAGAGCATTTTTCCGAAGAAATGTGCGCACTACGGAACGGTCAAAGTGTCAAGTCGAAGAGCGTTTTAAGTTCGTTAAGCGCTTATATTGGTAACGACGGTATTATCCGCATCCGTACTCGTCTTACGAATTCACCGTATGCTGAAAGTGTTAAGTACCCGATAGTTATTAATGCAAAAAGTCGGTTATTATATTTGTACGTAAAACACATTCACGAGTTTTATTTTCACGTGGGTTACAATCAGGTCGTCGCAATTGTGCGCTCGTCGTTTTATATCGTTTATAGTTTATCGAACGTAATTAAGTCAGTGATAGCAAACTGTGTGGTGTGTCATCAGATTCGTGCTAAAACGCAAAGTCAGATTATGGCTAATTTACCGTCAGATCGTGTAACTATCGCTCGCCCATTTTCGAAAGTAGGGGTTGATTTTGCGGGACCCTTCGTGACTAAGTGTACCGAACATCGTACCTACCGATATACAAAAAGTTATTTGGCGATATTCGTATGTTTCGTTACCAGATCAGTGCATCTCGAGATAGTTTCTAACTTAACAACACAAAAGTTCATTGAATGCTTACAAACGTTTTATGAGTCGTCGTGGAATTCCGGCCCGAATTTACAGCGACAACGGTTTGAATTTTGTTGGAGCCAAGAACAAGCTGAATCTTGAAGACTCGTCACTACAAGATTTCGCATCGTCACGTAACATTGATTGGTGCTTCATCCCCCCTCGAGCTCCGCACCACGGGGGACTGTGGGAAGCTGCGGTTAAGGTGGCTAAGAAGCATCTTACGAAAGCTACCAAAGATGCTGTTCTTACTTACGAGGAGTACGAGACAGTTTTTACACGCATCGAAGCGATCATGAATTCACGTCCTATTTCTTCTCGACGACAATCCAAGTTAGTTTTTTCAGTATTAACTCCTGCTCATTTTCTTCTCGGTACCTCGCTACTAATAAGTTTCGAAGATGAAAACGATCACGATGGAAATGATCTAAAAAATTTAATCGATCTTTGTGAATCAAATCGAGCTATCATCGATTCTTTTTGGTATGGGTTTCGAACCGATTACCTATGTTATCTTCAAAATCGATCAAAATGGTCCAAGCAAAAGCCCAATGTCAGAATTGGTGATCTGGTAATTTTGAAAGAAGATAATAGCAAACCAGCGAGGTGGCCAAAGGCAGTAATTGAGGAAGTTCATCCGGATGCCAGTGGCATTGTTTCGAGTGGTAACCCTTCGGACGCAGTATGGCCTTATCAAACGTCCAATTTCAAGAGTTGTAGTATTGGTTTCTGAGAAGTCTCCATCACCGACTCCTCAGGAGGGGGAGTATGTTATGAGAAAAAGGGACTATTAGATTTAAGTTTGTTTATTATGAAAAAAAATAGTAGTTGTTGTTGTCACAATTAATAGTTTTTTGTTCGTATGTGAATTTTCATAGTTTAATTTCGAATGATTAGTTATTCCTATTAAAAACGAGTTGTTAGCTATAAAAGAAGAACTTTCGTATTTTTTCAATAAACAATTACAATACTTAATGGATGTACAAAAGTTGAAGGTGTAGATAGCATAGAGAGTGGGTCCCAGAACGGATCCTTGTGGAACGCCATTTGTAGCGCGCCTGCTCCCAGATGGTTTATTTTGAATTTTTACTTTCTGAGTTCTATCCTGTAAACATCTCGGAAGAAATTCAGAAAATTTGTATCAGCACGTATGTGTTGCAGGATAGCGAGGTGAAGATCATGATTTAAGATAGGTATCGAATGCTTTTGAGTAGTCAAGCATAATGAGGACTACCATGTTGCCTAGATCAACGTACTTAAAGATATCATCTGTAATACTAAACAACGCAGTGGTGCAGCTGTGAGCATTACGAAACCCGGATTACACCGCAGGTAGGACGTGAAAGAGTTAATATGGTGAGAAAGCTGGTCGTTGACGACACGTTCGAGAACTTTGGATAATACAGGTAAAATGCTTATGGGTCTTAAGTCCGACAGATTCTCAGGATTAGATTTCTTAGGAATGGAGAGAACAAGGGCTTCTTTCAACGCCAACGGAAATTGACCCGTGCTCAAACAGTAATTAATTATATGGGTGATATACGACAAGATTACAGACAAGCATAGATTCAAAGATTGACATCAATACCGTCGCTGCCAATAGAAGAAGATCTAATTTTAGAGATGATATCCAGTATGTCCAAATCATGACCGTTGAGAATGATTGATAAGTTATTGGAAATACCACTTTTGAAGTTATTTGAGTAATAGTTCTTCATTATCCATTTAGTTATTGTCCGATGCCTTGTTTAAGTGTTTTCAATTTGGAAATACTGCTGCTCCCTTTTCCCAATACTTAAAAGATTTCTCTAACAGAGTTTCCTTACAAATTAAAATTGTTGAGATCAAAATGTTTCCATTACAAATTTATATAGAATAAAACTACCAAAGAATGTTAACAACTCAGTTTTTTTGTTTCGTTTGGACATTTTATTTTATTTGTAAATTGCAGAAAGCAATATCTTGCAACCAAATGGTAAGATGAAGCTTGTATGGAAAACAGAAGTACCATAAAATAAAGCATTAATCCAATCTAGTATCTAGAGATTATTTAACAAACAATAATAATTGTAGCTTGCCAATTTTATTATTAATTAATTATTAATTATAATATGTTCACTTGGGTGATTATAAAAGCTGCGATAACACAAACATATGCCCCAGGAAGTAGGAAATTCTTTGTTCAACAGAAAATTGGAAAAGATGAGTTTTCTTCATTGGAAAATCTACATTCAATGTAGGAGTTACATCTGTGAAGGAATGGAACTCGCACGTTTTGAAAAAAGTGTCACGATCATATTCATCTGGGTAATGAATTGCAAAATATAAAGAACTTTGCTTTCCTTGGGTTCATATTTTTTGTGGTGATCAAAATATGAATTGTAATAATTCTTGTAATTACCTTGGAAGCACTTTAACATTTCGCCAAAAGCATTTCAGTGTTTCCTATCAATTTGGCTGCATAACTTAATCCTCCTAGAAATGCAGGAAACGACGCCTTTATTTTAACTTTTCTTCGGTATTTTCCTATCAACAACATTTACTGCTTATCCTCGTAGAAAGTACATGCATTTGAATGCGAGAGATATGGAAACAAGATCTTTTATTAATCCTCTTGCAACGCGCGAGTACCTTACGTTAGACATCAATATTGTTGAATGCGGCCAAAGAATTGTTAAGTAAACAGACGCAAATTCCAAAAATTTATTATGACCATTTGGCAGAATTTATAATTGTAAATTTGTCTAAAGGGATTCGTAAATTAGTTCAACTTGGATGGTTTCATTTATTTATTATTTCTTTCTTTATCTCATAACATATTATCAAATTTTAGTTGTATTAATTAAGTTTGAAGTTGTTAAAATTATTTATGATTAATAAAGCCGGAATGTTGGCATTTAATCATTCAATATATTCCTTTATGGTTTAAAGGTCACTCAACCGTCACATAACTAATTGTCATAGTGCCGAGTAATACAAATTAGTTTTAGTTATGCACTGTAAATTCATGTAAAATTGTGGCGGTATTGGGATTATTGAATAATTATTACATTAGAAAATATGTATAATTTAAGGACGAGCATAAATAGTTTCATAGCGTTAGGTTTCAACCTTGGTTGCAGCTTTATTTCTTTTTCTTTTGTACTTTTAATGCATTACGCATGTACTTTATGTTCAGCGTCAACCCTAGCGCATCGTTGGTAGCCCATATTATATTAAATAAATAACTATTCATGCTATACTTACTTTTTTATTAAGTTGGTAGATATGTCGTCGTACTATTTTTTGTAATTTGCCCTTTTAAGCCGCTTTTAAACAAAAATGTTTACTGTAGTCGATTTAGGGATTTTTGTGGTGATTGGTAATTTCTTACTTTTAAAATTGAAAATTTGGTCTAGTCCCCTTTCGTTTTATCCAAATTAAGTCACAAACCACGAATATGGAAGATAATCAAGATATATCTTGTGAAATATGTGACCTTGCCAAAATTTGGCTTCCTGATAAATCGTCTGCAGAATATTCTCGACACATTTTGTAATTCAAACTGTGATGCATGGCAAGATAATTCCGGATCAAAAGCATTGCCAACCTAAAAATTATAAAAAAGTGATCATCTAGTCTGGTCGAAGCTACAGTCCTTGATAGTGAAATGGTGTCGAAACTGGTTGGAAGACTGTTTTATAACGGCTCAAGTAACTAAGTTGAATATATTTTTCCGTAAACCTTGTATAGGTACTTACATTTTACTAATTAAATTGTAATTACGCACATGTACTCAACTGTGTGTTAATGGTAAAATGCACGGTTTGACTAGTCTTTCTCCTTCTACTCCATAACGAAAGCGCAGTGGGGAGAAAGAAAATTGAGATACATCTATCAGAACAACCTATTCTTATGAAACAATTCACACTAAAAAAGCAAACCGATTAAAGCGCCCAACATGGGCTGCAGTAGCTGGTTTGGGTGTGACACATCACATAAACAACAAGAATTATTGTACGATTCAGGTAACATTTATACTAAATATCTTTTCAAATAAAATGGTAGTTCACTTATTGTCATAAATGGCATTTTATGTGATGAATGGTGGCTAAGCTATTTGGTTGCAACTATAGTCTACAATGAGATAATTAAAAGGTTAACACACAAGGCTGCCACACTGTTCATTCACGATCATTACCAAGAACTTTCAGGGTGGTATCACAAGGGTTTATCTAAGGGAGAGAAAAACTGAGTATTCTGTAAAAGGGAAAGTACAAATATGTTCTACCAACTGTCCCCAAACAAGCTCATAAAATATGTTTTAAGGGATTTACATCGCAACTTGTTACTGACCAGTTAACACTCGTACATTTCATGAAATTGTCAAATTAAAAAAAAACTATGTTACAACACTTAGTACCATATTCTTACAATACACTGCAACTAATATTCTTCTGTTCCATTTTCAAAAGAATATAGTTCGCTAATGCCACTATGCCATAAATCATACCATAAAGTGACATTTCAAAGTATTATTAATAGCTTATTAATAAAGACAGTTGCCGAAAAATGGCTTCCTTACGAAAGAAGAGCCTTCCACCAAAACCGAATTAGCAAATACACTTGTACTACCTTGTACTAGCTTCTGTTTCAACGAATGACTATTGCATGGAGTTGCTGGAAAAATGTTTAAAACCAGATTGTTTCTTGCACATCATCACCACGTTTTACTAAGTCTTTACTAGCGTAGCAACGTGGCCATGCAACTTTATGGCGAGAAAATGTTCTTACACTTGAACATAAAAGCAGTTATTGGAAAAGGCAAGGTACACAAAATAAATAGTTTCTTTAGCAAGTAGCAAATTACTGTGGTCTGTGGTGATAACAAGAATAAGTAAATTCCAGAAAATAAGACACGAAGCCTCCCCTTATATCGTTTAATATCCAATATTTAGTTACGTTGTAAAAAGTGTGATGCCAACGTAACTAAATATTGGATATTTAACGATATAAAGGGAGCTTTCGTGTCTTATTTTCTGGAATTTACCTATTCATACTCCCTTATTTTGAGTCCCGAACCACTACTTCATGATGTGCGATATCAAGAACCAATCAGATTAGTGTTATTGATAATGTTCTTTTTCCTGCCCGTGGGCCAAACATAACAAAATGCATTCGGTAGCTGCACTAAATCTTTCCTATATGTAATTACCGATTACCATTAAGAAAACTGTGACAAAGAATGAAAAATGGGAGTACCTTCAAAAGTGTAATTACAACAAATAATAATTTATAATCTTGTCAAATTTAGAAACAGTTACATATTTAAAATGCGTACGGGTATCCGTAACCGAAAGCTCCAATTCCTCCAATTCCTGGGTAGGCTCCAATTGCTCCAAGTCCTGTGTAGGCTCCAATTCCTCCAAGCCCTCGGTACGCTCCTAACCCGTAAGGGTATGCTCCATATCTGTAGGGATACGCATAACCACCCAAACCAGCCAAACCGCCGTAACCGGCATAACCGGCAATTGGAAGAACGGGTTTAGCTTCTGGTTCGGCAAAAGCCACAACGACGAATAGTGCAAATAAAGCGAACTGTAACAGCATTTAATATTAAATAATTTAATTAGCTTACCATTTGTATACTTACAAATTTAAGCATGTTGACTTAATGTGTTTAGTACGGTGACTGTCAGAAAACTATGCCTTATCGATCATGAGATCCGCTTTTATAGCACTCGCAGCATAATTTTCACGTACATTTTAGGTTCAATAAATTTAAATATGTCCTTTAAAAAGTAGGTGATACAAATTTTACTATCAACACAATTTAATGAATTGGATTAATTTAAAGACGCATAAAAATTATGTCAAGATGTCAACTAGTTACTCAACTAAATTAAAATTTAAAGTTTTTAAAAATGGGAATATGCAAAATGAACTAATTTGTATGTATTTATATACGAATTGATTAATTTAAAGTATAAATTAACTTTAAAGGCCTTACATTTTTAGATATCAGTGGATTGTGTGTTAATATATTCAAGATTGGCCCATTTTTTTATTTATTACTTACCTATTATTACGTATTCTCCGTCTCCGTTCTATTTAGAAAACGTATAGAATCTTTTAAAAATTTCCTTTTGCCATGGGCGAAAATGGTGCAAGATGAATTGGAAAAATCTATACAAAATATGAAATTTTGTCCTCGGTTTTAGGGTTTTTGAAATTTGGAATGCTTTTAATAATATGTGGTTCAAGCTTAAGTCGCCTTGGTGACATGAGAAGTAATACCTTCATTACTCTTTAATACTACCCGAGAGCATATTGATTATGGTTTTGTCGCAATTTTGCAAGCCAAATTCCTCGCCTACGGACAAAGTGATTCTGTTAGAATGTACTTTGCGCTTTGCTTTACAATTTTTGGTGGAAGTTGAAATTTTTGTCATTTTTAAACCTCGACAGTAAGGTGTAATGTAAATGTAACATTATGCACTATGCAAACAAGTTCATAGTGCGTACGTTTGTTTGTATGTTCCTTTTCTTGTAACAATGTTACAATTCGCCCTTATTTAAAAAATGGTATACAATTGGGGCCAATCAATCCAAAATGATATGTACACATTAAATGTATAATAGTAATATTTATATTACAAGATACTGTAATTTCAGCAAGTTTGTCTACCACCGAGTAGGTATAAATTGACATTTTTAAGTTCGTATAACATACAAAGGGGTTAAAAGGTAATATAACAGAGTAAAACTCAAAACCTCCCCTTAGAACAGTATATTTTAGGTGAGAAAATGAAGGTGAAAAGATGAAGTTATGTTTTATAAATAAGTCCAAAGTGCTGAAACTGACGACAATGCAAATCGACAGGGTAAAATGTTGTTGTCACAGCTATCGTTGTCACAGCTTATCTCTCGATTGCTGTGATAAACAGTCTCAATCGTTAAATGTAATAATCAAGGAATTTTTTATAATAATTGAAGTTTTTAAAATTTGGGGGGAACTGGCAACATGTTTCGAAACTTTACAGGTTTCATTATCAAGCCAACTTATCTGTTACAACGTTAATGAATGCTAAAGAAACACAATTAGTAAAAGCGAGTTTACAACAAGAACACTCACTATGTAAAAACTAATAGTGTAGGTAAAGATGAATAAATACATGAGGAAATATTATAATCAAATATATTGTTTGTGCTGAAAAAGGAATATTTTAGGTTATAGAACGTGTCAATTTTTGTCGACTTACCTGAAGGGAAAAAAACAAAACTTAAAGAAAAATTTATAAAATAATTAAAGGCAGCCCCTAAGGGGAGTCAAAAATATGTGAAAACATTAAAAAAAATTGGATTGAACCAGATGAATAATTATTAAGAATAATATACGGACAAATTAATAGTCGCACGAAAATTGACAAGTTAAAAATCTAAGATGGCGGTACTAAAAAAATTTAGTTAAGGACAACAACGTGTATACAGGGCGATTGAAAACCTAAATGCAAATTGAAAAGCCTGACGGAAGTTGGTGATTTCATTTAGTAAATCAGGGTCGTTTTTAGATTTGGAAATTTCAAAATTTTTTAAAGCAATGAGCAAAAAGCCTCTTTTACAAAAATGGATAGTTTTGTAATCAATGGAAGGATTAAACTTATCTCACTAAATTAAATTAAACAGTTTCATTTGACATAGATGGTTTTCTCAGGAAGATAGCATGTGAGTAATTTCATCATAGCCTTTTGGTGAATTATGCTCATTGCTAGTAGCCCTCACGTCATTTTACGTTTGCTGGTGTCGGATTTTAGGGTAATCAGCCCAAGTTCAAAAATTGCTGTTCTGTGATCTGTGTGTCAATGGATTCCTATGAAATAATCCAAAAGCCGGCTTTTGGTCCATGTAATAGATCTTCAGATTCTATTCCTAGCTATCTCATCTTTTTCTCAATTGGATCCCAACAGCTAGATTAGTCTAAGTCTATTCTGCAGCATATAACTTCTAGGCATTCCATCACCAATTTTAATCTTTGGTGCCGATTGATCGAATAAGCATCCTTCTGTTGACATATTTCCTTTTTGTGTTTTTTTCTATGCACCTTATTACATAGATTTCTGTTATACTTTGTTCATAAACGGTATCAAGCCACCAGTTTGCCATGTTGGTTCATTGTTGTCCAAGTTTTTATACAAGTGTATTGCTGAAATTGTAGTATAGTGGTCTTCAATTTCTTCTTATTCTTGTCCTTCTTTGATTCGGAAGAAGGTTCACTTCAGTGCATTAAACTTTTTCATTGTGTTATTTACATTATGTCCTCATTCGTTTCCACCCCCGCCTTCACGATACCCTTTGTCTTTTTACAATGATATCGGATTACTTGCTGTAGTTCCCTAGTAACTCCGCATTTTTCGTGTTTTCCCTCTTGGGTCCGTGGTATAGAAGTAATGACAACTGAAAGCTCCAATGGATGAATTTATAACTATTCACAACATGAGTAAATGATATTTTTTCCCGGCAATGGTAATAAAAAATATTTCGCCCATTTGATTCCGGTTAATAATTCAGGCCAATCCTTTACGGTTGAGATTACGGATTTATGGGGAATACGGAGCTGCAGCACCTCTGCGTCTTTTAAAGAATTACTAATCTCTAGTGTATCTTTGCCAAAATGAGGGCGATGATTAAGCGGAAACGCCTTGTGGAATGGTACCCGTTCATTATACTGACGCAGGGAGATAAGTTACACGCTGTAACGAAGATTGCACCGTCGAGTACTGAAGTTAGCCCAAGTATACACACAGTGCGAGGAAGTCCAATATTTCATTGTTTATTTATTGTTTATTGTTCATTGTTGTGTTTACATACAAATTGTATTTACACTCGTCCATAGAATAATATACGTTTACAATAAATATGTATATATGACAAACAAACACATATAACTTTACTAGACAACAAATTTGTAAAATTAGCAGTCAATATAACGGGATAAAAATTCATCAAAAGAATATAATGGTTTTTCAAGTAAATAATTCTTTATTTTAGTTTTGAATTGTTTAGGAGGCAGAGTCTGAACATTTGTCGATAGACGATTGAAAAAAACTTGTGCACAATAGTTTGGACCATTATGTGATTTAGACAATCTACAGAAGTCAATTCTGATGTCTCGCTTGGCTCTGGTGTTGTAGTTATGGTAATCATAATTGTGTTTAAATTTATCGCAGACCTTTCTCGCGTAACAAAGAGCCTCTAATATCACCAAGCATGGGAAAGTTAGTATTTTAAGTATGAAAAAAGCTTCTCTACAGTCATCTCTATAGCTAAGTCCATATATTATGCGTACAGCCCTGCGTTGTAGTCGGAAAATATACTGCCAGTCAGAAGATCGTCCCCATGAAACAACAGCGTATGCTAGCACACTATGTATAAGCGCAAAATATGCACTTAGAACGACTGCTCTAGAAGTAGTACAGCTAAGTCTCCTTAGTAAAAAGATGGATTTATTAATTTTACGTGAAATGTTGTAGCAGTGTGTATCAAATCGAAGGTGAGGATCCAATGTGCAGCCCAAGAAGTCAACGCTTTCTAGGTTACTTTTAGGTATCTGTCGTAGAGATAGAATTAGTGTTTTAGTTTTGCTATTATTTAATAATAGATTATTTGCTAGACACCACTCGCCTAGTTTTTGAACAGCAATTTTTGACTGTTTGATAGCGTCATCTAAATTATTTTCACGTGATATTACAGTTGAATCATCAGCGTATAATATGCATGTTAGATTGCTGTTTAAGTGTAAAGTCTGAGGCATGTCATTTACGTACAACAAAAACAGTGTCGGTCCGAGTACAGAACCCTGTGGTACTCCATTTGTCACTTTTAATCGGTCTGACGCTGCCTTATTGAAGACAACATATTGACTCCTTCCATCTAGGTAAGAGGCTATAAGCGACCCACTTAACTCGTCGAAACCATAAATCATAGTAAGTTTGTCCACTAAAATCTTGTGCGATACACAGTCAAAAGCTTTCGACAAATCTAGAAATGTAGCTACCGAAAACATTCCGAGTTCAAAACAATTTAACGTTTTCTCAACAAAAGACGTTATCGCATCTGCGGTAATTCAATATCATACGGATTAAAAAATGTTTCAAATAAAAGTAGTAGGATACGAACCATTGCATATTGTAAAATATTTATAAACGTACAGGGTGCTTCGAATAATCGTGGCTCCGTGTCGACCTACTTTTTGAAATGGAACATCCTATATTTGATGTCATATTCCGATTGCTCTCTTAAAATGCTCTATATCCATATTTTTGTTTTTTAATTTAAATGCAGCGTTCCCAAATTATGCATTTAGCTTATGATTTTTCTGAAAAAACATGTTCTGATTAAAAAATTCTTAGGCTCGTTCAGGTTTAAAATCTTGAGTCAATTTTTGGTACAGAAATTAGTAAAGGTCGTTCCTTAGTGAATATACATATAAATATTTATCGATTTAATTATGCAGGGTGTTTTGCAATAATTCGTAAAGTTTTGCAAATTTCGACTACGAAAAGCTTTGTTATTTTAAATGGAACACCCTGTATAATATGATGTAGGTCGATAAAGCTTTTTGATGTCTCTAATTCGTGTCTGTGGTATGTGTCTTCTAAAGCTAGTGGTTTTTGCTGGTGTTCCATTTAAAATAACAAAGCTTTTCCTATTCGAAATTAACAAAACTTTACGAATTATTGCAAACAGCCAATTTAATTAAAGCGACACGACCTTTACTAATTTGCGTACCAAAACTGAACGAGCCTAAACATTTTTGAATCATGCGTTTCACGAAAAAAATTCATAACTTGGGAATATATAACAAAAAATATTTTGCTGCTTTAATTGTTGGTAAAAATGTACCATCGTTAAGCTATATTTATACTACTTTCATTGCCATTAAAGAATCGGGTAAGTACATCATTTTTCACATACCTACTTAACCTTAAAGTGGTTCTCTTTAAGACTGCTTGTTGACAAATTATTGTTCTCTTGCACCACAAAGCAGATTCGTAAAAAGATATTAAATGGGAAAGCCGGTAAACGATTGCGATTGAAAAAGGGACAAGATTGAGATTGAAAACAAGAAAATGGTTAACGACGAAATTATCGGATAGTTAAAATGCAAACTGGATCGTTTCTAGTGACAGATGAAAATCGTAGCTTGACTGGGTAGGTACTTTAGATTTGATTATTGAAGTTTCCCATTGGGAGTGACAAACTCGAAACGTGTCCAAAGTTTAAACTAAGCTCGGGTCTTTACCGTTTAAGCTTTTTACTTTTTGAACCAGAACGTGTAAATGGAAGCGGCGTCGTAAATATAACTGCAATTGCAACGTCAGACTACCGCAACGTTCACGATCCTTATCTCGAACTTTATTAACATTCTGAAAACAAATAAATTAATAGTCGTCATATTTTTGCCAAATCAACATTAATGAAGTTCTTAATATCCAACGCAAAAACTTTTACTTTTATTTTCGGCATAAAGTTGGACAGGGTATAATTTTAGGTTTGAATGTAATTTAACTTTCGTGCTTTAAGAGTAGGGAGAGCTTAATTTTCTCTAGGGAGAATCATTTCAGTATCACTTTTATGTATTTATCACGCTACCACGTTTAAGTTTTGCAAATGTTGTTCATTCCTCTGTATCTTTTTTATATGTAAAAATTTTAAATTTTTAGGTATAATCAGTTTTATAACTTTATTTTTAGCGGGAGGAACGCACTTCTCTCTGTGCAAGTACCTAATCTTTTTATTACAAAAGCATTAAGATAACTCGAAAGTACTACGCTTTCACTCACGTGCTGCCGCATTTTCCTTTTTAAGAAAGCTCCCTCGCTCACAAAATACGATTCCTGTATAGAACTAACGCCATCCCAGTTAAATGAATTTCCTTGGCAACTTCCTGGTACATCAGCCGGCGTTTGCGCAAATTTCTTATTAATCGAAATGCAACGCTCGTAACGTCAATAACAAGAAATAAAAGTACCCGCAATTTCGAATTTTGTAACATACTGTGTGGTTGGTGAACTTTTAGATGTGCTTCATTTATTATTCTCTTCGGGTTATTGAAATGTATACACTGCACACGGAATACTTATTTGATCTTTGTTTGCACACAAGACTATAAGTAATGTTATCGCATCCATTTGCAAGAACATTTTTTCCCTCAATTTTATTTTTCAAGATTTTTCGCTTTGGACGAGAATCGATCGAAATCCGAAGCGGAGACAGATGGAAAGTTGAGTGTAATTCTACTTTTTATTCGCTACCGAGGTATATTTACATTAATTTACGAATTTGGAGCATTGTAGCGAATAACAGTTTCCTATTGTATAAATTCACGCCTGAGTTATGTACTCATATTTAGTTCTAGTAGGTACATATACTAGTAAATTTCATGTACGTGAATGGTATTTAACCACAAGAAACGTGCGTAACCACTTATCAGAAACATTCACGTTGTGGTTTACTGTGTAATGCCACTCAGATTATCAGGTGGTCAAACTCTCTTTGAATGTCCAAACAATATCGGCATTGTGTTGAGGTATTGCAACCATTTCAAGTGAATTCTTTATTGAAGTAGTATATCGAGCTTCGTTTTGATCTTTTTATTGCGACCAATTGATTTTAATAACTTATATTAACAAGAGTCTGAAGAACATTAACTATTCTTACTTTATTGTAAATTTACTTATCTGTTTATAGTCACGAAAATGTAATTTCATCGGAAACTTGAGGCTTATGGGAGTTATTCTAAGTACTCAAGTATATGGAGAGAGACGTGAGAGTTTTGATAGGAGCTAAGTATAGGAACTTCACTAGGGACGCTTTAAGGGGAAATATTTTTTTAAGAATAATGAGAGTATAGAAAAATATGAATCCCAGTCTTATAAAAGATAAAATTAATGAGATGAGATGAATACTATTTACATGTTAATAAAATTAAAGGCAGAATTTAAAAATATAAGTAATCAATAAAGAGGAGTGAGAATGAGGGGAAGACATGCATGCAAGATTAAATTCAGGGGATTTTTAAATGTGTTAGGGATGAAATAAAAAACTGTAGAAGTAACGAGTGAATAAAAAATCATACTAATAACGAAAAAACTCTATACTAAAACTCAAACGAGGAGTTTTAGGTAGGAAGGGATAAAAAACAGAGCTGCATATGGAGATATAAGAATATAAAAGAATGAGGTAAAAAGGCTTTAAGGTTTTAGCATTCAGTTTGGCCTTTAACGTAGGTATATTTTTCATGTACAATAAAATGTTCTAAAACTGGAGGTTTCTATTCGTTTTCAAGCTTTAATTGTCTCTGAATTCAAGACTGAGCCTCAAAACCCTGAACAAAACAGAACGTGACTGAATTGGTTCAAAAAGCTTAGGCATCCGCTTATCTCGGAGGTTGTGACTCCAAAGACTAAAGCAGCAAATTTAGCATACTGATAATACAATTTACATCAGAAAACAGAACAGGAAATCAAACATAGCAGAAATCGAAGATAAAGAATAGATAGATCATTTTAAGAATCTGCTAACAAAACCGGAACAAGAAAGAAAAAACCGATTAGGAGGAACAACATAATACAGAAGAACAGCAACATATCCCATTGGAGGAGGAAGTGACAGAGATCGTAAATAATCTAAAGCATGGAAAAACAGCAGGACCAGGTGATATCGCGAATGAAATGATACAATACGCCGGAGAGGAATTAATAAGGGCGTTGCATAATAAACTAATAACACAAATATGGAAAATGGAAACTATACCTACAGAATGGAATTGGGTTAATAGTGCCAATACTCAAGAAAGGTAACCCATTAAAATGCAACAATTATAGAGGGATCTCCTTGCTGAACACTGTATAGACGATACTAACGACCTTAATACATGAGGAAAGTAACAGAAGACAGGATAGGGGAATATCAGTATGGTGGAAATGACAATGAAGAACACGAAATCAGCGATACTAACGGACGAAGGAATATCAAAGGAGTTCAAGACCAATTCGGAAGCCAGACACTCGGCAACTATCTTCAATATTGTAATAGATGAAAGTATAAAAGACTGCGACGTAAGAGGAACAATAAGAAATAAAGCAGTACAGATAGTGGCATACGCGGACGACGTGGTAATCATAGCAAGAGACAAAAAAGTCTGGGCGATATACTACTACAACAACTCATAGAAAATGCCAAAAAGAGAGGATTAGAAATAAATGAAGAAAAGGCAAAATAACAGATAGGAGGTAAAGAAAAAGAAAGCAAACAGATAACGATTGATAAATACAAATTTGAAAGGGCGAAAAATTTCAGATATATTGGAAAAATTATCAATTACAAAAAATGACAAAAAGGATGAAATAAAGCGGAGAAGAGGAAACGTTGAAGATCTTCGAAAGAAACATCATAAAAAAAATATACGAACCAAAAAAGATAAGAGAAGGTGAATACCAAAGACTAATGAATTTTGAAATAGAAGAGATACTCGACAATGAAAATATAGTAAGAACAATAAAAACGACGTTAAGAAGATTACAGACTGGAAACCAGATGCAAGCAGGCCAAAAGGAAGACCGAAAAGCAGAAAGCAGAAATAATGTGAATTAAAAATTGGGGTAGGAAAATACAGGACAGGAAAGAATGGAAGGAAATAGTAGGGGTAGCAAAGAAAAACACAAAATTGTAGAAGTACGTAAGAAGATGAAAAGTGGAGTGACGAACCACGAAGCAAAGACGTCTGAGAGCCTCAATGAAGAGGCGGTTACTATTCCACGAAGGAATGTACAACCTTGTATATAATTATGGGGTGTTAATTTTCGCGGCCCCAAGAATTATTACTCTAAGCCAAAGAATTATTATTTTTACCCCAAGAATTATTTTTTCGACCCCAGTTTTTCCATTGTTTTGATCACAAGAATTATTATATTAGCCCCCAAAATTATTATTTTAACACACAGAATCATTCTTTTGGCCCCAACATTTTATTCATATTACCCCATGATTTTATTCATTGTATTGAATTGAAAAAAAATATACTAAACCTACCTCTAACCTAAGCGCCTGAGTGGCAATAGACGTTTAGGGTGACATTTTTTTTTAGTTTCAAATACTTCTATAAAATAAGTAAATAAATAAAATCTTGGGGTAAAATAAAAAAAATCTTGGGGTGAAATGAATAAAACCTTGGGGTAATATGAATAAAATCATGGGGTAAAATGAATAAAATCTTGGGGTCTAAAGAATAATTATGTGGGCTAAATTAATAACTTTGGAGGCTAATATAATAATTCTTGGGAACAAAAATCTTGGGACCAAAATAATGAAAAAGCTAAGTTAAAAAAAATAATTCTTGGGGTAAAAATAATAATTCTTGGGGTGAGAATGACAATTCCTAAGATGTACAAAATAATATCTCATAATTATACAATAGTGAATGTAGAAAGAACGTACAGTGACAAAATGATTTCAGTAGGTTTTATTAGAGAAATATTTCGAAAATGTTTATAGTAATTAAGGTATCTAGGGCGTTACGAACTAAATAACGCCTACGGTCGACAGTAGGCGCTATGTTCATAACGCCCGTGGTGCCTTCTTTACATTATGTCATACTTGCAAGAAGTCGATTAAGATGATAAACAGATGATAATTTTACATTTACGGGCGTTATAAGCGGGAGTTATAAAAAATAACGCCCGTTGCTATCTAAAATCCGGTTGTCATTTAAAGAGGCGTTATTTAGTCATTAATGTTTCTTGTTTCAGAGTTGTTATGGTGAAATAATAAGGTAGTATGACAAAGATTATTATGGCATGGGAAATAAATTGGTTTAGAAGCAACAAATAATGAGTTTAACAGTCAAACAAAAATGTAAATTGGGAATTCAAATATAAGAAATTAGGTTCAGCGCGGTGCAACCATTTTTAGTGGTGCTCTCTAAGAGCATTTTGCAAACTTTTAAGGAAAAGGGGAATGTTTGAGGAATACGATACAGGACTGAGGAAAGGAACTTACTTACATTCATTTGCTAAACAAATAGATCTATTGACAACTGAATAGATAAAGAAGATTGGTATAGTGAAGAATTACAACGGAGCGTTATTTCCATTTAACATATTGGGTAAGATTCTGGACAGATTCTGGAATATCGCAGCTGTACACCCCATGGTTGATTTTGAAATCGTATTATTCTAACGATTGTGCGCTTGCCCTACGGTGAACATATTCTCGTACCTGAAGTTGGTGCATCTTTGAAATCGTATGCGATTGTTACTGTCCGTCGTAACGTTTGTAAGGCTCCTTTTTAGTAATTTGTAGCACTGACCAGTCATTGATGCCAATTGAGTCATTCTTACCATTAAAAGTTCATGGATTTTTCAAATTTCAATTTTCTCAGCCCTCTAACGGCCAAATTGTGCAGCGGGGTTACTTGACCCTTATGACAAAAAATTTATCATTTCATCAACCTCTATCGGATAGACCTAAACCCTGTTCCAAAAATCCAATTTTTATCTCTTTTTTTTGGAAAGCTTGGTAGTAGCTATTAGTAGTAATTCGTTTTACTGATGAGGTATAATAGTCATTCCACCCAGCAATGTTAGGTAGGTACGTAAGAACAAGGTATTACATAAAAAGTGGGAAAGATCCATAATATGACCAGTTTTCAATCTAAATTTGATAAGTACTATATTAATTAAGAAATTTTTCAACCTTCTCCCTTTGTCTGAAATTTTAATACAACCGGAGACGACGAAAGCCGTATTTAATTAAAATAAAACACCTTTTCATTTAATTTACAACAAAGCATGTCTGAATGTTTACTTTAATTACAAATTAATTGTTATTCGAGCACTTTTTCTAAGCCATAACGGTATCAACTTCAACCATCCGGAATTTTGTCATAATATAATGACGTACGACTAATAATAATGAATATTCTGACGGATGATCATTGGTTTGTTTTTACCCATGAAAAACCAAATCCCCGAGGCTTTTTGATCCAATCTATATGCGCGAATGGAAATTTAGACCACTTGATTGGATAACCTATTTCGAAAATCTGACACATTAATTTAAGTAATTTCTAGCCTGTAGTGAAAATATCGTAAGCTAAGAACCGAGAGCGGATGTAAAGCCAGCTTAACTTATTTATTTAAGTAATCGTTCGTAAGATGATTTATTTCACAACGTTCGCTCCTAATTTGTTGTTACGTTACAGCATAAACAACATGCGTTAAGTGTTTTGCATTCACGCATATAAATTTTGATTACATCCAAGCAAGAAATTCGAGATTTTATCAAAATCTCTCCCCTGAAACGTATTATAAAATAAATATTTGGAAGGTTTAGAGGCGAAACATGCATTATTGAGGAAATTAAAGTGAGATTTGATAGAATTTCAAATTTAAAACGAGGGATAATTCAAATAAATTTTTTGTGCTTACCTGCGCGTTTGCCGAAGTTGTTGAAATGGGCGCAGAGAAAATCAATTTAAATATGAAACAAATTCGTTTCTGGTTTTATTATAAAATTGTTGTTCTGCCACCATCGCATTTAAACTATGTAACTGAATTAATTTCTACGTAAATACGCTTTTCTATTTTTAAATCGCGATTTAGAATTCCGAGGTGGTTAAGAAGGATTGCTATTAATTTGTAATAATTAAAGTCATAAGTTGATTTAATTTCAATTATCTTAAGACTTGAGAAGGTAGAGAAGATAATAAGATCAATCAAACTTCAAGGTGGAAACCTTAGACAAGTTTTACATGGAAATTAACGATGTACCTACTCGAAGCTCATGAAACAGTAGCTGTTATTTTAATGAGAACAAGTTTTCTTTGATAAATTAAAGTCAAATTTGTTGATTGTCGTATTACGTTGCATATTGAATTTCTAGTGTGCATAATTTTGAATACGAAAGCAAAGTACACAGTAAATTGTATTTTTTCTAAAAGTTCATTGACGAGAAATTTCAGAATACCCCTAATTACTTAAGAGCCATAATAAATTAAGACAAACCTTATAATTTTGTTTTTCTTTTGGATAGTGACTTATATCTGCCAAATTTGCATCTCGACCAAATTTCTTTTCTAAAACTATTACCACACAGTGCTATTACATTGATTTTATTGTACCAAACATTTATTTAATTAGTTTCATCCAAACCGCAGAATAAACCCTATATCCGTTGGCATATAACTAAATCACCTATTATGGATTATTATTTGGTTGCAAATAATGTAAATCGGTGTTTTATTAGTAGAAAGTGCGATACTATTTATTAATCACCATATTAATAAGTTTTAATTAATTAATTTTACACTTACAAGTTTAAATTAAATAGATAGGTACTTAATAAACTTTCGAAAGTAATGTTATACATTTTCTTTTTTGGTTGACAAGAAAACCTACTTGAATCTTCGCTGGCTCTATCCATTAATCAATGTTTTTTTAATTTTTTGGCAGAAAGGCACAGTGTGACTACGCCTTCAATTATCTAACACTAATTAAAGGTAATAATCTACGTTTGCATCTCCCATTCATTATTAAATTTTATTCTATACAATAATGCCTTATTTCATTTAACTAGAATTATATTTTACCGCAGATGTATAATACAGTGTGTATAATACATCCGTGATATTACTAACTTTTAATTAAGAAATAATACTACATAATCGAAATTTAATTTTATGGTATTGTTTTGAGTTTGAATATGTGGTCTGTGAAACAATAGATAACAATAAATAATTCGTGTTACAAAGCTTGTAACACGAATTAATTAAATACTGTGTTTTGAAAATATTGAAGCAAAGGATCATTTACATCGTAACTGTTAAGTTGCCGAGCTTTTACTTACAGGTTACATCTCTACGAATATACAGCGCTTGCCATGTATTTAAAATAATGGATCTTAAAAAAATCGATTTTTGAACTTTAATTTTATTTAAAATAAATGAATAATATTTACTATTGTTATGAACGCATTAACGGGAATAGCCGTATATGACAAAGCACATAAAGTTTTGTGTGTATGTAACGTTTCAATGTCCAATATAATCTTTAGGATGACGTTTCAGTTCAATAACTAGTGTAAGTAACATTACTCTCGTCATATGTATGAAAATTCAACTAACAGAAAAAAAAACTCAAAGCTTCCCCTTAAAAACAGTATATATTGAGGTGAAGATGATGTGGGTGAAGGATGAAGTAATTTTTTTTTTAGTATAAGACGCTGATGCAAAACGCCAGGGTAAAATGTTGTGGACCCTGACACAGCTTATCCAATGATAGCCTATTGTGACTAGCCGTCTCGATTAAAAAAGTAATGAGAAGTGAAAAAAGCGACTTGTTTTATAATATTGAATTTTTTTTGGAAATTGGTAGGAGACGTAGGGTTCAAACGTTCTACTAACCTCTCCCACCTTATAACGATTAACTCTCCCAACGATAATTTACAATATAGATCACTGAACTTTTACCCTCAGATTTCCCACACCCTCAAAAACATATTCAAAAGACATCATATTTGTATTTCTTTTCCATCCAAACATACTTTTAGAACTACCCTTGTGTTCAACAAAGATCTTGTCGACATTCGGGATAAGTCCGGTATTTATAAACTTTTCTGATAGTGTTACCCTGCATTTTATGTGGGCCAAACTAGGAGATCTTTTCAAAATCGCTTCAAAAGAACATTTTCTAGCTGTCAAAAATAACAACCTTACCAACAAATCCACCTTTGCGGAACACATCCTTAATACTGGTCACTTCTTTGATCCCTCTATTAACTTCATGGGAAAAAAAGGTTTTTTACTTAATGTTTTAGAACATTTTGAAATCTCCAATTTACTTAAAGAAATTATTGACTTTCGTTAGGACTACATTTTTGTAATTTGTTTGCAAAGCGTTTTAATTCTGATTCACCCTGTAATTTTTACTAAATTTTAAGCGCCATCTAGTTTACACCTTATGTTTTTAAAACCTGTCAATTCTTTGTGTGACAGTCATTGTTCCTGTTTAATTTATTATTCTTAATCTGGTTTTATCCAGGGTAATAATAATGTGTTTTCACATTTTTTTAGTTCCCCTTCAGGGATTATTGGTTTAGATTATTTGTTTTTACATTTTGCTTGTTTTTTCCCCTTCAGGTAAGTCGACAAAGATTGGCACGTTTTATAACCTAAATTATTATTTTTTCAGAACATAAATATGTAATTTTATAGTCACAAAATTTAATGTTTTCACCCATCTTCACTTAGTGACTTAGTCCATTATTTACTCATGGTGAGTTGCCTAGTGTTAAGAAGTGTATTTGATATTAATTTATTCTTTTCAGCCCTTTTAACTTTGTAATCGATAGTTGGCTTGATAATGATGCCAGTAAGGTGTCGAAACATGTTGCCATTACCCTCCACACTTTTATAAACTTTAATTTAAATTTTTTCACTTCTCATTACTTTCTTGGTCGAGACGGTTAGTCACAGTAGGCTATCATTGGATAAGCTGTGTCAGCGTCCACTTATGTCAACATTTTCCCCTTGCGTTTTGTATCGGCGTCAGTTTTAGTGCTTCGGTACTTTATATTAAAAAAAAATAACTTCATCCTTCACCCGCATCATCTTCACCTCAATATACTCTTTTTAAGGGGAGGCTTTGAGTTTTTTTCTCTCTTATTTACCTTCAACCCCCTTTTTGAGTTTACGAACCACTATAATGTTATGAAAATTCAAATTATATTCATTTTAGTAGAAAACTTACTATTTTTGGTTCAAATGGTTTACCCTAAAGCAAACTCTACTTTGGCAGACGACTTCAAGTCCGTCTCAGATCAAACTGCTACTTATTAAACACTCTTTAAATTGAGTATCAACCACATATCTCGAACAAATGGATTCATGATCATTAATAAATCGCTGTGCTGACATTTATCACGATGTACCTCTGAAAAATCTGTGGCAGAGTCCTGTCGGGGGTATTGTGTATACAATCTTGGCAATCTTCTAATGCAGGTAATGCCCTCTCTTGTTTTTAATTGAATATTTAACCAGCGGCAACCATGGTGATTACATGACGTATAATAATCTCACATCAACATCCCATTCAACACTTTATTTTTCTGAATAACCCTAGACAGATGGCAATCCACCTAAAATTGAAATAAATATCTACGATTTTCAAGTAATTTCTAGGAATGATCGCAGTTTTGATGTAAATCGATAAAATGGTTTTTGACGCCTTTCTATTGGGGGTCGTAAATTAGCTAATTGAAATGCTGGTCAATTTATAAGATACGCCATTACTAGTAAATTACATTTCAAATGAATCAGTAATTAACTTTTCAGTGTGGTGTCTGTCGGTTCATTAATTTAGTGAATAATGTAGTGTGAAAAATGTCATTTCACCAAAAATTCTTAGCTTTATCAGGAAGATTTCTACAATAAAAATATAGAAAAACGAATGTGGAAACTAATTACTATATTGCTACAGTTAAGGTTTTCTAGAAAATATTTCCAAGTTTTCATTTCGTATACCAAGTCGCCTGACTTTTAGAAATAAAAGATTTCAACCTTTTTATAAAACACAGATCTTTTCATTTGGAATTAGCGGAATATAACTTTTAGAAGGAACTATGTTAAACATATAAAACTTAGTTCATGTGACACATAAAACTTATAGTTATTTAAAGCTACGTATAGACTAGTTAAATTTGCATGCATTAATGTTAGAAAGGCTCCTTCCTGTTTTAAATTTTAATATAGAGTACTTGAAAACTGAAATTGCACTCCTCTCTATCAAGTTTGAAGAGTAAAACGATTTTACGTTTTACGATACGATACGTTCAAGATCAATTAGATTAAGTAACTTTCCTTGTCGTCATTTGTATACTGTTTATTATTTACTAAAGCTCTTCATTTTTCAAACGTAACTTAAACTTGGATTCTATGCTATTGAGACACTTAGCGTGATTGTTTCGTTTCGTGACTTTGTTGAATTCGTGAATACAAAAGTACCTACTCTCGGATATTTGATTTATAGTCATTAAATCTTCTTGCCTTTAAGAAATTTATATTATGATAGAAAACGATGTCTTTGAATGTGGGAATATTAGTGCCCATTTACAAAAGTTATGAGAAACTGCGGAGATGAGGTAAAGTAACGGAAGGCGCCGTATCATCTACAGAACAAACAGAGACAAATTTACCAAAAATTGTTGGTGATAAACTTCCCAGACTATTTTGTGCAACATTAACTCAAGCGCGTATTTGGATTTCGTTTTTGTGCTTTACTGTACTAAACTTGTGCATTTTAATTATGTTAATATCAAATTGTATAATTAATACATACAATTTTCTGACATTTTTTTGTGCTCCTTTTTCAAATAAAAGTTATTTGGTATTTAATTTCTCATCACATGACATTTTTTACTTTTTTTATTCTTTTAATTTAATGACAAGATATCTCTATCTATAGTCAACTTATTTGGTTGAGTGTTTTATTGTTTTTTCAAAAATATAAAACATTAATGCCTTTTCATCGGAAAAATTTTGTGAAAACCACGAAAAATGGCATGTAGGTCCACTACTTATATGGATGATGTAAGTTATATACGCAGGTTCTCTCTAAAACACAATCGCTACAAGGAGGTATTTTGTAGGCTTTTGAATGGTGGTTCTAGTGAAGGGTAGTGAGCAGCACCAACCGATGCGAACTCAAGATATTCACATCAAGCAGACCGCAACACAAGTCGAATTTCAAATTCAAATTGGTGTAGTGCTCGGACAAAAATACAATAAGGGCAAACACAAGTGATGTGGGTGTGTTTTTATGTAGGCTTTCGGAATTATAAGTACAGAGCTCATTACTCTACGGCGGCGGTTGTACGGATGTCGCTATCAAAAACGTGGTATAGCAAAGGTGTCATTCCTGCATGTGAAAATTCAGGAAAATCGCAGATATGTTCTATGTTTCAGATTGTGTCTAATGTTTATAATGATTACATCCTCTTTCATCATGACTTAGATCCCAGTTTAAGTAAGACAAAAGTGATAAAGACAGAAATTGAAAAATAGAAAAGTAGGGCATTATAGGCACCGAGAACATCAACTACTGGTGGTGCCCATGCGAAGCTCTTTTCAGAATTTTTTTGTGGGACATAAGGAACCTCCTTTCCTTGTTACTGGTTTCCGGTGCTGTTTCTAATTTTTCCTCAACTTGAATAAATTTTCTAATTGAATCTATGATAGGTTTCTGCAAATTGTGGTTCTTCGATCGTTTTTCCATATGTGGTAGAATAAGTTACGTCGCCAATTCCTTCAGATACAATCTTCTTCGGCCCGTCCGTCCTCTTCTATAGTCTTTATTTTCGTTAATGAACATAACGTAGGCATTATGAGCTCCAACGTCTATTATGTTGCTCCACATGACATAAGGCCATCTCTTTGTCTGTCGTTTGCATGTGTAATTTGATATTTTTTGATCCATCACATCCACACCGCCTTTTCTTTCATTATAAAATTTTATTATTTCTGGTTTTTTCTTCGTCGTATTATCCACTTCATTATCATTGTGCATTGTACAGAATTACTGGTTTATTTCTGCCGGTATATGTCTTTTGCTTCTTCTTATAGTGCCCACAGCGGTTATTCCAATACATAAAAGTTTTTCGAACAATTCGACACTGGTAAAAAATGATTTAACGTTAAATTCCTTGATGTATTTTGAATTGAAGGCACAAGAGACTGTACAACGTGCATTCCCAAATTGCGTTGTACTTCGGCACCAGGTTGCTTACCAACATCTCCATCGCTGGCATATCCTGTCTCTGTCTCACACAACCAAAATATTTTCATGTCGTTCATCAATTGTGATAAATTCTTTTGGCACCATTACGGTCCTACATTGCTCCAGGAATAGATTCCAAATATGGCTTACAGAAGTTAATTTGTCCGTTTCTTGCCGATAAGCCCGAGTTCTCTTATCGTCGAACCTCAAAAATCATTTTATATTTTCAAAACGATTCACGGACATGGCTGCTTTGTAGATTGGAATGATTGGATTACACAGTTTATCCAGAAAAAGTTCTCGTACTCGTACGTCCCAACTTTTTTCCACTCCAACCATGAGTAGAATTCCGATAAATGTCTCCATTTCTGCTTTATTTTGATGCAGGTATGTGCGAGCATATTCTCTATTAGTACCAACAATGATTTCGTTGATCATGTCATTAGTAAATTTTCTCCAAGCATCTTTTTCTGTGAATATTTCGCCTTTCTTCGAAGGACCTGTAATAAAACGAATAATATTTTGACGGCGAGCTTTTCTTGGTTTTCTATGAGGCAATTTCATTCATTTCATTGCACTTTTTGCTATCATGTATTCATCATGTTGCGGATGCAATTGAATATTTTATCTATCATCGCCTTGATGAAGCGAATCATCGCCTTCATAGTGCGAATCATCGCCTTCATGATGCGTATAATCGCTGCTGTACTCTCCATCTTCTAATTCAGCTTCGTTGTACCACTGTAGCACTGTCTCTTCAAAATCGGAATCGGTCGCTTTTACAGTTCGTTTATAACTTGTTGACGCCACTTTATTGCATACAAGGATAACTTATTTGCACATGTAATTTTCGGTATGTTATCTTTTATACAAAATTAATTAATAAGTAATGGCGGTACTAATTACAAACAGTTACAGAAATCTGGTTAATGATGTTTTAATAAATCATGATGATTGTATTATACTTTTCACACCGAGAATTTAGCGTGGCTAGCATGGGCAATGCGTTTTAAATAGGAGAAACCTGGACAGCGTTGCCGTCACTGGTATATTAGTGACAGGGTTGGCTCGCTCCAAATGCGAATCGTTCTGGTTTATAAAGGACTCGGGAGGAGTGGCGACGGATTAAAGGAACAGAGATTATGATTTCCTTGAATTACGGTTCTGCCATCTGTTATCGGAAACTTAAATTTTTATAGGAATAATAATGTAATTGAACATAATCAGATACGAGTCTCTGATTTTTTAGTTGTAGAAGTAATAACCGTTATAGCTCATTTAATCTACGCCCTCTTGAATTATGCATTATTATTAATGGTTTTCCAATTCTAGCAAAACTGACATAATGCACTTCAAGTTCATGCAACTTATTATGAAAGCTATTAAACGTTATTAGCTAATAGCCGATCCCCCATACCGTATATGAATTCACAGAGTGTATCTAAAGAGAACACTACGTCGATTATGTGTTGTAATTCAATACCAGGAGGGACGGCGAATTTAATGGATGACAACGTTGGCGATTTTAGTTTTTAAAGGACAAACAACTTTTGGGATCAACATAATCTTGAAAGATAACGTACAAAAAATAATTATTTCCCAATTGAGTCCATTCACAAAACGGAAAAGCTGAAACTTGAAAAATAGGAAATTCCGCTTATAAGCTTAGGTTGGTTTGACGTTTTAATAACCAACTTCTTTTTATTGTTATATGTTTCGTACTCTTGGGAGGTGAAAGCAATACCCCAAAAACTCGATAGATCTGATGATATCTGACATTTTTCATTTATATCTATTTCAACAATAGAATTTGTTGGAGAACGTTTTCTTTACTCGATTACCTCTACGCTTTTGTATATTGTTTTCCATCAGATAAATTATTTCATTCCGTTGAACGTGTGCAGGTATTGGATTTATAATTCATTTACGTCAATTATTCGGGTACTTATCAAAATTGCTCCAATTTCGTTCCATTCAATATTCATGATAATATGAATAAGAAAAAATGTTCAATCTCGCGTACGTAAAAAGCGGCTTTGGTGTAGCGTAAAAGGGTTCTGGGGAGAGAAAACCGATAAACTTATCAATATCAAAGAACCACAAGTGGAGAGTACGTGCGTCAACGCCTTCCACTTCCGGTACATTTCCTCACTTTTCATATATTCAATGTCGAAATACGTGTATAATATATAAGAAATGAAACTTAACTAGATTTAAATTTATTCCGAGCTTAAGTAGAAATTAAATCATAAGTAATACGTGAGATACTCCTTCAGATTTTGAATTAATTTATTTACTTTTAGTGTTTGATATTGGCATTTGTTTCACACTTTCTTCCTTCCTTCATTCTTTTCAGAATTTTTTTTGCAACGGGGCCTCTATCAATAACTTTTTTATATCCATCTGTCGTATTGATTGCTGGCCGGTTTAAGGTGGTTCGATTGTAAGGGAATAAAGATTCTACAGTAATCGGCTGTTAACACACAATTTCATGTCGTGTTTTTATAAATAATAAATTTATAAATAACTTTTTACTACTGCCCTTTTATCGGTATGATGTACCATAAAAAATTCAATTAGCAATCATTTATATGAGCAAACAAAAGTGAGAGTGGTTATTCAGGGCACATGTTGATGAATAATTAGTTAATTGAGTCTAAAATTACAACTTGCGACAAATTCTGTTTGCAAAGTAAACATGTACATAATTAACGTTAATTTTAACGAGCTAAATTTGTCTGCCTGTATGTCATGAGGAATTGGAAAGATATATCAGCAATTAAAGAAAAAAGGCCGCTGCGCTGTCGTGAAAACTATGCGGAAGTAAAAAATTCGTTTTTCCTATTTCCAAGAAAATCGAACCGCCTGCAAAGATTTGGACTATGTGGGCGCAGCTCATTGTCTCAGAGTTAAACTTTTTAATCCCGTTTTTCACAAAATACTTCGTGATATACGCCTAGTGAAACTCGTTGAAACAGTCGTTATGCAAGCACGAACATTTAGAAAAAAAGAGAAGACGGTTGCCTTTTTGTTACAGTAGAAATAGAAATTTCTATCTGAAAGCTTTATTGATTCAGGCAATTGAATAATTTGATAACAGCCTATCCTTCCTAGAGAAGTAATTAACTACAGAAGATGTTTTTACACGACTAAGAACTCCGTAATAATAATTACTAAAGGTACTATTATTTCTCTATTCGAAACCTGACCTATAATGTAACGTCTGTTGAATGTGTGATCATTGCGCTGACAATGCGAAATTGAATTATGTAGCATCCGTTATCTAAAGAGTGGTGATTTGGTTTTCAATTTTCTTCATTTTAAAACTAAAGCCAGTGAATTAACGAATATTTGATTTTTAATAAAAAGAATTGAAAATTATTTCAAAAACCATCAAATCCCTGTCAGAGCGGAGGCTTCCACAGCCAAAGTCAGTAAGATAAAGACAACTTCCTGGGTAGGACCGTGTCAATGTTGAAAAGTCAACGTTTCGCCCACTTTCGTAAACGGACTTCATCAGGACAAAAACAAATAAAGTAAAAGAACAATAATAAAAGTAAAATATAAAATGAACCAACGGGAACAATGCATTTTTTTGATACTTTTTATATATTTATAGGCAATATTTACATTTCTAACGTGCAATCGGTAGAACAACAGTGTTGCACAAGAAAAGTACTACAATACTAGCGTGTAGGAAATAAGGAATAAACAATGAGACACCCGTTCAACTGCTTCTCCAATTTTCGCACGTCATAATCATCAAATCCTTCTCATTATAGATTTCTCTTCATTACTTCCAACAGCGTAATTCAGTGCTTACAACTAACCTACTTCAACCCACAATAGATATGTTAGCATTTGGGTAAATGACAGAAGGGAGGAGTAGATCACCTACTTTTTGATCATTTACTTTTACAATGCTGTTAAAAGTGTTTGTAGTGTTTTTAATTTCCTGATAACCTCAACTGCTTTCATAGCCCTTGCGAGGACTTAGATTCACGACAAAGTGTACTGCTATTTGTAATCCTTTTCGCATATACACGGTGTTTTAGACCACCCTAACCCCCCGAATATCTCGCGAAATACAAAACGCATTGAGAAAAGAAAAAATATTTTATGTAGATTAGGATTCAACTTTTTTTGAAGTTTGAAGCTAGTTAAACAGTTGTAAAACTCAATTTTTACATTTATCAGTGATTGAATTGGGTAATTTTGAAATGAAACTTTAAGCTCGTGGGATTTTTCACACCCCCATGAACCTCTATCAGCTTACGAAACCATTTTGGGTTTGAATTATGCGTCATTCCCCCGTACGAATAAGATATTTAAAGTAGTACTTTACACACGAAGGTTTTGATGGAGAATTGAAAAAATAATTTGAAATTCTTTGACTTAACTAGGAAGGACATTTAAGATACGTTGAAATCCATTGGTCTTCTCTATTTTGGATAGCTGTTTGCAAAGATTGCGATTTGGTAAACGTTTTGCGTGAAGAAAACCTAAGTAAGAAGATGATATTCCTAATTTGCCTAATGCATCTCAAAAGGGTTGGTTCGCTGTTCGTTCCCACAAGGATCGATGCAAGATAAGGAATTTATCGACACATTTAAGATCGTTTTTAAACTTGATCACTTTAAGGGGTGTTTTCTTCACGGAATTAATAACTTTGAACATATATTCAAGGGCAGCAATAAAGTTATTCTTTTTCGAAACATTACTCGTACCTATGGACCTTATAAATCTTCCCTTTGTGTCGATTTGTAAGCCAAATTATATGTTTACAACGACAACATAGTTCCTAAAAACATTTTTAAAACAATTGTTCGCATTTTTTAAGCTTAATGTACCATAAGATTCGCAAGGTGACAATAAAAGTCTTTCCCCCTAGCAGAGCTTTGTTTTCTTTTGAATACCCGAGAACAAAGTAATAATAGAGACGTGTATGATCACCAACTGTAAAATTTATACAGGAGTCAAGTCTACTTTAATAGCCAAGAAAATACCCAAACAAGCAGTAATAACCCTTTCACCCTTTGTCATAATACGGTTAGTGTTACGTTTATGTAGTAGCTATGTGTATTTATAGAGATTTATTCACACTTTGCCCTATATTAGTATATTTATTATTAAATAAATGGACCGTTAAAATTATATTTGCACAAAGGGCGTGAATTGAACACAGACAGTTGTCTGCTTTTCTTTTAATTATACCGTAACCCTCGTTTTGGTTAGGTTGACAACGAACCTTTTGATAAGAAATTTACTCAATAGGTCTGCATCGCTCGATCAATAATAATAAAATGGTTACAAATAATTTAATTCAGGGCATTTAGTTTCTAAAATTCACAGCTTGTGAAAGCCGGTTGTGTTTTCGTAAGAACGAACGAGGGAATATTTATTTCATTTCAAAATCGTAAAATTTCCACATCTCCCCTTTGTTTATCTTTCACAATAAGGCATTATCATTATTATGTGGAAGAATATTTAAAGTCGTTTTAATTAATCATCTAGCAAATTAGGGCAGAGGATGTCAAATAATTGCTCAATTGTGTATTATTTGGAAGGCGTGCAAGATATGGTAGTAGGTATTATTGAGAAGAATGAAGAAAATATTCATGGCTTATTTCGCGGCACAACTACTGAAACAGAAACGATTTCTAAATATGTTGAAGTTTCTGTTAACGCTGAAGCTGTAACATTAGATAAAGACGAAGCAGAAAATCGGAACATTGAACTTACCACTCTTCGCCCATAAACAAAGATGTAGCCAAAGAAAGAGAAAAGGAAGAGTTCTATCTAATTCTCATGAAGAGTCTAGGAGAGGGAATTTTTTGCTGGTGGAGACCGCAGGCGCAAATTTACTCCAAACATCTGGCAACACGATAAATCTCAAGAAGCAAAAGGACTCTTGGAAGGATATCTACCAGATGTAACTCAAAAATTACCTAGGTATTTCTTATATTAATATAAAATAGCAAAAGTAATTAACAAAAACGAAAATTCTGGCAACGGATCACCAACACTTTCCAACATAAATTATAAATAAGAAAGTGACGTAGATGAGGAGGAAATTAAGGAATTTAATCAGATCGATCCCATCTGTGTCAACAATTTTCAGACTCTTTAAAAAGAATTCTCTTCTGTACCATACATTTATATTTATATTTTATATGCCTATCACTATTTGAACATGGTTTGTTCCTTTCCAAATTCGCATGTTTTTACTAATTGTTTCATTTCTATGAAAAATACCTCAAAGGATTCCCTTTCAGTTTGATATTTGGAGACGTTGCGTTGCCTGAAATTCTATCAGGCAGTGATTGACTTCGTTATTCCTATCAGCCTGTAATAATTCTAAAACCCGGTAAAAAGGATCGAACAGACCTCATCTCGTCGAGACTATTTGCTCGAGTATATGTTATTTAAGAAAGTAGTTTTCTACAGGCTGTGTAACGAAATCCGCTGAACTACGGTATGCGTCAAAATATACAGTACGGACTTTCGCGCATGCCTGTGCGTTTGCGTGTTTTTGCATCAACATTATGTATTGCTAGTTGTGTAACGAACGTTGTCCTCTGTGGTTGGAAGTGACAATGGGTCTCGCGACGAAGGAAAAAGTGTTCATAATGGTATATTACTTTCATTCGTGGGAAAATGGTTATCAAGGCGGGCTGAGTTTAAAATTAGTGGCGGAACAATATCGTGAACACTTTAATAGTCGGCACCAAGAAACACAGTTATGCTGTCTATCGTTACAAAATGTCGTCGTAAGGGTTGTGTGTCAACGGAAGGGAAGGTCTGGTAGGCCAGTAACTGTGTCAATAAATGAAAATAATGGACGTGTCCTCAATCAGGTGTTCCATCCCTGAAATTAAACATCAGCAATATGTCACTTCTTCGTACCGAATACAGGTTGAACAACGATTTACACAGCAAGATAGGCACCTCGGGATTGAATATTGTGCACGATTTTTGGCCATGGTGTGCGAGAATCCAGATTTCTTAAACAACGACAAGTCACATTCACTCGGACGGTTTTAGCAATTGCCAAACAACTCGCTTTCTTAGTTTCGAGAGGCCACACACCTTATCGTTCAGAAACGGCTCAATAGTGTGCGTATGACGATTTGGTGTGCAGTGTCACGAGATGGTGTGCTAGGTCCGTATTTTATTGAAGACGATGATGATATACCTCTTACTGGGTGGGACCCATCACATTCCCCCGATCTGACACCACCTGACACTTACGTGTGGGGGATGTAAAAGGAAGAAAACTTCAGCTGTCCAGATCCACCCAAAACTGTGTCGGCATTATGTCAGAAGATCGCCTCGTTTTTCAGGACTCTGTAGCAACCTATGTTCCAGAATATGTTTCAAAATCTACGTGATCGTTGTGAACACTGTCTAATGGAGCACATTTTGAACATTTACAGTTCATCCCGATAACTAAATAATTGAATGTCGTACAAAGGTTGCCATTTGTAATAAATGCTTTCATCTTTAAAAGCATAGTTGTGCTATGCGGTGATTCGTGACTATCTGTCGGTTTGGACACTCTGACACATTTTAAAATCGTTAAAGTCATTAACCACTTCCGTCAATCAGGTGCCTATAGTAGACTCGAATATTATAAATGTTGTCGATTTTTTACCAAATCCAGAATTCTCAGACAGATTTGCTTATGCGGATTGCTATTGTCCTTATCCCTAGTCTGTATGAGTTTCATTAAGGAGTAAAAGGAGTAACTCAATCCTCGCCTCACGTGTAGTACCTAATTGTAATTTTCCTGAAATAGAACTTGTCAAGCAGTCAGAAATTACCTGTCAACTAAACAACATTAGTCGTTAGAATTGATAAACTCGAAGGTATAATACTGTTGATTTTCATTTTAATGATTTATCTTGCAACAATTGTTTTTATCAAAATTAGTGACAATTTGTCTATTGCAGACACACTTGCCTTTACAGTATCAATCTAGGGGAAAGATATAATTTCCTTTGGAACCGATTGGAAAAGAGAGCATTGTTACGAGTATAATGAAGGGCAGCTCACCTGTTATGTAAGTGCAAGGAAAGTTTCTGTTATACACTTCATGACTGTACACCTCCTCAAATCGTGTTGGTGTTAACTTTTAAGGTGGAACTTGATTGTTAATTAAGACAATCTAGCATAATTGAAATCTCTGTTCAACATTCCCTTTGATCAATTCCTGCTCCTGTCAACTATAACCTAGAATTCATTGCTAATATAGGTCTTGGGTAAACATTCACATTTTAAAATATGCAAGAATGGATGCAGATGGGTTTACAGCTGATAACTAACACAAGATTGATTCAATTCACACTCTAATGCCGTCAGATATTATACATAGACGTGTGGGTCTGTATTCTACTGACCATCCAAGATCGTTAGAAATGAACTTAAGATCTTACGTTTCTTCTAAATCGATATGAGCGTCCGCTTCTGGCGAAGAACTGGAGAAAAAACCCGTTTATCTTGGTGTTTCACATTTACAACTCATTACGATTGTATTTTCTCGGCGCCAGTTTTCCTGTAACAATTCCCAGGCGATATCTTGCATAGTAATTAACCGTTTTGTATGACCACTTACCAAAATCGTGTATGATCGATTGATATAAGTACCTACGAAATAATTGAACAAAGCCTTACAGTGTACAGAGTTGCTAAGATTTGATAACCAGGAACGAATTTGTCAAAGAAATATCGGTTATAGGGAATTTTCCTTTAGAATTTATATTGAAAGTACAAAATTGAATGTAATAGGAAAATTTCAATTACATTCCTTGTAACATATTACAAACAGTAGAAAACGCTTTGTGTAATATAGATATACGAGATATATATAATATATAAGACGGAAGAATATGTACTGATGTTATTTATGGAGCCGAAAATTTCGCGTAATATATTACAAAATAATTTATTCGTTCATTTTAAATGAAGGTAGAAATGTCTCAAATTTTCATTTTCCTTAAACTTGCTTTTAGGTTTCTCTTTACAAGCGTAGAATGTAATTTGTTAATACCTAAACCCTTTCTCGAATTCCATAATTCCCAATAATAAAGTACTTTATATATCCTTAAATCCTATTTGTCATTACAAAATCAAATCTTGTAGTTCAATGGAACGTATTTTAATCCCGTAAAGCTAAAAAGGTTAAATCTTAAATTAATTTGGGTCGTGACGTACACAAATAAGGCGAACCTTCAACGTAAATGTCAAATTATTGCATAGTGGGTATCAGCTGCAGAAAATTAAGCTCCTGACATTAACTCATACAGATTATGAAGATAGTATGAAACCTTTAATTAATACAGATGGTTAGGACAAAATGTGGCTAATATAATCTGTGCTTGACGTCTGTATCATTTTTAACGTTAGTTTAATTTTAATTGTGTTTTTCACTAACTCACTTTTCATTTTTGTCACTCTACATTTCCACTAATTACGTGTCTGAATAATTTTGATTAATTCACTTTTGTTTGCTCCGTTTCTCCATATTAATTGCTAATTTTCGGTAATCCGGCGTTCAAATAATCAATACAGTTGATTTCTAGCTTTGCAATATTCATCAACTTGATCTGGCTCTATATGCTCACGTAACAAAAAAATTGTACGATTTATTCACAAATGACATTCAATTAATGCCCTATGATTAAAACGTGAACATGATGTAACTTAACCTTTTCTTTCATCTACGTCACGATGCAAGCGTGATGAGCGTCATATTTTCGTCATCTGTCACACAAGTGTTTAGTTATACCTTGTAAACCACGCTATCAGGGTTCAAATTTTATTTAAACCTAATTGTACGGCCATAAACATTTTTTTGTTTGATACTTCTGGAAAGTGAAGAAAATGAAGTTTTGTAGATACTTTTTATGAGATCATTTTTCAAAATTTCATCGTTTTTTTTAGTTACATCCTCGCTACCGCTCGGGCTTGAAATAAGGCTTCGGGCCATAAAAGCTTCTTGATGCATAAATAACTATTAAAATGATAGAAGTACATCGTGTTTATTTCATAGACTTTCTGTTCCACCTCCTCAACCTTTTATGGAAGTAAAATTGCCTCTAAATATCTTTTCCAAAGTCTGGTTAAATTATTTTTCTTCACCTTATACATTCTATGGATGTATAGTGATATGTTAATTCCGAGAACCTGTTGAATATCTGGAGATCTTACCGAATGTGTGATTCTGTGTCTATTCCGCGTCTTACTGTATCGTGTATTTCAGTGTTTGCTATTCTACTTTTCATTGTTTTACTAACTATTGCTCTCAGTGTTTTCACTCTTCTTTTTCTTTTGCAGATAGTTTTCGTTATGTTGATGTAATTGTAGCATTATAGCTTTAATCACATATTATATTAGGTGTTTTCTTTTTGCATGTTGTGGGAGACTTAAGTCAGCTCTGTCAATAACACACCATTCGTTTTATAAAAATAATTTGACTCAGTTCTCAATAACCCTATTCGTCTTAAAAGCTTTATTTAAGTTTTATATTAACCTGAGGCAGAAATGTCTACATGACGCAAGGCACTTTAATCACGTGATGATTGTAACTTTACCTAACCCTGTGGCGATGCAAAAAGAAAACACCTACTGTGATATATAGTTTTTGTTTTGAGTTGTCATAATAAATATGTATGTTATAATTTGTATTAAAAAAACCTTAACTTATTAGTTCTCATATACATATAAACAGTACTATAACAACACGTTATTATCGGTTAATAGTCCAGTCAACGAACGGCTAAAATCGAAAGTTTTAATTACCCCTGCAAACCGGATATTTAAATTTAGGTAGTACTCCAGGTACTATCCAAATTTGCAGGAAAAGAAAACGTCCGGGGAAGGTGAAAAATTGATAAAAAGATGTGGAAATTCCTATGTATTTTGCTTCTACGTTGGAATAAATCATTATGTGATAATTTCAGTACGGAATTTCCGACGTAACAACGAATTTCCCGAACTGTCATCTTAAAAGCACACTTCCACCGAGAATTCCAAAGCGGCAACCGAACATTATTCTATCCTTTTCTATACGTTATACGCGACTGTTTGCAGAAGCGAGAAAGAACCGTTCTTCGAAAAGGATAGAATGTGCAGTAGGGTAGCGCCGTTCCTGCTTTGGAGTCGTCGGCATTGTTCAATTCAATGGTAAAAATTTCGACCACTGGAAATTCAGAATGGAAATAGTGCTTAATCAACAAGACGTTAAACAGTGCATCGAGGAAGAAAAAGAAGCGCCCTCATCCGAATTTCTAAAAAACGACAAGAAGTGCAAGGCAATCATCGTACAGTGTGTCGCCAATACACATTTGGAATTTTTCCAAAGAAAAGGTGTTGCTAGCCAGCTCTAGTTGAGGAAAAAATTGTTAACAATGAAGCTCGCAAAAGGTGAGTCCCTAGAAAATCACTTTATTAAGTTTGAGGAAACGATCAGGGAACTCAAATCAGTTGGGGCCACATTAGAAGACGTAGACGTAGTATACCACCTACTTCTCACGTTACCGAAGGAATACGATGGAATGGTTACGGTTCTCGAAACACTGGAACCACAGAAGCTAACGATCGAATTCGTAAAAGGCAAGTTGTTGGACCAGGAAATTGAAAGGAAGGATGCTACCGAAACCGATAGCGCTAAGCATCAGGCAGCGTTTCTTGGTGGACCTGGAAAAAGTAAAATTCAAAAAAACTTCAACAATGGGTACGATACCAATTCAAAGAAGACAGGACCGCAACAAATTAAGTGTCATACTTATGGGAAAGTTGGGCATTTCCGTAAATACTGCTGATTTAACAAGAAAGATGCACAGCAAGTTGAAATGAAGAAGAGAACAGCGTCGCATTCACAGCGGAGGCAAACGAGTGTGACATTAGATATAAAGAAGGCATAACATGGGTAGTAGATTCAGGCGTAACGGATTAAATGGTGAATAACGATATTTATCTAAGTTTATCTTAAGTTTGCTCGATAAACCTAAAAGTATTGCTGTAGCAAAAGAAAATGAGTCTTTAAGTGCATCAAAATTAGGTAATATAAATGTTAAGCTGGTGGGCAGGCAATAATACTTGTGATGCAGTAATCAAAGACGTGTTATTTGTGAAAAACCTAAGGCAGAATTTGCTATCAGTTCAAATACTAGAAAAGGCAGGCTTAAAAGTTGTATTTGAAAGTGCCTGTTATTTTTTTTGTGAAACTAGGGGAATCCATCTAAGTTACACAGCACCTTACAACCCCGAACAAAATGGCTGTGCTGAACGATTGAATAGGATTCTCCTTGAAAAAGGAAGAGCTATGTTGCTACAGCCATTTTTACAGAAGATGTGGGGTGAATCAGTACTGTGTGCCGTTTACCTGACCAACCGAAGTCCAACGGTTGCGTTGAAGACTAAGACTCCTGCTGAAATGTTTTATGGAAAGAAACCAAACCTAAAAAATATAAAGGTGTTTGAATCCGTAGCTTAAAGTCATATTCCAAAAGAAAAACAGAGAGGAAAATTTGATGTAAGAAGTGAAAATGGATATCGCCTATCTGTGGGTTCAAGTTAAACAAAAAGTTGTTGTAGCTAGAAATGTGATATTTGAGGAAAAGAAAAATATTGGAAATCTACACGAAAAGGTTGAAGAAATGTCAACAACATGGATTGAAGATGAAAATAAAGCTCCTAAACAGTTTGAAGAGGAAAAGATTAATGAAACGAAGGAACCGAAAAATACTGTAAATGAGAATCATAAAGAACAACTAAGATGAAGCAATCGAATAAGGAAAATGCCAGTTCGTGTAGCTGAATATGAGATGGATCATCTTGCATTACGTGTTGAATCATTTATTGATGAGGTTCCATTAAATCTATATATATGGCGAAGGAGAGATCAGATTATCGGAACTGGAAGGAAGCTGTAGATGAAGAAATAAAATCCTTGAAGAAAAATAACACCTGGACACTAGTGGAAAGACCAGAAGGAGTTAATATAATAGATAGAAAATTGATTTTTAAATTAAAAAGAAATAGGAGAAGTAATAAGGGAAAAAGGACGTTTGGTGGCAAGAGGATTTATTCAGAGAGAAGGATTTTATTTGACTATGTGGAAACGTATGCACTAGTTGCAAGGTCAACGACAATAAGGATTTCATTAGCAGTAGCAAATTATAAAAATAACCAACTCAAACAAATGAATGTAGAATCGGCATTCCTTAATGGAACACTAAATGAAGATATTTATATGAAAATCCCAGAAGGTTTTCAAATTAACAAAAGTCTTGTGTGTAAACTGAATAAGGCTCTCAGGCATCTCTAAGATGGAATGATAGATTTACTGAATTTGTATAAATGAATGGTTTAATAAGATCGCCATATTATCCTTGTTATTTAAGAATGTAGGAAAGTTAAGAAAACAGAAGGGTTGTCTAGGAAGTGATTATGGAATGGTGATAGCGTTAGCTTCGCTTATTTAAATGGGCTATTTGCTAGTGGTTTCAATTGTTAGTCCTTTGTTATAATTATTTTTCTAACTGTTCACGATGTTCCATGTGATTTCCTTGACCTTAATCGTCGCCTGCCACAAGAAGAGGTGAGGGTGAGTCAGTAAGAAATATCCATTTTTTACTTCCTTCGAAGACACTAGGTATATGCGTATATCACAAAAAAATTTAGTATCTCTCGTCGCAAATTAGGATCTAATTATATTCAATTATAGCGAGGTTTACTTCTTTGTCGTAAAAGACATTGTCCTGCAGAATAAAGGGAGGTAATATTAAAGTTAAATCTAAAGATGTTTGAGTTAAAATTACCAAAAAATTAAATTACAGCAATTTAAATAGTTAAGAAGACAACATTTTGAGGTACGTCAGCATATCTACACTCACACTTTGGTATTTTTACATTTTAATATCACAAATTACAAATACTCCTTACAGTTTACAGCAGACCTTTAACATTGAAAATGGACCATTTACATTACAAGCATATAGTACTAATCAAAACCTAAACTTTCTCAGATTATGTACCTATGTTATTGAATAACTTTGTATACCGTTGACTGTTATCACTTTAATTCATTTCCCCGTCATTTTCTCCCGTCGAATATTTATCAATGTCGAACATGAAAGAAATTCGTGCTCGGTTTATTAATAGCTGAAAAGTATTTCGTTAAAATAAAAATTTAACTCAATCACACACCTTCCCCTAATTTTTTGGGTAATTTCTTTTTGAATATTTGTAAATCGGTAGAGCATGAAAAAGAAAGGTGGAGAAACCAATATAACGAAAACGTGTCCACGTCTTTCCCCCAAAACTAAGTTAGTAATTTGAATGCAAAATGTTTCTCAATATCCTTAATTGAATTTTAAGGATTCTTTTCGTTAGATAATCGATTTTATAGAAATTAAATTTCTAAACATATATCCAATCTTTTTCGTGGTCAGCATGGATTCGTTGTTTCTTTTTACCACCCCTCGTCCCATTTAATTTTTTTACGCTTTAGCAAAATGCAATAATTGCAATTCTAGTCAAGTGCACAACAAGAACTAAAGTTGAATATGAAATGTAAATAGAAACCACGAAGCGGAACCTGCAAAGGGTCGAACCGGGAAAACGAATGTAATTCCAGTGTTATCGGGACGCGAACTACAGGCTAGAATCACAATTAGGCCACTTAGTCTGTCGCTGAATTTACATAAAAATGCAAGCCGCGTAATAAAGAAAAAACAAACTGTCAATTTCAATTCTCTCCCTTTTTTTTATCTGCATTTTTAGTTTAGGTACGTTGACCGTTTTGATTTTGAATGTAAGTTTCAACATCAGCTTGTGTATGAATATTCATTCATTTTTCGGAATTTGATATTATAAACGATAGCTATGTAAAATAGGTAATACAATTTTTACACGCTTTTTATTAAAAGTTCAATTAACACTCATCGACCATCACTTCAACCATTGTTTTTATAATGTTGTTAATTGAGCATGTAACGTTTTGCTTTGTTTTAAAATTATACAATTTTTGTTTGCGTCGGTAAAATGCAAAGCCAAATCGGAAAGTTACGATGCAGGCAATTTTAACAAGTGGGTCCCATACAGTTTATAGTGCACTTGGGAGTACTACAAAAATTATTGTGTCCACAACGTTCTTTTACTAACTGTAATAACGAAAATTTACCCACTCCTTATGCACAATTTCTGCGTGCAGAAAGATTGAACTTCTAATAAAAATTTGGCAAATTCATTTGAAATATTCGTAAAGTTAAGTTAGTTCAAGCAAGCAAAAGTAGCACAAAATTATAGCGACAAAGGTTCTCATAAAGAAAGTTACAGGCACGCACACATAAGAACAGACAAAACTGTTTCCGAAGTACAATGGAGGATTACTTTCCTGGGCAAGGCAGTGCTGAAGAAATTTTGGCTTGATCATTAAGGTGTTGGGTACTGTTATATAGTGTTCTGATCCAAAATGACGAACTGCAAGAACTGTATTAACGTGGAAACTCAAACCAACTATTGCAATTATCTCCCCAAATTTTGAACAATCAGTCTCCATCTTTTGATATTAAAGAAGAACACAATGTGCTCCACATATTATCTAAGTCTCCCCTTCTTCCTGTTTGAAACACTGAAGAGAATCCTTGTGCTTTGAACTATGCTTTTTGAAGAAATTAATTCACTTAAACGCAGGGAGTGCTCGACTTCAAGTGTTCCTGAAATTTAAAACTCAACACCATTCGGGAGAACATGTTGATTAATGGTACTTGCATCGGTTGCTTTGTTTCGTTTGACTTTAACTTGTTTTCTGTTCACAACACCCTGATTTGACAGTTTTATTGACGGTGGCAAATCTATACGTATACAAATACTTAAGGCTGCCAAAGGGCCTAATACAAACAGAAAACCAATCAGACTACTCAATTTGAAATAATATTATGGCTTGTTTTTAAGATGCAGCTTTTACTAGAAGTTTTCATCCTACTTTCCTAATTTTCTTGATTTGATTAGACATTATGGTGACTCGCTCACTCAGGCTTTTCAATAATTAGAATTAATTAGGAACTAATTTGTCATTACCTGCGAGTGTAAAATTTTTTCCAGCTGCACCTTAGAGGTTGTAGTGCGAGTGGAACTGTTATGGACTGTTTCCATACTGCATTAAGAAACCAATAAAGTACATAGTATGTACATATAAACTATCTATGTAATTGTAATGAAGTGGACTGTTTATGTGAGTTCTAATGTTCGTGTACGAGTTGGTTATTATAATTTATTTTTCATTATTTTTACTTTCCTAACTACTTTAGGTTATGAGCCCAGTACGCTTCCACAGCGCTCTAAATTTAACAACAAAGCCGTGTTTGGGTACTTCATTGGTTATGTTAACGACAAAGATGGTTATAGAGTTTGGTACCATCGAAACATCGTATAATGAAGTCTGATAACGTCGATTTTCGCCCTGAAAAATTGTGTACCACAAACAGTGTAACTGAACTTAAATTTCACCAGCCAAAAGAATTTAGTCACGAGGAAGATGTTCTTAGCATAGATGAAGGAGATAAACAAAATGCTCATGGTGAGAACCAAGTTCCTGAATTAAATGAAAACATGTACAAATAGTTAATGTTCAGGAAGACAGTGATATACCGATTCAAAATTCACGCTCATTTCGTAGAATTCGGCAACCAGTTAGACTGGAGGACTACGAAGTAGGCTATCAAAGTCACAGGTCTAACAGCCGAGCACACATTGCACAAGCCTGTTTGACTGAAGCTATTCGACAGGACCTGGAACCAACCAATTTTCAGGAAGCTGAGTCGTGATTCTAACAACACTGTGCTGCTTGGGGAGACCATGAATCATCTACCGGAGCAAGTGGTAGTTGGAAGGAGCAATATCTGGTGAATAGGATGGATGGGGTAGGACATCCCATTCAATTGCCTCCAAAGTGTCCTTGACAACTTTTGTAATACAGGGTCCGGCAGTGAAACGGAAAGATTTGAGGTACGGTTTGCAGAGCACCGCGAAGTGGTGGGGAAGAAAGTAGCCGACTTGCCAAGACCTGCATGATTTGCCATTTAGTTTACAATGGGGAGTTGGAAGGGTGAGCATGTATTTTTTTGAGAATGACTGAATGAGGTTGAAAATGCCGTTACCGTTAATTCTGTGCGATACGTTGCAATGATTCAGAATTTTCTCACACCAGAACTTGGAAGGCCTTCCAGTGAATGAAAACACACTTTTTCAACAAGTGACACTGCACGAATTTCAATGATTGCTGTAAATGCATTGTTCTCAGGGCGTATCGTTTCTCGAAACGGGGATATCAGTTGGCTCCCTCGGTCTCCCGATCTAACCGCCTGCGACTTCCTTCTTTGGGGATACCTAAAGACGAATGTGTTTGCAAATGATCCACCCAGGACAATCCCAGCTCTCAAACAACGGATGCGTGACCACATACCAGCAATACCTTTCGATATGCTGCGCAGTGTTATACAAAACTTTCAGGAACGACTCCAAGAATGCATAAATTGTAACGGAGGACATTTGGCGGATCTAGTATCCAAAAAATAATTTTTTTTACATTGTAAACCAAATGGCTACTCTCTTATTATCCATTAATGTATTAAAAATTATTTAAAAAAATATTCTTTAACAATAAAATTATTTACGAAATCTTTCCGTTTCACTGCCGGACCCTGTATGTGGCCGAGCATTATTGTGCTGAAAGATCACTTCGTAATGTGTTTAGGCGTATTGGAGGTGATTGAGTTTCAATGCTAGGCTCTATTACATCAATTGTTGTTAGTAACGTTCCCCAGTGATGGTTACGTTAGCCTGGAGTACCTCATAGTAGATCACTTTAAACTGACCCCCACCAGATGCACAGCATTAGTATCTTGCCATGAATATTCGGTTTTGCTGTTGAAGTCGGTGCATGACCGGCTTTACCCCACGATTTTCCGCGCTTTGGGTTGTTGTAATGTATTTTTCGTCCCCCGTCACGATTCGATGTGAAAAACCCTTCCGATTTGCCTTTAGAGCAGTTGTTCGGATGTGAAAAAACGGCGTTAGACATTTCTTAGATTGAGTTCATACGGAACCCAATTTCCTTGTATTTGAACCATACCCATGGCTTGGCATTGAGACGGTTTGAAATCGCTTGTTGAATCACTGCGAGCTCCTCTTGAGCTTGGCATTAACCTTGCTCCAATAACGCCTCCAACTCAGCGTCGTTAAATTTTACTGGCCTCCCTTCGGGTTTTTTGTTGCCGGTGTCAAAATTGCCACTTTTAAAACCCTGAAACCATCAGGACTCACATATTTTTATTGATGAAGCATGTTCCCCATACACTTAGATATATCTGCACTTATCCATACATTTGCGACAGTAATAAGAATTCGTTTTAAATGTACAGTAAGATGAGCTATGAATTATGAAACACAAAAAAGTGTTTCATAAATATACTGGCAAACTTTTAGGTGTGGTAGGGAACATGAAACAAACATTTTTTTTTGCTTTTTAAACATATGTCCGGAAATATTTAAAAAACGTTTCTGCCGATTTTAATGAAATTTTCTGTGGTTGATCGTAACTTTATGAGGCATCTTTGGATTTATTATAGTTGATACAACCAGAGGCATGCTCACGGAACAACTTGTTAGTCTTTTTTTGCAAAAAATGCACATCAGTTTATCTGTACCCAATGTTTTTTGCGATTTTGTAACTTTTTTAGATATAGCAACTAAAATAATTATTATCTAACATGTAAAATTCGGTATATCTATGAAACCCACATATATCATGTTCCTTATTTTGTTATTTGTATTATTGTGAAAACCTGAGCCTTCACCTGAGACCTGACAGTAGGGTCCGCCAGTAAGTTGGTGAACACAGGCCCGTAATTACATCCCTACGGCACTGTTGCCGGACAACGGAAATTGTAACATCGGATCGAAGGTTAGTCAGTATCGATAATTAATTTGAAGTTACCGGCATGTGTTGGAAGATTTTCATGGACGTTGGGTTTTTTGATAATAACCTCACAAAACGTCAAAAACACCAACCATGTGGTTGTTAGAAAATTTTAATTAAATGACAAAATTCATTTTTAACTATACCAAAAATAGACTTGAAAAAGCTAGCGAAGATTAGCGAAACGTTGTTGAAATAAATCATTAGATGTACAATAAATATCTTATTTTAAATAAAAATACAGTTCTTCAACTTATATAACGAAGAACCAAAAAGAGCATGTATCAAAAAACCCAACGTCCATGAAAAAGTATCGATAATGTGGTTTCGCGGTTTCGTGTTCAGAGACATAGCCCTTACACATAAAAGGGAGAAAAAAATTCACTTCTATTATTTTCTTTCATTATGCACAAATTAACCAGTAACAGAATTTTATTTGAATTGTTCTACAAGGACTCGTTACAATGATATCCAATAACGGATGCGTTGACTGGATTAGGTTTAAAACCAAACAAACGAAATTGTTACAACATGACTCTCACATGCAACAATCTTATCAAAAGTTCCTTGCAAAGGTTCTAACGTGCATTCTAAAAATAGTAGAATCTGGACGTTACAATGATACGTTGTGGTGTAACGCGGTGTAACGTTACTATAGAAACAGTTGGACACATTAACCCGAGAGTGGTCGCGCGATGGAAATTTACGCTATCGGTCGCGCTTCGGTCTTTTTGACCGACGGCTGTTCCTGTATTAGAAACAAGCTTTCCAACATAAACTAAAATAAATTGTTGTTGTTATGATATTACTTTATTGAATCTTATGCATAGTAATAAACAATAATAAATATGCTAACTTATACGTTTAATAAGTGATACATAATTGACCTTATCAACTAAGTAAGGTATATACTAGTCTTGCTGCATACGGTCATTTTCTGCACAATGGACGCATGTTGTCCTAGTGTGTTCTTTGCAAATATATCTGTGACATTCATTGCATTTTGTTGTAGTTTTGCGGCTTTTCTTTGATGAGCAGTAGGAGCACCTCCCTTGAACGCTTAGTGATCGAACTGGTTGTTGTGGCTGAGGTATGTTCAGCATATCACGGATTCTTGTTTTTATAGTGCTCGGTATATTTTCTAATGTTAGGCGGTACATCAGTTGTTCACGGCACAGTTCAAAGGCAAGGGATTTCAAAAAATCCCGACGTGTCCGAGATTCTTCCGTGTTGCTGGATAAAATAATGTAACTGTTCAGCCCCCCTAGAATAAAGATATATTATCAAACAAATTATTGATTACACACGAGTAGATAACTCACCAATATTCAGTAGTGTGAAAAATACAGTGAGCGACCACCTAGCACTCTTTCTTGAGACAGAATACCTAGCTTTCATCTCATCCACCTTGTCAACACCTCCTTTTGTCTTGTTATAAAATGTAATTATAGATGGTTTCTTTTTCTCGTCGGTATTCTGATCTATTGCACAGTCATTGTGCATCGTTGATAAAAGAAGTACCACTTTCCCTTTTTTTGGAACGTACGACACCAATGTCCCTTCTTTTGAAAATCCAAATATGGTACTGTATTGCACTCTATTTTTGACAGAGATGAAGTCCAAAGGAACTTCTCTTTTGTTTTTTCTTATTGTTCCGACTATCGTAATTTTTTTATTATATAGATATTTTGCCAGTGGGACTGATGTGAACCAGTTGTCGATGGTAATATTCCTCCCAGAACCAAGGATGGGTCTCACTAAACGCTTAACCACTTCTAATGCACTATTGTCAGCCTGATATGGTCCATTTGGTTGAGTCCCGACGTATGTTTCCATATTGAATGTATAATATGTGTTTGCGTCTACCATTGAGAATATTTTAATTCCGTACTTGGCGGGTTTGTTTTTGATATACTGACGGAATGCACATCTTCCGCGAAACGATTCCAACATTTCGTCTATTGTAATGCATTCTCCCATCACATAATACTGCTGACAGCGTGAAACAAATCCGTCGAATACATCCCTGATTGGAGCAAATTTATCTTGTTTTTTTCTTTGGATACGAGTAGTGACGTCATCAAATCGTAGACAACGTAATAACAGTTGAAAGCGCTTCAGTGACATAACGTTTCTGAAAAACTCAACACCAGCACAATCATTTGCCCACAAATCATCAACAATGAGATGGGAAGACCTCAATACACCTGCCAGATACAACAAACCTATCAAGGCTTTTATTTCTATTGCGTCTGTGTCTCTCGCATCTCTCTCTCGAGAATAACGTTCGCGACATTGACTTATGTATATATTGGTACACCGAACAATTTCATCTACAACATTTTGAGGGAAAAAAAGCTGCCAGGCCTCCAATACAGTAACCGCGTGTTTTGCTACATTAGTCACGCCTGGGGTGAAATTTATGATATTCTGAGATTTACATCTTACGGCTTTGTTTGGTTCACGTTTCCGCCATTTTGTTACCTTGTCTTTTCCTAAGAAAAAGTTCAATCGGTCTAATAAAGGGATATCAGATTCATCAGGAGAATCCTCGGATAAACTGTGTCTATTCGAATCGTTCTCTAGGTCAGCCGATTGTTCTGTGTCAGTTGAATGGGGACTTTCTTCGAGTATATCTTCTTCTTGATCAAAATCAGGAGACTCAGGAACAATTTCTCCGCCTACAATAGGCTCGTCATCTGATAAGGTTTCTTCGTACAGTCTCTGAAGTCGTTCTACTTCTTTCTCATACGAATAAGACATTATAAATGTATAGACTTATGTAACAATACAACGAAACTTGTGTTAAAAATAGATTCCACGTTAACAGTCGCTAGTCGGTCGAAAAGACGGAATGCACACACAACTACACTACAGCTTCTAAATAACTCGACTGACCTGTGAAAGCTTGATTATGGTGAATCAAGAAGGTACTGAGGTAGGGGTGCGCATAGAAACTCATCTACCAATAAGAAACCAGAACTAAATAATCGTCGGTCGAAATGACCGACGCGCGACCGTTCTCGGGTTAAGCTTTTGCAAACAAATTTAATTATAATTTACAGAAGAACAGCTTTTATTATCTGTCTACAACAAGATTTTAAAAATGTTGGCACAAAAAAGTCATTATTATAATTTCAGCTTTATTCCGAAAAGATTTTAATCTAATTTTTTTAGATCAAAAAATGTTGTACTAAGCAAAAGCCCTTAGGACTTATCTAAACTTCGTTTAATCTCTACATGCTGATATAATTTAATTAAAAACATATTTATATAGTGTTTCAAATAAACGAAGAAGAAAAAAAAATTATAGCCTTATTGTGGAAAAGTTTGCGTATGTTTAATAGGAACAGAGAGAAAGTTTCCTCATCATAATTGTGACGAGTTAAAATATCTTTGCGGAAGTTATTGATGTAATTATGTCGTCTTTATAAAGTTCTTGGTAAATTTAAACAAGAATTAGAGCTCCAACAAAATAATTGGTCTCTCACCCCCCTCAACCCTTAGTTTTGGTAGCGTGTTTTGTCATCAAAACGTCATATAACTACAGGGATGTATGTAGTTGAAATTCACGGTACGACTTGATTAATATTTACCAAAATTTGGTTTTCATTATTTTATATACACGAGTTTTCGTGCAAATAACGCAATATTTGCGTAAGCGAAAGTTTTGTTTGCTCATTTTATTGTGTGTTTCAATCCTTTTCTGTCCATTTACTTAATTATGTGACTCTAAAATTCTTGTCGGGCCGTAAAATGAGGTTAAAATTTTACAGGGAGGGAAAAAGGATTGTAACGTATGCGTGTGGGTGAGATCCGCGCGCTTTAATTAACCTAATTGCCGTTTAACGATAAAACCTAAATAAAGTGTACAAGTTTTTAAAATCCCTCTAATATAAAAACGAATTTTCGGTGACTTAGCGTCAAAGTTTTTAGCATTATTCACCAAACTTGTGTAATTGAAACAGTTAGAATGTCAGTAACAGTGCAATTAGTGGTTAAATTAACGCTTGTAAACCTGACTCCAGCTGTTTTTTAGTCACCAAGTTTGCCAGTTTGCGTCAGCATGCCATTAAATGGTGAAACGCCATTTCGTGCACTCTATGAAACGAGCTTGATAAACAGCTGAATTTTGATTAAAACTCCTCGCAATCCCTAAAAATGAAACAAGAATTGCAACTTTTCAATAATCAATATTTGCATTAACAATCTGAAACAGTAAATTTCAAGCCGATTCAGCATAAACTGACACTTGCTTTTTTCTGCAGAGTGTATAAGTAAATTGACACGCGAATATCGAAGTTTTTGCTGATTTGACAAGGGATTTCTACCGAAGTCTCTTATATTATTTGTAATATTGCAAATTTTTCTGTCGCAATGCTCTCTATATTTGGTGAACCTTTGGGAAAACCAAAATCTTTTGAAATAATAATTTTCCTTGCACGTTTGGAGATATAAAATCAGAACGGTAAGTCACGCAGATAATGCAATAAAACAATCATATCAAATCAAATGGTACCCTTGATATTACAATTTAAACCTAAAATATAAAATATTGCGTTCGAACTTGCACGGATTTTTAATAGGCGCGTTCTTTGTTCGCATTTTTATACGGGAAAATTCAATTAAATTACTTTTCGAATATTTCGAATTGTTTTTGCACGACTTTCCGTTATCTTATCTACCCCATCGCTATTTATTACAAATAGTGCGTGTCTCTAACTTTATAAGAAATAGTAAGTAGCTTATTCCATTCAAAGCTCCATTTTATCACAATACGGTTTTCATTATTTTCACATTTCCTTGCATAATCTTCAATCGCTGGATAAATAGATTTGTTATCTTTCGTACGTGAGTGGTATAAGCGTTCCACTTCTCCTAGTTGTCTTTTATTTTAGTTCCTAAGGTTTCTCACCCTTTCTTTCAAACATTCAACTGGGTCGTCACTTCAGATCTCCTTGATGTATTTTATTTTGTTTGATGTTAGCGGAGTAAAGTTTGTAAGAGGTGGAATACCACATTCTCTCTTAAAAGTTACTACTCACTACATTTCTCGATTTAAGGCCTATGTCATTTTTTCACCACCCCAATACACATGAGGTTTCTATTCCCCTGTACATCTGTCTCGTTTCAAGATCAAATACCTAGCTTCTTGTCCTACTACATAGCAAATACAATTTCTCAATTTAGCGGAGGAAAATTCCCCTATTACACAGACGCTCTTAATGGACATCAAAACATATGGAATATGTAAAAATAATATAATCGCTTTTTAGAATATGCATAAAAACACTTAATTATAATTTGAGGAAATCTCTGTTGAACTATAGGTATAGTGTATTTCCATTTTAATTTAAAAATTAAAATGTTTTCTTATGTTAATATTAATTTCTATTGAACATGAATTTTATGTCTTTTGACTTGTTATGATAATTCTATTCGCATTCTTTATAACTTCAAATTTAATTATAATTCTATTTGAATTTTTTATGACATTGGTGCATTTTCATTTTAATTTAAAAAGTAAACGTCATGTTCTATGATATGTGTCTAAGTTTTTGTTTTATGTTACCTAAGCTATGGCCTATGTAAGTACAGTATGTACAGGAGTTACTATTACTTGTTCTCAACATATCTTTTGGAGCTTGGTTTTAAATTTTAGGAAGAACTATCATTATTTAAGTAACATTATAAGTTGTAAAACTGCATTCGTCGTAAAATTGCGCCACCTACAAATTTAGGGTATTTTGGTCAGAAGTGTTTTAAAAATAAACAATTTTCTGTAAAATCACAGATTTAATGATACCCACAACTAAGGTCATCGGTAAATATAAAATAAGATTACTAAATTTCATAATATTAGCGTTGATAAACAAGGATATTAGTAATTCCCATAGAGAAAATAATTTTCTCTATGTATTTCTGATTCATACACAATGCATTTTATGATTTCGTAGTTTAGCCTCCGCAAAGTAGAGGGCGCTAGCTCATTTTTATTTACATTTCTTATGACTTCAAGTCGAATGGAAATTAAATTACATAATGGAAATAGATATCGAATTGAAATAAAAACACTAAACGAGAATCTCAAATGGCAATACGGATTTATAACACTTTAAAATAAATATATCGTTAGAACATTTTTATTTTTTAAATTAAAATAAAAATACACCAATGTCATAATAAATTGAAATAGAATTAAAATTGGAAGTTATAACGAATGCGAATAAAATTATCATAACAAGTCAAAAAACATAAAAATTCGTGTTCTATAGAAATTAATATTATAAATGTAGGACATAAGAAATATATTAATTTTTAAATTAAAATGGAAATATACTATATGTCATAAGATATTGAATTGAAATTAAAATTGAATTGTGAGAAACATCAAGAAGATAATTAAATTAAAAATGGAGAAAAGCAACTTATATCCCATGAAAATTGAGCCCTAGATTCGAGTTAATAGAGGAAATGGTATGATAACAGGTAAATTAATTGGCTTGGCTAGGTTATCTTAACACCTAAATAAGTAAATGAGTAGTTAAGTTCTACACATTTAGTTAAAATTAAATTTCATTTTTCTTAAGGAAAAATGAATTTACTCTTCAAATAAACATAACAAATTAGTTTATGTTGACATCAAATAAGCTAAGCATTTAAATTCTTATTTAAACTTTAAATTTATTATTTTGTTTACCTTAAAGTTGTTGTAACAAAACAGCTGTTTCAATTTTGGTTAATGAAAAACATACTTTCGTTCAGGTAAATTCCTAAATTTTCCATAAGGAGCAATAGGTTTTATGTATTTTTTTCGTAATTAGAATGAAAATATGTATTTAAATTTTAATTTTGAAAATAGCGTAATTTTCATTGTCCCAAGTGACATGGAAATAGAATTGAATTTAAATGACAGATTAACGTCTAAAGTGAATAAATGGTAAAACGTCTTGCCATAGGAGCTACTAATAACTATACAACTTCAAAAATGAGAAATTTTATGACTAAAATTGAAACAATTGAACCCGCGAGTGTTAAAATTGCTAACGGTACTGTTATGAAAGCATATGAAAAAGGAATATTGCAGTTATATGGTGGTCATACACCAATAAAAATTGAAGTACTCTTACTCGATAAATTACAATTCAATTTATAATCTGTACAGAAAATTATTCAAGCAAATTTTACAGTATTATTTAAAATGATTGCGCCGCAATCAGAAGGAAACAATTTTAAACTTATCTGTAATAATGTTAATAATTTATTTGTTGCTGTGTTCCATATAATTAAGCAAGAAAACGGTTTTGTAACCAAAACAGAAGATGATTTATGGCATTTGAGACAAGGCCATGCCAATACAAGAGGATTACAGCTATTGGGACTATCTCAAAGTAATAAGACCTGTAACTCATGTAAAGAAGCTAAGGCAACAAGAAAACCTTTTAAAGGAACAGAGTATCCTCGTTCTCATCGCATAGGGGAACTTTTACATTGTGACGTGTGGGGACCGACAAAGACATCAACCCTCGAAGGTGAGAAATATTATTTATCTGTAACAGAAAATGAGAAAACTGAACAAAGAGATATATATGAAACAACCACCCGGATTTATTGAAAAAGGAAAAGAAAACTTAGTTTGCAAATTATTTAAAAGTTTGTATGGACTAAAACAAGCAGCTAAATTATGGTATGAGGAGCTGAATAACTTGTCAATTAAAACCGATTTTCTAATAATACAACGAGCTGTTTTATTACAAACATGTCACATTGTCCGAAAATTCTTTAATCTAAATTAATTTAATTAATTCATAATCATAAATATTAGGTAGGTAAGTAATATAATTTTTTAGAATTCGCGTCATTTGCGTGCTTTAATAGACATTTGGGTGTTTTAATAAAACCGGTACAATTTAATTTTACTAAGTTGGTATTTACCGAATTAATTCATAGCAAATACTGTAGTTAACCTTTAAATAAATTTTAAATTGACAATTTGAAAAGTAGTATGTAGTTCCAATCTCTAAAAAATTCCCTAGATTTTGATAATGTCAAATATTTATTTAAAATTGCTTGCAAAAGGCGCAAATTCTAAAAAACAGTATAAAAAACTCATTCATAAGGCTTTTATGGCACTCATCATTAAGAAAACTCGTGGCTGCGCCACTCGTTTTCTAAACTTTGATTCGTGCCATAAAACGTACCTTATGAAACTTGTTTTTTAATATACTATTGTTTTAATCTTAACATTCCTAAAAAATAAATTTATGGTTAGATGTTATCCCCCATAAATTTAATTATCGTACCACTATGTAAGTGTGAATCAATAAATAATAATAATAATAATAAATTTATTTTCTCTCATTTGATACACATGAATAGTTACTATAAATAGTTGCTATAAATATTAGTACTAAATAAACAAATTCCCACAAAAGCGTAGTTTGTGTGTGGGGCATTGCCTGTTGCATATTTTAATGCATTAATAAATGTATAAGAGAAAAGTTATGTTACTGTAACTCAAAAGAATATCATACTAAAGAATAGAATTAAAATTAGTTGACTGTCTTCTTATAATAATTAGTAGTATTTTAATGTAATAGAGTCAAATGTATAAAACTGTAGAAAAATTTGTGCATTTAATTAATAAAGTTTTATACGTTTGACTCTATTACATTAAAATACTACTAATTATTACTAAAGAATATATACGCGAGTATAGTGTACCCCTGAACTATGTACTTAAATATTAGGTACATTTAGAATTTTGAAATAAATCAAATCGTGTATGTCGTTTCTTGACTTACCAAAAATAAAAAGTTTTAATTGCTTTTTGAATGCAGTTAGTGACAATTCCTTAATTCGTTTGATAAAAGGTTGAATACCCTCGGTGCTTGAATGATATGATCATAGCTGCTTTAGGTCTCGTGAAGTGATTGGTAAAGTTAGAAATGATATAGCATCTGCGTTTGAAATACAAGATTTGGGTGATGTGAAACTTTATCTTGCCATTGAAATCAGTAGGGATGTTAAAGGATCGTATCAGTTATGTCAAGCAAAATACATAAAAAAGATAATAAGAATGTTTGGTCTTCAAGAGGCGAAAGTATCGAAAGTCCTAATAAGCGTTGACTATTTTAAAGTAAGTTCAAGTGATTTGTTATTATCAAATAAGGAATATCAACAACTACTTGGTTGTTTGCTTTACATATCAGTTAACGCAAGACCAAATATATCGGTAAGTGTTTCAATTTTGTCACAGAAAGTTAGTGCTCCAAGTCAAATGGATTGGAATGCATTTAACATGTATTGCAGTTATTTAAAATTGAAGCAATTCGTTAGAAGTCTGGCATTTTCCAGTACTGGGACTATAAATGAACAAACTTGTTTATATTTAGAAAGATTCAACAGTTTTTGTTAAAATTTTATAATAGATTTGAAACCAAATGAAGCAAAATGTCATTTCATTCCAAAATTTCAATAGAAACTTTCTTTTCATTTTCAACAAAATGTTTTACTTATTGTTCTGCAATGCTGTTATTCTTCAAGCATCATGACATTTAACTATTAGTAAATCTAATATTTCAATTGAATTGACATCCAGTGGAGCCCTCGGACCATTTAGCACAATAACGTACTATGGACGTACAATGTACAAAACTAAAAGGTTTTAGTAATGTACAATGGATGTACATTATCGTACTATGTACGTCGTATTAAGTATACTTTTGCTCCATTTAACACAACTTTGTACAAAAGTGGTACAAACATTACTGTACATGTACATATATAGTACATCGTACATATTATGTACAAATCTAGATATATCTGATGTCAAATGAAATTCACTCACCTTAAATTTTTAGTAAATTTTAAACCTCAATAACTTTGTTTCTTCATTTATTTGATTATCTTCGAAAATTTGTAGGTAGTTGTTTTGCCTTTAAATATCTTGAAAGACCATCAAAAATAAGTTACAAGAAACATAAAAGTTAAAAAGTAAAATTTATTAAAAATTTAAGGTGGCCAGATTTCACTGTTCATCAGAGTTACTTATGCTTTGAGAGTAAATTAAAATAATTAGAAATTCCAAGCAATTATAATTAGGTGAATCATTTTTTACAGTTCTTAAACCTTTTAAAATTACGTTCAATAATAATATAACAAAATATACATTAAAAATGTATGTTTCTATTGTCATTTTCACAGTTAGTATTATTACTTTTTGCACTGTAATCTTTTTTTAGCTTATTTATACAGCTTTTGAGCTAACTAGTATTTACGCATGTTTATAGGTTAGTTTAAGTTGGAGTATGGTAGTTTAAATAAATGTAGAATACCACAAGTTGGAACACACCACAAAACAGATACTAGCAATATTTAATTAACACAAACATAACACGAAACGGAAGAAGAAATTAATTATGTATGCACAACCTTTTATTTATTTGGTGTATTTGGCGCAACGCTTCACGAATCGACGGTGAATAAAAATAGCCATATTGAATTTTCATCGCCTATTCCCGTTATGTGCTCGTATACGAATTGGTGTACACTGTACATTGTACGTCCGTAATACATTATAAATTTCGTAAATTTATTTGTACATAGGACGTACATAGTTGGTCTATGAACGTAGGGAGGTATATTGCACCAAATATGTACGTACAATGTACGTCTCAAGTCTCAACATTCTTAAAAATGTGATTGAATGTTTTCTAAATGTACGTAGTACAGTACTCTCTATAAGGAATTTACAGTATTTTGTGTGCTTATTGGTTCCTCACAGAAGAAGCTAGGGTCCACTTATGGGTTCCCCGATCCTCTTCAATAGAGTAGTTTAGCACTTATACTATCTTTAAAATAACGCTTTGAAGTTCCGTTGGCATTAAAGTATACTTCACGACTAATTCACGAACGGCTGAACCAAATGCACCTGTTTGATACAATTCTATCAATTTGAACGAGAATAGTTCTCTTTAAGGATTCTCAGGACTTTTGTGATGCTTAACGTTCAACTTAGTAAGTTTACTTTTATAACTTTACCACAAATTGATTGTATTTGATATTAGTTTATTTGTATTTCTAATAAAAATAATCATTTAAAAATTAATGGTGAGGAGAATCCTCAACTAAAGGCACAGAAAAGACACGTCATGCAAGTATTAGTTTTAATAGTCATCATCTTTTTTAATCCCCTTCCTCAGACCTATAAAGTATTCCTGCTACTGCTACAAAGTTCCCTTGTACCAACAGTAAGACTTTACAGGTCCGTGAAGTTGGAGGTACACCATCACCAAAATCAAAATGCAGCATAGCCATAATTTTGTGCTCATTTTGTGCTAATTTGTGCCGTATAAAACAAATTTTGTGCTCAAGCCCTAACGGAGTTATTCAACATTTTATATGTGTACCTCCAACTTCACGCTGGAGGTACACCATCACCAAAATGAAAATACAGCATAGCCGTAATTTTGTGCTCATTTTGTGCTAATTTGTGCCCTATAAAACAAATTTTGTGCTCAAGCCCTAACGGAGTTATTCAACATTTTATATGTGTACCTCCAACTTCACGCTGGAGGTACTCCATCACCAAAATGAAAATACAGCATAGCCATAATTTTGTGCTCATTTTGTGCTAATTTGTGCCGTATAAAACAAATTTTGTGCTCAAGCCCTAACGGAGTTATTCAACATTTTATATGTGTACCTCCAACTTCACGCTGGAGGTACACCATCACCAAAATGAAAATGCAGAATAACCATAATTTTGTGCTCATTTTGTGTTAATTTGTGCCGTATAATACAAATTTTGTGCTCAAGTCCTAAGGGAGTTATTCAACATTTTATATGTGTACCTCAAACTTCACGCTGGAGGTACACCATCACCAAAATGAAAATACAGCATAGCCGTAATTTTGTGCTCATTTTGTGCTAATTTGTGCCGTATAAAACAAATTTTGTGCTCAAGCCCTAACGGAGTTATTCAACATTTTATATGTGTACCTCCAACTTCACGCTGGAGGTACACCATCACCAAAATGAAAATACAGTATAGCCATAATTTTGTGCTCATTTTGTGCTAATTTGTTCCGTATAACACAAATTTTGTGCTCAAGTCCTAAGGGAGTTATTCAACATTTTATATGTGTACCTCCAACTTCACGCTGGAGGTACACCATCACCAAAATGAAAATACAGCATAGCCATAATTTTGTGCTCATTTTGTGCTAATTTGTGCCGTATAATACAAATTTTGTGCTCAAGTCCTAAGGGAGTTATTCAACATTTTATATCTGTACCTCCAACTTCAGGCTGGAGGAAGGTCTCATCGCCGGCCAACTCATCGCCGGCCAACTCATCGCCGAGCCATCTCGTTAAAATTAAAAATTGTTAGTAATGGAACAACATAGCATACAAAAAGCCATCAGTATCCGTTAATTACTTATAACTAATAATCATATACGATACAAAAGTACCGCGTAGTGGCAATCTACGTTTAAGTTTAGCATTTTTTTACTTCCAAACTTTGTTTAGGGTCATGTTGCCATTTTGTATCAATTAAAAAAAATATACTACACCTGCAAATAACCGAGCAAATAACCTAGGCGCTTTAATGGCAATCTACGTTTAAGTTTAGGATTATTTTTATTTCCAAACTTTTTATATATTTATTCACAGCCATCAATAAGTCATTCACGATTAATTCAAATATAAATGAATGTTAATATCAGGTAAGTATGTTTGATTGTTTATTAACGCTATCATTATCGATTTAAAGCTCTGTAAAGCTGATTATCAATTGATTAAGATTTAAGGGAATGTTAATGTCATATGTTAATGTAATATCTTGATGTTCGGTATCGGTATTTATACAAGCAAGTAAAAGGGGATAGGTAAGAATGTGCTGAACTTATCGAAAACAAAATCGGCGATGAGTTGGCCGGCGTTGAGATGGCTCGGCGATAAGATGGCCGCGATGAATCAGCCGCGATGAGTCGGCGACGCTGACTTGTCCCATTCCGGCGGAGAGAATGTGTAGTATGATAGCAGGAGAAGTCTTTTAGTTTTAGAAAATCTTCTTTTGTGCAATGCGTCTCTGATCTTTGTGTGAATAGAGTTGCTTGGAGTTCGTCCAAATGATGTTTCAACCCATTGGCATTCCGCGTCATTATGCGCAAGTTAGCTATTTTGAATTTTTGAGTTAGCCCCTTGCCTAATTGGTACTCTAAGTTTTCCAGCCTTTGGTTGATAGCTTTGTTTTCCTTTTCTTGGCGATTTAGTTTCTCCAATACTATCTCAGAATTTTGACTCAATGGTGGTGGGATTATCGGTTTTGGTATATTATAATCATCCCGGCGATCTCAGATAGCGGCCCGCCGCTTACCGAATATACGACCGCTCGGTCCCTGCTATAAAAATGTTAAATGTAAGTACGTGATAATAATTACACTTATCGCACTTATCACACTCTGCGCTTGCACCGGTGATACACAACTTTACTCAATGAAAGTCAAATCACTTATAATTTACTAATATAACCTCTAAAAGTTTCATACACTTTTGTGCAATTAAAACAATTAAGAACAAAATTGGCACCGTCATAAAAGGCATGGATTCTTCAAGATGTCTTATTAAATGACTTGCTAAATGAATGCTTCCCTTTTAAATAATAATATACATATAGTTTCATTTCTATAAACTACCTACATATAATTATAAATACATCTATGGAATAGTTCGGGTTCTCCAAAGGGGGTAAATGGAATAGTAATAGAAACTCTAAGCCTCCCCTTACCTTTTCTTAATGTGAAATATGAAAATTTAAATAAATTAATTGCTAAGTGAGTGCAATTAAAATTATTCGTCGAAGGTATAAATTATAATATTAGTTATGGTTGCGACATGTTTCGGTAATGACGATTACCATTATCAAGCAAAATGTTTTTTATAAGTATAAGTAATGAAAGACGTCAATACATTGTTGAAATGTGTAGTGAAATGGGCGCTAAGGAAGATTATCACATGGGGAACAAGTTAAGGTTATGTAAACGACTTAAACAAAAACTAATAAGTATAAAACAATATTGTGGACAATTAAAAACAATTAAATATATAATGTCTAAGTTTGTGGAAAGTAAACTCAATATGGCCTTCATTAATTGAGGTCCACAGTCCACACGTGCTTACAATAAATTCAATTTCAAAATCATTTCAATTGTTTAAGAATATTTTGAAATATGAGTTTTGGCGGATAAATTTCCCCTCTTTTTGATTTAACTAGTTGGGAGGGGAATTGACTGTTGGGCGTAATAGAAGTATGAAGAAGGCATTGAGAGAGTAGAGTTGAATTACATATTTAAAAGTTGAATATGAACAATAAATTTGAATACAGTCCACTTATGTGTGTTTTAATTAAAATTATAATCAAAAATTAACCATTACATTAACATTTGGTCAATTCGAGCCGAATAACATAATATGGTATATCGAGGCGAGATAAGACATTTGGCGATAGCGAAGAAATGATTGGTATTCCAGGTGTCCAAAGAAGGAGGTCAGTCTGATAGTCTGCACGTGTCCATATACATATAGATCCTTTCTTATCACGTAAGCCATATTTTACCTATATATATTTTATAGAATTTGTGTGGTTTCAATTAGTAAAAGATGCCTGATGTAGTGGGCCTCAAAAATAGCAAAAAAAAATTAAAGCTAATTTAACACGTTTGAAAAATTATATTGAATCGATTAAATTATTAGAATTTGACGATATTACGTTGGTTCAATTAAAATTACGCTTAGATAAAATAGAGCCTTGTTTGGAAAGATTTAATGATTTGCAATCGGAAATAGAGTCGTTAGAGGGAGGGGAAGTTGATGAGGATGAAAGATATAATTTTGAGGATAATTATTTTGAAATTATGAGCGAAGGTAACGCTTTAATTAAACAGTATGAAAAACAAGGTTCATCATTCTCACAACAAAATGCTTCTGTGGTTGCAGATAATTCAATGAATAATAATAGTAATGGTGGTGGTGGTATTAATTCTTTAATACGGTTACCTCCTATCAGAAAACCAACATTTGACGGTAAATATAGTAATTGGCTAGAATTTAAAGACACATTCAGTGCGTTAGTAGATAAAAATGAGCAATTAACTGATATACAAAAATTCTTATATTTAAGATCATCTGTTGAAAAAGATATTGAGACGATAAAATCAATTGATGTATCGGCGGGTAATTATCGCACTGCTTGGCAATGTTTAGTTGACAGGTATGAGAATAAAAAACTTATTGTCTACAATCATATTCGCGAAATAATGGAATATCCAGCAATTATAAAAGAATCGTTTTTAGAATTAAGAAACATGTACGATAACATAATAAAAAACCTTAGATGTTTAAACAATTTAAATGAACCCACAAGTAGTTGGGATCATTTAATAATATACATCATGGCAAATAAATTCGATAGTATTACCAGGCGCGATTGGGAAGCTTATCATTATAGAAACGAATTACCGGACATGACAGATATGAGCGAATTTTTAAACGCGAAATGTGATGTTTTAGAGAAAATTGAGTTAAGTAAATCTGAAAAACATAAATTACAAACACAACCTGTACAAGGTCAGTGTAAAAGACAGGTTATCAGTAAAAGTTTTGCTTCGACGGATAAGACGTATTTTTGTCAATTCTGTAAACAAAGTCATCAAATTTATAAATGTGAAGCCTTTTTAAATTTAAGCGTGTTGGATAGAATAAATGCAATAAAACAATTAAAGTTATGTTTGAATTGCTTACGGGATAAACACTTTGCCGTCAATTGTAAACTAAATAAATGTTATAAGTGTAAAAAGGCACATAATATTTTATTGCATTTAGAGCAAGAGAAAGCTAGTTTGGGAATTGAAGACAGCGCAAACAATGATAATAAGCAGGTGGTTGAGGCACAATCATCGAGCGTTAGTTGCTTATCCGAAATAAAGTTAAAATCTATTTCACAGGTATTGCTATCGACAGCCATTGTTAAAATTAAAAATTATAAAAACGAGTACATAAATTGTAGGGTTCTAATAGATAGCGGTTCACAGAGTAACTTTATTTCAAGGCACTTGTGTCGAAAAATTGGTGTGCAACCACGTAAAGTTAATCTTCTTGTAAAGGGTATTGCTGAAAGTTTAACTAATATTGATAAAAGGGTAAATGTATCACTCAAGTCGTGTTATAATAATTTTGGCATTGATATCGATTGTTTAGTGTTAACAAAATTGACTGACGATTTACCCACTGTTTCATTTGATAGAAATTGTATTAAGATACCAAAAGGGTTACAATTAGCTGATCCCAATTTTAATTTGTCTTCTGAAATCGACATATTGCTAGGAGCTTCTCTGTTTTGGTCCGTATTATGTTTAGGTCAAGAAAGATTAGGTAAAAATATGCCAATTTTACAAAATACCCAGTTTGGGTGGATTATTGGAGGAAATTTGAATTTACCGGCAAATAATACAACAGCTAGTTTTTTAAATATTAATTACGCAGACAAATTTTTAAATGATACAATGAGTAAATTTTGGCAGGTGGAAGAAGTAGAACAGAAACGGGTAACGTTAAGGGTCCTCTATAGAGGGGTTAGGCAACCCATAAGCTTTTACAAACTTTCCGCCCTCATAACGTCATCAGGGTTGAAGTCTACAAATTTCTAGAACCTGAATATCAATGTATACGGTGCTGCGAATATGTTGTCGGATCGTTTTTTACGTTTTTTATATAAATAACTGATCTAGCGAACCAATTAAGTTATCAAAAAAATCTATCCGGCAATAAGTTGGAATTAGGCGGTAGTATGGCTACATATCGAGCAATTCCTTTCAACTTGTTTATTAATTGCGTTATGAGGGGTAAACGTTTGATGAATTCTGCATAAAAATCAGCAATCACACATTGCTTTAGGCTAAAAGTTGAAAATGTGTCAAGAGATTAGGGAATTCCGCAAAGGATTACAAGAGGTAAATAGGATACTAATTTCAGGTAGGTGGGCAGGTTCATCTACCTGAAATTGTATTGTATTGCAGAAAAATAATGCTACAATTCATTAAATATATTGTATTGTGTATTTTACATTACCTATATTTAATCACCCATAGGTAGCTAAATTAAAACATCTAGTAATAATTATTACCATCAATTAAAATTGTATATAAGTGTTATTAAAAAATAATGAATGTTGACAATCAAATTAGACCTGACAATGTTGACGAGAGGTTCGGAGCTCACAAAAAGGGGTTGTAATTAGGGATGGGTATCGATTAATCGAAATAATGGATGTATTTAGAAAATAATCGATGTATTTTTAATCGATCTTAGTTACGTTTGATTAATCGGGTAATCGATGTATGTATCACGATTATTTCATATTTTTCATTTTTATTTCTGACCTAATAATTATTTTCCAGAGAAACTGTACATACTATAATCCGGCAAATCGGTTTTATATTGTTGCCACACTTGTCAGTTGTTCTCCCCTAAAGGACCCGACCCGAGCCACTTTCGCTCCACCCCCAAACGGCAAACAGTAAACACAAACACAGTCGTCGGTCGCTATTGTTCTCTGTAGCCTAGCACGCTATAGCATTTTTCCCACGACCATATACGAAACCAACTCCTAACGCACAATTACGTATGTGGGAAAATTGGCAATATCGTACGAGGTAAAAAACCTGTGCGATTTGGTTTCGCGCTGTGTGTTAGAAATATAACGCACAATTCACACTCGAATAGGCGGCTGGATCAAACAACTAAAATGACAGTTTGAATTTATTCGCGCTGTCACTAATTTTGTTAGCAAGCAGTTTATTTATTTTTTTTATGGTCGTGGGAAAAATAGTGTACAAAACTCGCAGGAAAGTGTCTAACTCACTCGCGGGATTGCCAGCACTCGGCTAACGCCTCGTGCGCAACTTTCCCGCTTGTGCGTTATTTATCACTTTCCATACTTGTTATGTAATATACTATTTTTTTATTGGTGTCCTATTTTAGCCTTTTAAACCACGCCCCAGCGGGTTTAAATGGCACTTTTTAAAACGCGGGTGTTTTAAAGTTGCCATTCCAACATCAACAAATTTGAAAAACGTAAATTTAGTCATATTAAAAATTTTTTAATACAAACAGATCAACGCACTAAGTATGCACTGTGTAAGTCACTCACAAAAGTGGTTTTAAATATGAAATTAGTAGAGAAAAATGTAAGGCATAGACCAGCTAGGCGTTGATTGAGGAAACTCTTTGGTCAATGACCTAGGGTAGTCCTAAATAATAGAATGGCAGGGGAGCAAAAAAGGTGCGGATGTGGACCTGCAAGGCAGTGCGTGTAAAATAAGGGTTTTTGTTTTATGGCTACCCCTTGCTTGAATTAGACGACTGCAGAACAGGCAAATCAATCGGTCGTTTTATTTTAACAATAATAGTAATTCATAACTATATAGTTATTTATGTATCAAGGGAATTATAAGGGTCTTAATTACCAAGGGTAAAGTTTGCGTCCCGGAAGCCTTTGGCCCGAGAGACAGCAATTGTCCGAGGTAATTGAGACCTATTAATTCCCGTGATACATAGAATTTTATTTCTGACCGAGTTTAATAAAATTTGTTCATTTCCGGTATATTTGATTCAGGTATTGTCGATTGCAGTTTTGGTTATTGCTTGTAATTGCTAGGTTACTTGTTCATAAAGAGACGTAGAGGGAATTATAGCGTCTTTATATCCCAAGGGAGTTATGACACTATTGATATGACGATATAAGCTTATAATATCACGATCAGAAATAAAATAATTAATGATCGATTCCATTGTTATTATCGGGTTATACCATAATTCCTTTAAATACATACATACCTACTTATAATTGATTTTGAAAATTAAAGTTTAAAAAAATTGAACGTTATTGCAAGTTAATTAGACAATAAGGTGTTCATATCTTCTGTAAATTAGTGAAAACAAAAATAAAGGAATTTGCATAAATGATTCTGAATATTGACTTAATCCCTCATTAGGAATGCGACCTTGTCTACTCAGGTATAACTTTAAATAAGTCTCACTTAGCTACACTAGTGGGCGCTCCGATCGTTTCATATTTCGGCGAGCTGTATAGAGGACCCTTAACTGCAGAAGAACAATACTGTGAAAATTATTTTAGGGACACAACTAGGAGAAATTATGAAGGTAGATTTGTTGTCAAAATACCTTTTAAGCAATCTTTGAAGGAGTTAGGTAGTTCGCGAGATAATGCCTTACGTAGATTAGAGTCACTTGAGCGGAAATTTCAGAAAAATCAAGTTTTAAAGTCAGAATATTGCGCATTTATGTTAGAATATGAGAAATTAGGGCATATGGTAGAGATTAAAGATAATTCGGATAGTTTATTAGCAGGATATTATATGCCTCACCATGCTGTCATTAAAGGTAGTAGTCTTACTAGTAAGTGCCGAGTAGTGTTCGATGCTTCTGCGAGTTCAAGTACTGGAGTTACCTTAAATCAAGTCCAGTACGTTGGTCCCAAACTTCAGCAAGATCTTTTTTGTATACTAGCTCGATTTAGGAAACATAAAATTGTAATGACGGCAGACATATCTAAGATGTACCGTCAAATTTTAATTAGTGACGAACAAACTAAATTTCAGAAAATATTTTGGCGAGCTGACATATCGGATAGTATTAGGTGTTTCGAATTAAAAACATTGACTTACGGCACTGCGTCTGCTCCGTTTTTGGCGGTCAGATGTCTGGTAGAGATAGCAAACGAGTGTAAAGAAAAGTATCCCGAAATAAGTAACATTATAAAAAATGACTTTTATATGGATGATCTACTCACTGGAGTAGAGTCAGTAAAAGATGCTCTGCAAATACAAAAATATTTATCTAGAATTTTATCAAACTCTGGGTTTGAATTACGTAAGTGGTTGAGTAATAATAGCGCAATACTGAAAAAGTTTGAAGTAAATAAAGAATTAAATCAAGGTATCTTACAAATAGGTGCGAACGAACAAAATAAGACTTTAGGAATTTTTTGGAACTCTAATGACGATATTATTCAATATTCAATTAATCATAACTTTGTATTAGATAATGTAACAAAAAGAATTGTGTTATCTGTAATATGTCAAATATTTGATCCCTTGGGGTTGTTAGGACCAGTTATTATAATTGCAAAATTGATAATACAAGAACTTTGGGTGTTAAAATTAAAATGGGACGAAATAATTCCGGAAAAATTACAATCGAAATGGAAGGTTTTTCTTAATGACTTACATATTATTAATGATTATAAAATTGAAAGACGAGTTGTGATGTCAGATTATGTAGAAATAGAAATGCATGGATTCTCTGACGCTTCTGAGGTAGCGTTTGGGGCTTGTATTTACATACGATGTGTAAACAGATCCGGTAGTATTTGTACGAAATTACTATGCGCAAAATCACGCGTAGCCCCATTGAAAAATATTAGTTTGCCTAGGTTAGAATTATGCGCGGCAGTGCTACTAGCAGAATTAGCAAAAAAGGTTATTGATTGTTTAGAGATAAATTTTACAAAAAGATATTATTGGACAGATTCAACAATTGTGCTAGCGTGGATAAAGGGTGAACCTGCAAGGTGGAAAACCTTTGTATCAAATCGTGTTAATACCATTCAAATTACAACTTCCAGTGATCAATGGTATCATGTAAGTTCAAGCGAAAATCCTGCTGACCTGTTGTCACGGGGAGTTAACGCAAAAGTTTTAGAAAATAATAGTTTATGGTGGGAAGGACCTAAATTTCTGACGTTGAATAATTATGATTGGAAAATTAATGACAACCTTATAGATATTGAGATACCAGAATTACGCATTACCGCGGTGACAATTGAAACAGAAAATTATCTAAATATTTTGGTAAATAAATTTTCAAAGGTTACAAAAATTATCAGAATTGTAGCTTACGTAGTAAGGTTTATAAAAAATTCCAAACTACCAAAAGATGCTAGAATTTACGGTGCTTTGGTACCAGACGAATTGGATAATGCGCTTTATACGTTAATAAAATTTGTACAGAAAGAATGTTTCCCTTTAGAGTACAACTGTTTAATAAAAGGAATTAGTTTAAAATCTAATAGTAAAATCTTAAGTTTAAATCCATATTTGCATAATAATTTAATCAGAGTAGGAGGAAGAATTGCTAATTCTAAAGAATATTTTGATAAAATTCATCCATTAATTCTTCCAAAGAATCACATATTTACGGAGCTGACCATTAAGCACGAGCATGAGCGATTATTGCACGCTGGTGCTCAAATGGTGTTGTCGTCACTGCGAGAAAGATATTGGCCCATTTCGGGTAGACAGCTGTGTAAAAAAATTATTAGAAATTGTGTCAAATGTTTTAAGGCTTTTCCAAAGGCTTCAAATTATCTGATGGGAAACTTACCGGAAGTGAGAGTTAATAATTACTTACCTTTTTATAACGTTGGAACTGACTTTTGCGGTCCATTTAATGTAAAAGATAGAAAAGGTAGGAGTGCAAAAACACAGAAGGTTTATGTGTGTTTATTTATATGCATGAGCGTAAAGGCTGTGCATTTAGAATTAGTGAGCGAGTTGACCACAGAGGCATTTATTGCAACATTTCGTAGATTTATTAGCAGACGGGGCAAACCATTGAATATTTTCTCAGACAATGCTCTTAATTATGTTGGAACAAAAAATGAATTATCAAAAATTTATAGTTTTCTTGAGTCAAATTCTGAAAATTTGAGCGATTATTTATCAAATGAAAGAATTAAGTGGCATTTTATACCTGCTCGTGCTCCTAACTTTGGAGGTATATGGGAGGCTGGTATAAAAAGTTTTAAATCTCATTTCAAGCGAGTAGTCGGTAACACAGTTTTAACGTTTGAAGAACTGAGTACTGTGCTCAGTGAAATTGAAGCTATACTAAATTCTAGACCCCTTTGTCCGCTATCCTCTGATCCCTCAGACTTATCAGCTTTAACGCCAGCTCACTTTGTAATTGGACGAACGTTGACATCATTCCCTCAGGGAAATTTAATGGAAATACCTGATAATCGACTTTCAAGGTGGCAGCGGCTACAGGCAATCATACAACATTATTGGAAAAGGTGGCAAAAGGAATACTTATCCGAGCTACAAACAAGAGTTAAATGGAAAGAAAATTGCATAAATATGATTAAAATCGATTCACTTGCCTTACTGAAGGAAGATCACGTTTCTCCTCTTAATTGGCCGTTGGGAAGAGTGGTGAAATTGTGTACTGGGCAAGACGGTGTTACGCGAGTGGTAGAAGTAAGGGTGCGCGGTGGCGTCGTTAAACGCGCAGTTAATCGTTTATGTGCACTACCAATAGAGCATGTGGCTTAGTTATGAAAAATTGTTGAAAAATGTACATTTAATTTTCTTCAAGAAACATTTGTTGTTTAATTTGTCAATTTGGCAAAGAAAATGTATTTCGTTTATTTAACTTAGCCATGTATATTTATATTGTTTAGATAAGGCATAAGTAATTGGAATGTTGAGTTTTTTGTATTACCGAATTGCGGTTTTGTTTTTATTTTTTTGTTGATATGCTGATGTTATATAATGTTTTGATTTTGAAAAGAACTGGGTTCTTTCAAGGGGGGCGATATGTTTAAGAATATTTTGAAATATGAGTTTTGGCGGATAAATTTCCCCTCTTTTTGATTTAACTAGTTGGGAGGGGAATTGACTGTTGGGCGTAATAGAAGTATGAAGAAGGCATTGAGAGAGTAGAGTTGAATTACATATTTAAAAGTTGAATATGAACAATAAATTTGAATACAGTCCACTTATGTGTGTTTTAATTAAAATTATAATCAAAAATTAACCAGTACATTAACATCAATCATAAATGGAACTATAGTGTTACATTCATATTTGAAGCATTAAGTCATAAACAATGCAGGAGTGATACATTTTAATCATTAAACAAATCCTAATTGAAAAGATATTATTTACTTTTCAATAGATCATCGACAGCGCGATTTGAAATATAAGTGAGACTAACAATTAATTCACTATTGTTTCAATATTGACTTGTGAACCTGAGCTGGACTTATACCACTCTTGTCTAGTAGTGATCTTGTTTGTTTTAGGTTTTGTATTGATAGAAAATAGCAACTGTGTTGGCTGGGCAGTTTGTAAATTTTGTATAGGTACGGTATCTTACTGTATAACAAGCTCAAGTGTTCGCGATTTTATTGTTTTTTGTATTATCCTGTTCGTTATTTATTATTGTTTAACTATAACATTATTTATTTTACTTTATAATTATATGCAGTTTATAGAAATGAAACTACATATATGTAATGTATATTATTATTTCAAAGGGAAGCATTCATTTAGCAAGTCATTTAATAATAATAATATAATAATAATAATAATTTATTGCTGTAAATTCTTCAACAGAAGACAAAGACAGTGTCAAATCAAGACACATACTAATAGTAATTAGTGTGCCATTACATAAAGACAAAAAATTATATAAATGTGTACATATCGGAAAATTTACGATACTTTCTAAACTATAAATTCTCTGTAGGAATAATAACACTTCTCCAACAAAAATGTTTTTAAATTATATTTAAATTTATTTATATTGTTTATTTCTTTTATTTTATGCGGTAGTGCATTAAATACCTTTATCGCTTTGAATTTTGGGCCCCTCTGGACCAATGAAAAATTGTATTTAGGTATACTTAGATTATTTTTCCCGCGAAGATTCATCTTGTGGTTATTGCAGTCCGAATTCCTTTGGAATGTGGCACTATTAGTTTTGACATAAACTGCTAATTTGTATATATATAAAGATGGAACCGTTAATAAATGTAATTTTTTTAAATGAGGTCGACATGTTTCTTGGCAGGGTAGCTGTAGCATATTTCTTAAAATTCTTTTTTGCATAAGAACAACCTTTTTGCTATCCGTTGATGAATGCCAGAACAATATGCCATATGTCAAAACACTTTCAACATAGGCGAAATAAAACAATCTCAGACATTCAACGTTCAGTTGATTTCTTAAATTACGGATCACAAAGCAAGCTAGACTTAATTTAGATATAATTGATGATATGATCTTTCCAGCCCAGGTCCTCCTGTATAATTACTCCTACAAATTTCGTGCTATTACTAACTGATATATTTAGGTTATTTATTACATTTAAATTTTCAACGTTCTTGAATAATAAGCAAGCGGTTTTATTTTTATTTAAAGATAGTAAGTTTTTATTACACCAGTCATCCATAACTAAAACCGTATCCGCAATATTCGTGTACAGGTTTTCTTTACTGTCTTGCGAGACTATACAAGAAGTATCATCCGCAAATTGACACACTTGATTTACATTTTTTGTATGTTCGCCAGATCGTTTACGTATAGTATAAATATTAGAGGTTCCAGTATGGACCCCTGTGGAACTCCAGTCAGGATTTTTGATGGTGAAGATGGAATAGTTCTATTTACTCCGTTATATTTTGAATTCAAACAGGCTACTTGGTACCGATTAGTAAGGTAAGACTGTATGAGATTGAGGGGTATACCACGTATACCACACTGTTGTAACTTTTCTAAAAGTATCTGATGGTCTATTTTGTCAAACGCTTTCGTTAAGTCGAAGTATACACCTCCAACATAGTTCCTTTGGTCTAGTTGATCCAGAACAGGTGAGAAGGAGTTGAAGATTACCATTTCAGTCGACTTGCTTTTTAAGAAGCCATATTGGCTAACGTTTAAAATAGTATTTTTTAGTAGATGACCAGTGATTTGATTAAAGATAACGCTCTCTACAATTTTTGAAAAAGCAGGTAATATAGACACTTGACGGTAGTTTCCGATGTGTTCTCTATTACCCTTTTTAAAAACGGGAATAGTTATATAGCTATTTTTGATTTACCTGAAAAAACACCACTTGTAATAATTGTATTTACTATATGCGAAAGAGGATTTGCTATGAGGTAAGCAACCTTCTTAACAATTGCAATTGTTCCTCATCAATGCTCACCGAGTTTTTGTTGTTTAGGTTTCTGATTATATCGACGATTTCCAAGGAATCTGTTGGTTTGAGAAATAGTTATTTGCATTACAAGCTACGAAAGCGTACTTTTCATTGCGAGGTGTTTGTAAATGGGCGAGGCGTAGCGTAGTGGAGCCGAGGTTACCAAAAAAGTCAAAGGACCTATACTAGCAAATGTACCTAGACCTACGAGAAATTTTGCAAATTGGTGCAAAGTAAAAGAAATGGAAACGATACGTGAAGATGTAATTTAACCAAATAAAAAATAAACTTCTGTGTTATTAATTCAAATGTCATTTTGAACTTTTTCGTCGTCCAGGTACCGAAAGTTTTTCAGACCTAGCAACCGGATCAGCACGACAGTTTCACTTTCGGTTTCGCTATCTGCGATAAGAATTGAAATGGACACTTTCATGGGGGGGATAATGAAAAAGTGATTTACCTATAATACACCTTGTAGTTTTTGTATACTCTTCCTTACTCTGATTGTTAACTATGTCTAATCGGAAATGATTGCTAAATAAATTTAACCGACAATTTGCATCGGTGACTAATTTTCCTTCATGTTTGATTGAGATATTATCGTCACTCACAGTTTTGTTTTTATTGTCATTGAATATACGAAATATGGTCTTAGTCTTATTTTTTAAGGATAAAATAATCTGTTCATTGTGTTTTATTGCTGCCTTATTAATGCTTTTTTTTACCAAACCATGTCTTTTATGAAGGTGCCAATTTTGTTCTTAATTGTTTTAATTGCACAAAAGTGTATGAAACTTTTAGAGGTTATCGTAAACTTATTAGTAAATTATAAGTGGTTTGACTTTCATTGAGTAAAGTTGTGTATCACCGGTGCAAGCGCAGAGTGTGATAAGTGCGATTATCACGTACGTACATTTAACATTTTTATAGCAGGGACCGAGGGGTCATATAATCGGTAATCGGCGGGCCGCTATCTGAGATCGCCGGGATGATTATAATATACCAAAACCGATAATCCCACCACCATTGAGTCAAAATTCTGAGATAGTATTGGAGAAACTAAATCGCCAAGAAAAGGAAAACAAAGCTATCAACCAAAGGCTGGAAAACTTAGAGAAACCAATTAGGCAAGGGGCTAACTCAAAAATTCAAAATAGCTAACTTGCGCATAATGACGTGGAATGCCAATGGGTTGAAACATCATTTGGACGAACTCCAAGCAACTCTATTCACACAAAGATCAGAGACGCATTGCACAAAAGAAGATTTTCTAAAACTAAAAGACTTCTCCTGCTATCATACTACACATTCTCTCCGCCGGAATGGGACAAGTCAGCGTCGCCGACTCATCGCGGCTGATTCATCGCGGCCATCTTATCGCCGAGCCATCTCAACGCCGGCCAACTCATCGCCGATTTTGTTTTCGATAAGTTCAGCACATTCTTACCTATCCCCTTTTACTTGCTTGTATAAATACCGATACCGAACATCAAGATATTACATTAACATATGACATTAATACATTCCCTTAAATCTTAATCAATTGATAATCAGCTTTACAGAGCTTTAAATCGATAATGATAGCGTTAATAAACAATCAATAATACTTACCTGATATTTAACATTCATTTATATTTTAATCAATCGTTAACTGTTAATGACTTATTGATGGTTGTGAATAAATATATATATACTGATGGCTTTTTGTATGCTATGTTGTTCCATTACTAACAATTTTTAATTTTAACGAGATGGCTCGGCGATGAGTTGGCCGGCGCCGGCGATGAGATGGCTCGGCGATGAGATGGCCGCGATGAGTCGGCGGCGCTGACTTGTCCTAGACCGCCCTCGGCACAGTGAGAGGCGGAAGTGCTGTTATCATTAAGCAACACATCCAACAGTATTAGGAATTTGAAATTCGAGAAGCCGAATATCTCAGTAAAAATTAATACAAAAAAAGGATATCCGTGGCAGCATCCTACATACACCCAAGACACCATTTAAGAACAGATTACTGAAATCTCCATCAAAATTTCCAGGAAAAATTTATTGTTGGAGGAGACTTATTTAATGCAAAGAACGCCGAATGGGGTATCACCATAACCACAACTAAATGCAGAGAACTACGACGAGCAATATATGACTTCGGATGTTCAGCACACACCACAGGAAAACCAACATACTGGCCCACTGATGTTAACAAGAGGCCAGATTCACTAGACTTCTTGATTAGCAAGAATATATCGTCAAACTACATTGACGTGAGTGATGAATATGTCATGAGCTCAGATCACTCCCCTGTAATCTTGACACTCACTGAAACTATTACTAGCACAGAAAAAAATCAAAGCATGGATAGCTATACCGAACCTACTATCAAAGAGACTTAAAGGTACCAACTAACCCAAGGAAATTAATAGCAAAGAAAAGAAAAGCCAGGAAGGAATGGCAAACCATCAGAGATCCTAATTTTTGAAGAGAATCCTTACTTGAATTATGAAAAGTGGAAGTAGTGATTTTCATACAAACTTTCAGTCGAAACAGGTTTAATTGTTATTTATTTGAAAACATATTGCAGGATCTTGCATGTTACAACCTACACCATCCATTTCATCCACGTATTTACTTAATATGAGTTTCTTACTTCAAGGCATACATTTGACTTTCTCGCTTGATGTTAAAACAGAATAATTATACTTACTTATGTTGTATTTTTTTATATTTAAATTCAGTTTTTTTCCAATATACTTAGTTAGTTAAAGTTTACAACATCTAGAAATGGCCAACAAAGCTGTTGATAAAATTTGCTCTTATAATGCATATGGAACAATCCCTAGAAAAAAAGTATATCCTATTTTCTCTCGGTCTCAGTCAGAAACACTTTTCTTAGGATTTATCGCCAAATAATGTTTAAATCAATGCTATGTTATGGTGATGGTGTAGCTACCTTCCTCCAGCCTGAAGTTGGAGGTACAGATATAAAATTTTGGATAACTCAAGGCCTTAGGTGGCCTTGGATAACTCCGTTAGGACTTGAGCACAAAATTTGTATTATACAGCACAAATTAGCACAAAATGAGCACAAAATTATGGCTATGCTGCATTTTCATTTTGGTGATGGTGTACCTCCAGCGTGAAGTTGGAGGTACAGGTATGAAATCTTGAATAACTCCCTTAGGACTTGAGCACAAAATTTGTATTATACGGCACAAATTAGCACAAAATGAGCACAAAATTATGGCTATGCTGTATTTTCATTTTGGTGATGGTGTACCTCCAGCGTGAAGTTGGAGGTACAGATATGAAATCTTGAATAACTCCCTTAGGACTTGAGCACAAAATTTGTATTATACGGCACAAATTAGCACAAAATGAGCACAAAATTATGGCTATGCTGTATTTTCATTTTGGTGATGGTGTACCTCCAGCGTGAAGTTGGAGGTACAGATATGAAATCTTGAATAACTCCCTTAGGACTTGAGCACAAAATTTGTATTATACGGCACAAATTAGCACAAAATGAGCACAAAATTATGGCTATGCTGTATTTTCATTTTGGTGATGGTGTACCTCCAGCGTGAAGTTGGAGGTACACATATAAAATGTTGAATAACTCCCTTAGGACTTGAGCACAAAATTTGTATTATACGGCACAAATTAGCACAAAATGAGCACAAAATTATGGCTATGCTGCATTTTCATTTTAGTGATGGTGTACCTCCAGCGTGAAGTTGGAGGTACAGATACAAAATGTTGAATAACTCCGTTAGGGCTTGAGCACAAAATTTGTTTTATACGGCACAAATTAGCACAAAATAAGCACAAAATTATGGCAATACTGCATTTTGATTTTGATGATGGTGTACCTCCAACTTCACGGACCTAGACTTTACCTTATCGTAAACATTTTCCCTTCGAAGATATTAATATTTAGTTTAGTTTAGCTAAGGACGAAATTAAATTAAGCAAAGATTTAAATTAATATTTAGTACAAGAAATTTGTTGGTATAAGCTAAAACTTTATTCGATGAATAATTTTGCGATCAAAACTTGAGTGCAGTGTACCTACTCGTGTATAAGATGTACAGATGTTTTGCAAATTTACTTAAATATAATATTTGAAAAGACTTAATTTCGACGATACTATTAACTTTTGATTTAAATTAAATCAACACAACTTATCTAAAGTGCGGTATAGTTTCAAAGGAAGCGCGCCGACATTGAACGGGAACGTACAAGAATGTGGGAAAACGGGCCTGCGGCCTTATAAAGTTTGAGTATAATAAAATATTTGAGAATCAAACTACATTAATAATAATAAGCAATTAGGGTAATTAAGCGTAATCCAATATAGGTATATTGGATTATAGGATTAAGTTTACATAGCCTATCGGAATAGCTTTTAATGGCAGTACTAGCATAACTGTGTACCTGATCGTAAAGTAAATCCAAACATGTTTATAATGTTAATTCTTCTTAAAGCTACTCTTTAAGAAAAATTAGTTGTATGTATTTCCAGGAAGATTTTTTTAGGAAAGTCACATGCTTTCAAAATGGATACTGTCGTTGAGGAAGAGTATATATGTATGGAGGAAACGTTAAGTATAATTAAAAATATTACAAATGCCGTCACAAAATATACCTAAGACTCAAAATGATAATAACAATAATAACTGTTATTCCTATTGAATAGGTTCCTGTATTAAATGGTTTAAGGGCGTGTTTGGATATCGTACAATTATTTTCATTGTGGATTATGATTTTATTACCTAATCTTTTTGTGATATTCGGGACACTCCTCGATTCTCAAACTTATTACTCACCACACAATGGTAAAAAGGGTGTACGAATTAGGTATTCCTGGTTACTATAATAATAAACGCGAACATGAAGTTCCTTTGGGTATTAATCGTAATTTCATTACAACAATTCAAGTTACAATGAAAAAAATTAGAGTAATAATGAAAATATTTACTGCTAGACTAGGATGAAATTATATTAATAAATGGTTTATTTGGCCAAAGAAGATCTTTGAGATGTTATAATAATTACCCCTCAAACCTTCTCAGCAGTAGTATTAGTGATCAAAACACTGTGTCAACATTTTCAAAGATTCAATATAGTAATAACTACCAGACGCTTGCGGCACATTTTGTTATTACTTCATAAGATACGAAATTATTGAAAAAAAAATGAAAAATATTAGCTTGTGTTTGTGCCTTTAGGTTGTATTTATAATTAGAACCGATATATTAAATAAATTGTAAAGTGAAATATTGGCATAATAAAAAAAAAGGTTTTCTACCTAACGTAATGAAGTTTTATCCACTTGAGACGTATTTGAAATACTAAACACATATATTAATTTTTTCGTTTTACAACAGTGTTTGAAACAGAAAACGTTGTAATATAGTAAAATCGATGAATACCCTCCAGGTATTAGAAGCATGTGCACCAAATTCACGACCGAAGAATTAAAAATTCTAAAATTTGTGCCGGGAATATACGGAATATACGGAAAAAAATCACATCCAAGATGAAGTTATTATTAACAGGTAATGCAGACATTCATAGAAATGTTTTCTGCACCAATACTCTCGCATATTTACACTTTTGTTATTCCAATTTGACTTCAACATCACTATTTTTTCGAACAAATTCGGTAAAAGTACTCCGAATTCTCATTTAAGGATTTTCAATTTGTTAGGAATGAGTTTACACCAATGCCATGGATTTGGTCGACATTTGCATCAATTTCAACTACCCTTTTTTTGACGTAACCAAAATTATTATCAATTTAAACAAGGATGCAAAGGTTCTCTATACAAGTAATTACATTAGGTTAAAACGTCATGGAGTTTTACATTTTATCACTACTAATAAATTTGCACTTAGTGTCACCAGAATATATATGGAACACACCACGTACGCTTCGAAACTGTAGGCAAACTGTATTTTCTTCAATTGACCGAGAAGGTTCATTGAAATTAAAGACCAATGACCATCACAGTTATTATCCTCTAAAATGGTATTAGGCCCTCAATCTTACTAATTAGACCCGTTCAAATGCTTTTCATGTAAGGTACCAATATTTGATGTTGGTCATAGTTGTGTATTGCTATATTCTGGGCAACAAGTTTAACCTGTAGTAGGAAATACCGAGCTGTAACTACATCTCGTGTAAGGCGCAGTTACTTATGCTAGTTTAGCTGATTTTTCACTTAATCTTTTAGCGTTTTCAACTGAAAGTGTTCTACCATTTTCCTACAAACATTATTGCGTTGTGGATTAAGGTTTCATTGATGGCAGCACCGAATTGCAGATTACTGTTCAGTTGTGTTAAAGAGAAGTAATTTGGAATGAAATTATGGTTTCCACATAGAGATCGGCCTTTTTCTGTACGCACCGGGTGCCAGGGCTCTATTTTTTATGTTACATTGGGATTTTATCATTTCTCCTGGATTATGGATTATTTTAAGGTCATAGTAGTAGTTTACAAATTTTTTGATTTAATACTATTGAAGTCAAAGGCATGAAGGTTTTCACAAATCATCCACCCCCTACTAAATACTAGTTTTCGCTTGAACTTTGTAGCAAAACTCGTCGAGTGCGAAAGCTTTTGAACTAACAGGTGGAGTTAATGTCGTCCTCGTACTCGCATTTCCTTTTCATTCACAATCAGTAGCTAGTGATGCGTGTTTCTACCCCTTGTGCTTATGGACACTTTTCAGAAGTATTCAGAAGTATTGCAACATCAAGTTCCTAAACATAGGTACAGTATCAACCTTTATCTAACTCTTTAAAGTTTTCGATTTAGATCATGCTTTCCATTTTAGTTGATTTTAATTGGAAAAACTTTAAGTTGCGTCACATTCGCAGAGGATATATTTAAATACCTTCACAACTCGGGTTCAAAAACGAAGCAGAGCTTGCTAGACTGTGACTGTAATTAAACTGCAGTTGGTTTTCTCCAGTTTCATCATTTGTTGAGCATATAACTTTTGGCAAACGCTAAATACCAATCATCATGCAATATAAACACCATGTCGTTGTACTCGTAAAATGTATATTTCAGTCGCCGAATTGCCCGGCATAAATTCGTTGGCCGATCATTTTTCATGAGAGGGCAATCGTCTCAAAAACACTTACTGTGCTAGTACAATATACAGACGAAACTACATACAGGGAAACAAGTAGGAGCTGTGTTTTAGTCTCTACAAGTTCTTTTAACGCAATGTTTTTTGACAATTCGTGAGTCGCTCACGTATCCATTTCATGAGCGCTAATTCACAAAATTGTACGACAAACGTTTGGTACGAAAATAATTACAGTTAAGAGGGTTTAGTAACGCAACAAAATTACACATAACCTTAATTGCTTTACAACAAAAGTAAATACGGAAATACGTGGGTTTTTAGGCTTTAGTGCAACCAGGTTGAATTTAAATTGTAAAGTTTACATTGTTTGTAGGCCGCCAAGCGAAATTACTTTAAAATGAGTTATAACTACGTGGTAAGATGAGACAGATGAGACTTGCACACTTGCTCTATAAATTTAAGTAAAATTCTTGAAATTCCCAGCCATTCTGTATAATAAAACAATGTTTATTAAGCGTAAATAATTACGTTTATCAAAAAGTTCCGAGTATTTACGACGAGGGAGTAAAAACATTACTTTGTACCTGTCGTAAAACAGATAAGAAAATGTAGTAGTAATTTTAATTAAGCTGTTGAAAAAACAGAGAGGATGGTTTGTGCAATTTAAGATAAAGCTATGGCAACCCAGTGAATGGACTTTGGATTTCGAATGTGTAATGAATAACTAGCGCTTTAGAAGGCAAATTACTCTATCAGTGACTACATCTATTCAAACTTATATATCGCCATCGAATATCACTTTCAGTAGAAGTCGAGTTAGAGAGTCACATAACTTCTGCTTTTGTGATATCATTATCGCGGCATCGCTTCCAATTGCAATTTAATTAGTACTGCTATTTACACAGGCTGGTCTTATTAGTTGTCCTAGTAATTGTCAATTTTAATACACATGAAAAACGAACATTGTAACGCAACTTTTTAAAACTATTGTACGTCTTTTCAATTTTGACTTCGTAATTAGGTACTGTTTTTGACAATGATGACATGAAGCAAAGGTTAGTTACTGTATTTTATTTACCGAAAAGCATAATTATAATAAGTTAACGATTCACCTGCGTTTGCAATGTTGGCAATGAGTATAGGTACTTGCTCTGTGGTTTTCGCAACAAGGGCTTCAGTGAAGTGTTGAATAACATTTTCACAAAAACTGCTCTCTGAAGAAAACTAAAAAAATTCTGGCAAGTATTGCCACGTGACTTCCCTCGTACCAAAAAACTGCAACACTATCTTAGAAAAAAAAATGACTGCCGTCATTTTAGCTTATACCGGAAGTGACGTCCTCAAAGGTAATATCAAAATTTTCGTCCTTGGCCCGAATGCAATCGATTGGCGAAAACCGCATTTCGATAGCTTTAATAGTTTCTGAGTATAGAGCGTTGCAAGAAAATGTGTACGGACAGACTACAGACGACAGACGGAAGTTTTGTTTTTTTCATTTTTTTAATCTACGTATTCAGTAATGCAAAGATATGTAAAAATTTGCAAAGGTCAATTTTTTTTTGGAACACTAATAGGTACATAGGTAGTCCAGTCGATATAATGAAAAATATGGGGGTAGCTGGAAAGTATTCCGAATTTAAAAGAATTTAGACATGTTGTTTAGGGGTACTCTAGCATGTCTATCCTAAGTTTTCGACCTCGAGGACCCTGTGCTAACTTAGGGGGAACGCAAAAACCTCAAAATTATCGGACCTTTTTTCAGTTTATTGCTTATATCTCGTAAATTAAGCATATTATGTGTATCATAGTGGAATACAAAGTTGTAGAGCATTAAATTTGGTAAAATTTGATTGTTGAAACGAATTTTTAGACCCAACATTAACCGTGATACAGCCGATTAAAGTTAGACAAAGTTTCACGAACTGTAAAAAAAATAGCCAAAAAACGAAGGTTTTGGCCCTATAACTATTTATTACTGTGGCGGTTTGGCAGCATCGGCATCCCGCCAATGACCAAAAATAGTTCCCGCCAATTCGAGAGGCAAGATGGCGTAAGCGACAGGATGTGGTACCATTTAACGTCCAGTTTTCATCCCGTTAGCTTGTCTCGTGGCGAATCGCTTTTTTTATTATACCAATTAAGTTTATTAATAAATGTTTTCGTTTCGTAATAAATTAATGTAGTTTATAATAAATGTAGTGTCACGAACCCCTACAATTACCATTATTTCCATGTTAATTATGTTAATCACTCATCAATATCAACACCTTGGAACACCGGCCCCCCTCCCCCAAACGTGATTCGTGATTTGCAGTTATTTCCATATTTTCGTACCTGGCCACCTTGAACTATATTTACAATAAAGTATTTGCAATTAAATGAACATCAGGCGTAGTCAACCTTAGAGTGCTTGAGGACTGTCGAACCTTCCTCGTCGTCGTCATTGTTGTCGGGGTCCATGGACACGTCTTCCTCATGCACCTCACTCTCGTCATAGGTGTCAGGTTGAGGGGATGCTATGCCCAGGCAGTGTTTGCATACTGCAGAGCACAATAGACCAGCCTTTTTACAGCTGCATCCAGCAGTGACACAACAGGTCGTGAGTGATCATTTTCTCCGTAAAGCCAAGCGATACCAGGTGCAGATGATACTATGTCATCTTGAGGGCTGATGTCTATGTGAATCATTTTGACAGTCTTCAGGCCGACATATTTGGTGGATGGTGAAACTCTTTACCCTCAATGGCGCTAGCTTAGGCAATTGCACGGCATGATGTGATATTCATGCGAAGAACATCTTGCTAACTGGTCCCAGCATTTCGGGGAGTGAGTCATTATTCCTCCCAGTGCATGGAACGTGACACGCCCATCCAACTACGGCTGCTTTGGCTGTAATGATGTTGGTCGAACAGCTACCATTATAGCATGTGCCAGCGCAAGACACTTTTTCTTCCCTGGCTCCAATTGTTCGTCAAAATGGTGGTGTGCAAAAGGAGAAGCGGCGTCTCCGGGGCGACATGATGAGCACCAGCATGAAAATTATCATTCGGAGAGTAGGAAGCAGGGTTGAGAATTTTTGAGCAGACATCCTGTAAAATAATTTTCGCAGCACTTTCCACAATTCGAGTGCGTTCTTCTTGCGGGTCCGACATCTTCTCAATAAGAGTACCAGTTGTACGACAACATTTTGCGGCCAATACTCTTGAAACATACAACACTCCCTTTGTTGACTGACAGAAATGATAATGTCATCTCCATACTTCTCCTCCAGACGTTTCTTCACTGCTTTTATATGTATGACGACTGAAATGCTTAGGAATCTCGTCTATCTACTGTCCAAGAGAAAACTGGCATTCCTCCCGCTTTTCCTCGAGAAACTTGCACACGATTTCTATTGCTTGGTCAATGTTGGGAGTAGGTTGTCCTATCTTCTGAAGACGACCATGTAATTTTTACAAATTTTGAATGCATTTTTGGTGGTATTCTGCGCTTACCGCAGCTAAATTGGTGTTCATACCAATCTCCGATTTTTTCTCGCACTCATCCCCACGCTGCCTTGCGTACGACAAAAGCGTCACTTTGACCATATGATTACGCCTTTCGTCTGCTAACTTGTTCTAGAATTAGTCGACGAATTTAGGGAAGAAAACTAAAAATAAAAATTTATCGATTACAATAATAAAACAGGTTCGGAAATGTGACGTTGTAGTACATACCTATGAATAGATAAGAAAACTAAATGTACCTTTACTTAGTTGCAAAATTTAGTGAAAGTAGTTTATTTTCAACCCTCGTTCGGTTCGCGTTAACTTTAAATTTTTGTGATTAGTGTGAATTAGAGGTGGAATCTATGGAATTTGGGGCGAAGACGGATGAAACTTATTAAAGGTTAGCTATTTCGACCACAATTAATTCTAAAATTTTGTCACAATCTAAGATAAAATTCAAATTTACTAATTGGATTTTCGTGAACTAATTTCGAAACAATAAAAATCCAAAATCACCACTAACCCAAGGTATAACATACTGATAATAAAACCGGCTTTACGTTTGCTTATTTTTTCAATTAATAATTAGTATTAATTACCTAATGGCATCGTATCTGCAGAAATGTAGTGGTAATGCTAGTTGTCTAACTATACCAGACAAGAAAAAATTTGGCTTTACCAGTTTGCTGGTATACGTTATTATTATTTCTTAAGATTATTTTTCTTTTTTGAATAAGTATTTTATTAAAATAGGTATAGCCAAAGAACCACACAGATAAAAAAATAAAGTGCACATTTAGAAAATGTATAATGCATAGTGAAATAAACAGTGATTAGGAATAATAATTATTGTTATCCTATATTGTCTTTTTGTTTACGTGAGAACGAATTTGAAGACTACTAAAGTTAGGGGTAGAATTCCAGTCAATTCTGACAACCTCAATCAATTATGTTCATCATTTAATAAAGCAACACATACCTACTTATTCTAGTCAACTAACTTCGAATAAATTAACATACTCAACATCACTTACACAAACTCCAGAGAACGACTGCTGTGTTTAGAGCCCTTACTGCCTGAAATTCAACGTTCGTGTTCACCCTGAATACTCGCCTGATCTCGCTCCTTACGATTTTTTTCATTTTTCGATTACTGAAAGTACACCTTTTAAGGCTGAGCAGTAGGTACATAAATTTTATTGCAGATTGAATAATTTAAAGTTGCGTAACAAAATATAACCTTTCGGTCTTTAAACAAACCAGTTTGTAACAGAATTGAAAAAAGTCACTTATTGTTATCCGTCTAATTACAAAGCTCATTACGATATGAACTTTTTTCTATGTAAATAGTGTAATTTTGTTTTTTTTTTCTTTTTACATTGCTTATACAAGTCCTAGTGTATTAACAATTATTTTTTGAAAATGGAGAAAAGTATATAGGATATTTTTCATAACTTTGAAACGACGAACTAAACAGTAATTTTGAAATTTGAGGCAATATAAGCGAAATGTGAATAGGAAGTTTGCACACCGGAAACTAATTTTAATTTGAATTTAGGAAAAATATTTCTGGAATGTGACGCAATTTAATATTATTCTTTTAAGCAACTACAAGCGATAAACCATAACGGTTTCGACGTGATGTTAATATTATCAAAGAGCTACCAGTTGATGGATTTATAAGCATTACAACAATTTTTAACAAATAATGCTGTTTCAAAGGCTGTCAAATACCGAAAATCACAAGACACAACTCAGCCCAAACGAAAAAATTGCATAGGTATGTAAAAAAACCATATTCTAAACGGACCTAAGTAAATATATTTTCGTCGACCATTTTTATGTCGCCTTGAAAATTATTTTTAGCTCAAGCATGTACAACAAACAACAACAAGCAACAAATAACTATACGAAAAAAACACGTAGAAGTTTGAGTCAAAACGATGCATATAAAAAATAAAATTAAAAAAATGTTTTTTTCTACGTTATAGAAAATAGCTTAACAAAGGTAGGTACTCACGCGAAAAATGTAATATTTTTGTACCTTTTGGCATTTCTAACGTTCGTCTTCTTCTAAAAAGCGGTAGTAATTGGAAAAGGGCTTTATACAGTAGACGACGTGTTTTCATAACGAACCGACTTGTCGCGTCGCTTTAAAGTGAGTTTCATAAACCAAATAGCGTCGGATGAATAATTAATTGTTTTATATGTAAACGTTATCAAAATACTTTTGCCACCACAATAAACTGTGAATATTTGTTTGAAAATTCCATACATAAAACGATATAGACCACAAAACGACTGCAATTCACAACACATGCTACCGCAGCGAAAATTATACACAAAAATATGGAAATTTTACGTTGTTTTAAAGACGGCGGTATGTTTTTGTTGCCCTTTTTCTCTCTTTCTCTTTTCCTTCTCACAATGGAATCGATTTTCTATCTCAAAAACATGAACCACAGCGATATCATAAAATTTGCAAAGGGATCTCGTCAAGTATACATAAAGGGATAATTACAACATATGAAGAGCCCAAAAATATTGTCTAAAGCCCTTTCGAAACTCATACTAAGCAAAATTGAGATAATGATTTCAAAGTGCTGTTTTAAAGATGGGGGAACGCAAGGTTGTAGGAAACGGTGACAGGTGCGTAGAACGGATATGACGTGAAGTGACGCGTCGCGTCGTCACTATAAGGGTAACTGAGTGGGTTTATTTAGGATTTAACACGATTCGTAAATGTGCGGCGCACTTCGAACCTCACCAGCTATACGATTTTTCCCCCTTTTTTTCCGTCATTAACTAACCTAACCGAATTGCCAAACTTACGTCAATTAACGGAAAATAAATGAAAGGGACTCCGCTAGTTTGATAACGTTTATTGACGAATAGAAATGGTTAAAGAGGAAGTGACCTCTATTAAAGGGAATTCGCTTCCGGTTTGGTACTTCCAGTACAGATAACATTTTACATCCGTTATAAAGCAGAAAGTGTTAGAGAAAATTGAAAATCTATAAATTCTATGCCTTTATTATGACCTATCTTTGCGGACTGCAAAATATAATCATCTCAAACCATATGAAATATCCACTAATGGAAATTATGGTAGGTACAGCTTTAAAAGGATATTAGAGAGAAAAAAAGTTCGATGATTGAGTTAACCTGAATGCTTTTTTTGTATTGTGCAGCATTTTTCTGGAACTAGAAGGGAGGATTGAAACAATTAATTAAACGATTTATAACGGGATTGTCTGGACAGCCTGAGACCCTAAACGCCACATTTTCTAATGTAACCTTAACTGAAGGTTGTTTCAAACAGATATATCCATGGAATGTTGTCGGTTACATACTAATACTGCAGAGACATCGACCAACTTTTTCTAAACTATACGTTGGCTAGTAAAGGAGAGCACAACTTTATTGGTAAATTAAAGCGCTTTCGACCACTTAAACTTGCATAAATCTCATTTGTCAGAAATCGATTAATACAATGAATTCTATGGAGTAAAATTGAACCACTATCTATAGATTTCCCTTCATGAGAAAATCGCGAAAGAGACTTGATGCTTCTTCATGAAATTTGAACTTCTGAAAACTTTAAAAACGAAGTGAAAGAAAGACCACAAGCTTTCTTACAGAATTTTTCGAAATATAATTGTGATTTCGAACGAAGAAAGTATTAGAACAGGAAAATGTCAATTTTGAAATAGAAACAAAGCTATCAAATGTTCTTACAGGGAAAAAAAGCAGTTTCAATATAAACAAATCGACAAATTTCGATTGAAGTTTTTGGCAATATAAAATATCCTGTTTGGGCTGTAATGTGGTAGAACTTTCAGGGTCATGGTACATTATGGGCAGTTTTCAGTTGCTTGAACCCTTAATCGTTTATTAATCACAAGATGAATTTACGAAGATATGATTTCCTGATGTCGACAAAATACAGATTGGAGAAGCATTTTACGAAAGCTGTCAATTCGATAAGCGAGGCAGCCAACCTTCTCGTGTAAAGCTTCCTGAAGGAATTATTCATTCTGGCGTTTGCGGAAAAATACCAGCTACTTCTCTTGATGGCTCAAAATATTACGCTATGTTTGAAGATAATTGTAAATTCAAACAGCTTTGCGTATTTTTTGAAGAATATTCCCAAAAAACGAGGGTCATTCAATAAGGAACGAGACAAATCACTCACAAACGGGTTATTTAATCAATATATCTTTAGGGCATTAAGTTTGCATCCTTACACTTTGTATCTGATCGGCTGTTCTAATTTACTCAGGTAACAATGGCGCGTTGTACTGCATAAGAACAAATCGCAGTGGTTTTTAGTTGCAGAGGGGTCAAAAGTAATGAAATCCACCATTATGCTGAAAGTATACGGGAATAATTGTTTGAACAGTTCGGACATTTACAAATGGGTAAAACGGTTTAAGAGTGGGCGTGTAAGTGTCTCGGCGAGAAACGATCGGTTGAATTTGCTGTAGAAGTGTACGCGAGTGTTGGTGTGACTTTGACAGCCCACATACGGCACAAGGAACACATCAAAAACTAGGGTGGAATGTTCTTTTGCATACCCTATACAGACCTAGCCCCATCGGACTGTGTATGGACCCATGAACCCATGAAAGGTAATTTTTGGGGAGGATCTTAACTATATCTGTTGGATAAACAGAGAATCATTATACCAAAAAATTACAAAGGACAAGTCACTGTAAGTGTTGTTACATTGTGCATTTTTCAGTTGTATGTCACATTTCATGGATAAATATGTGAAATTTAATGTCATCATATTTTTTCAAAAAGTCGTAAAGGCTTACAATATTTTTGAAGAACTTAAAATATAGAAAATTGCGCTTATACGATTAGGACTCGTAATCCTTCCGTATAAATACAGAGAGAAAAAGTTAGGTAGATACATCCTTTTTTTTCTCACACAAAGGAACTTATTTAAAATTGATAAATTGAAGGGACGCCCTGAATTTTGAAAACGGATTCATTTTTTAATCAAAACTTCTTAAAAATGCCGTTTTCTGTTAAGAATAATTCTAAAGGATTTATTCCTTTTATGTATTATATAAACTTTATTGTGATCTTTGCTTTGGAAATAAAACTAAGTCGGCCGTCCCAGTAATTTGGGAGATTCAATTTGCATATTGTAATAACGGCTTTTGTTATCTCCCTCGTCATCGCAATTTTACATTAGTTTTCTTTTTGGAGGTATGTTTGTCATTTACTGTCTTCGTCATTTTAAATTAAATTCATTTGTTTGCTACGATGCTATCTAATATTTTTATTCGTTCCTTTTCATCCCTTTTCCTTAGGTAGTTGAAAATTATCTCTTTTAAGATTTTTTTTGTACAGGGTTGGAAAACCTAAGGGGAGTAGGTATAATGTTTATATTAACTTTAATGGCTTTAACTAAAAGCAATGATGCGTTAAAATGCTTGTAAGCAGACACGAAATAAATCGATACCTTAATGAAGCTATGTGTACAAGAAGGGAAAAAAAAGGTTGAATTCTATAGTACATCCTTGTCTATAGTAGATTTAATATTTCATTCACAAGCGCCCATTAAATTTAATGACCGTGGCGTTGCTAACAAGCTGTTGTCTTTATATAATATTCTTGACCCTTTCTCGTAACATCAAACTTTAAATAAAGGCGGATTTGTGGAAGTTCTATTTAATATTGCATTGCTTTCCCAGTTCTTTCTTAGAATATGAGAATGCGAGGAATATTAAGGCGTACCTTGCTGTTTATACAGTTACCACGTGGCACCAAGTGTCTTCTACAGAGTAGCACCTAAGCTTAATCTAAACTTAAACACAAAGAGAGATTAATATGGCGTAGTGTGTTAAATCTCTGTGATCATCGTTGACACTTAATACCCTCTTTTAGGTGAGTCGCATGCAAAATAATTGTAGAAAGCACCGAATCTTCGAGCTGAGCATAATTAGTATCAAAGCCAACTTAAAGGGCTTTATAAGGAGGTAGTTCTGAAATTTCTGGATAAAGGTCAATGGTTTAGTAACAATAGTATTTAGTGACAAAAGCATGACGTGAAAATGAAACGCGTAGTATGAGCATTCGTTGGTTTTCCACTCAAGCAGAAAAAAGTACCAAAAATTCAAATTATTTATGACGCACTGGCGCATATTTAGTTTCAGTTTTTATCATATTTTGAATCCGCCGTAAATCCGCCAAGGATTAAGGATACACTGCAGAGTTCAATCATATAATATGTACTTGTATGATCCAAAAGTGGATAAGATACATAATTAGAATTACAGGTAAAATTGAAGATAATTATTGAGTGGGAAGGCAATAACAAGAAAGGTAATAGAAACAAGACCGAGAAAATCGTAGCTGAACTAAGTGGGAAGAGGTAGTGGGCACATGAACAGAGGACATGGACACTCCCTTGCGTTCCCCTTTTATTCAGTTATTAAAGGGTGAAGATATTCAACAAGGTGTAAGATTAAATGGGATAGTTTTCGGAAGCTGGTCAACGCGGGGAAAGAATTGAAGTCTGCGGCCCCTTTCAAATTGGGAAAATTTTAATTCAAATGAAGGTAGTTGTCTGTGATTATTTGTTAACGAAATGTAGTTTTATATAAAAAGACCTATTAATAAATTCTTTCCTGATTCGCTGAAATTAAAAGTGAATGGTAACTAAGAGAAGGCAGGTGTGTGAAGTCTGAATGCGGTGTAAAGATCTCATAAGTCATAATTGCCATTAAAATTAAATCGTCCAATAATTCGCGTTTCAAATCAATCAGTAGGTACCCCAAACACCTTTAATAATTTAAATTATTAGCACACATAAGGGTGTAAACTTTAAAAACCTTCAGGAATCCTTTTCGGAGCTCGGAATATTTAATAATAAAGTAATAACAAAGAGACCTATTCAAATAAATCATATTATTATAACAAATGTTATTATTATAGTTTGTTACTTACCTATTCCCATAACGTAAGTCTAGAAAAAGTTAACTAAAAGAATGTTTTCTTAATACTTCATATGAATATTCATGAACTAATATTTTTACAAACCGTTCTGAATTGTTATAAATAGTAACAGAAGAGACAAGGTCGCTAGTCTTACTTTGTTTAGGCTACGCTAGAGTCATTACTTCTTTTTTCGTGCTATAAAAATGGCGAAGAGCTGCATTTGTATCACGAACATGGAAAAGGGTTCTAGAGGAAGCAATGTAGCGTACAAATACGTTCGTTAAATAAATTTACTGAAACTTGTTGCATTAGAAGCAGAAAATATAAATTTTCAACAATTATCCACAATGAAGCTGTGTAATTATAGGGCAGTGTTTCCAGTATATACAATTAAAGTAATAGAGCGAGAGCTGGCAGCAAAAAAGCTGGCCTATCAAGTAACAACACGAAAAGCTAGTACTTAAACAGACCATCAATAAAATCTTTTGCTGTCTGGGCGGAACTTGTGCAGAAATTCGCCATGTCCTCTCTCCTGAATATTTTTTGGATACGAACTGTACCCATCGAGTAACAACCTCAAATTACTCTTAAAATGTAGCTTTTATATAGTTAAAAAAGAAAAAAAAATTCTGCCTTGTTAAATCTTGTGCTAATATCTTGAGGAACGGCTTCAAACCATAACCAAATTAAAATTTGAACATAATTCTATAAGAAAAAACATTTCTGCCTCGTTAAATCTTTTGATAATGCCCTGGCAGAAAACTTTCTCTTTCTCAAAGTCTTATGATACCACTAATACAACTATCATCGAAGTATTTAGAGATAAACAAAGAATCGTCCAATGAAGAATTATAATGATTTCCACAAAATAATTTTGTGATATAAAATATTTAGTAATAGTATACAGGGTGTTTGTTGGGGGCTTTCGTTACACTTTCCTGGGAAAGTTTTATAGATAGGTTTTTGAAAATTTGAACTTAGGGGTTACTCTGAAAACCGAATCGTTAGTAGTAACTTGTTCTTTAATTCTATTTTTGAACATTCTCCCTGTTTGGCCTATGCTCCTATTACATAGGCCAAACAGAGAGAACGTTCAAAAATAGAATTAAAGAACACTTTTCGTGTATTAAAAATAATAACATCGGCTCCTCCAAATCCTGATTTGCCAATCACATTTTAGACTCCGGGCATTCCTTCGATCCACAAAACAATTATGAAATCTTTCATTGCTGTGACCTCCTCGAGACCAAAGAAATTATTACCAATTTTAATAATAATCCCTTCTCATCGCTTAACGAACTTCTCAATTTGAATAAAACCAAAGAGAATAATACTCCTTGATAAAATCAATTTATTGTTTCTTTAATTTGTGCGACCTCTGTTGGTCATTTTGATTCTCCTTACAGGTCTCTTCCTGCCCCACTCCTCTCCTTATAACCGTCGTCATGAAATTTCCAATTTCTTCACCTTCTGTGTGCGTTGAGGCCGGTGGCCATTTTCGTTTTTGCACCATGTGCCTTCATTTTCAACTTTAGTACTTCTCTTTTAATTAAAAATAAATTTTCCCGTAAGCATTTGCCTATTTTATTGCTTGGTTAACCTTACTTTTTCAGCATGGCTTTTGTTTAATTAAATAACCCCCCCCCCCTCACCGTTCTATAACAATTTAATTATTTGATTTGCGATTGCCCAATGTTAGGCTTGTAAGTATTTAATTTTTGTTTTAGTGTTTTTAACAGCGGTTTTCAGTGATATTTAGCCTTTGGCTTTGTCAATATAACTTTCTTCACACTCACGTCATTCGCATCCCATTACCTCATCAAATTTAAACACCTACCAATTTTACTAGTAAGTAAGCTATCTGTTTAAGAGTGTAGTGCTTAATTACCTTAATTTTAGCCTGATGATGACAATCAGATATTGTCGAAACAAGTCGTAGTTTTACAACATATTATTAATTACTTAATTTTTGCTACCTTTGCTTTCAATTTTTCATTAACTTCAAATTTAACGTAAATCTTTAATTTTAATATTTCAATAAATTTCATATGGGGAAGGTTTTGTGTTATTCTTTTTCCAAGATAATTAATTGTCTTGTAACACCAGTCATTTTCAAGAATCAAGGGCACTGCTGAGTTAAGATCCTTCATCGACACTCATAGTCACATTGACCTAATCGACCATTTATGGCGATACATTTCCATAAAACTACATTTTACTTTATTATTGTTTTATGCTTTTTACGTGTTGTGTATGGATAATAATTTATGTATAATACTTGTATATGTATGTGTAGTTTATATGATGTACAAATTTATAGATAAAACATAATTCGGGTATTTCCACTAAAATATTTATTTAAATATAGATCCCAACGCAATTTGTTACCAATTATTTGTTATAATTCACAATCCATAACCCTTAATTATAATCTCGAAACTAAACGACAATTAGCAGTTTGGCTGCCTCAATCTCTTCGTTTATTGAAATACACTTAAAAAAAGTGCTTTGGGAGCGATTCTAATGAGTAAGACAAGAGGCGGAAAGTTTAACTGGCAATGAGGTTTTCCTTTCTAAACGGTTATTATAACAGTTCTTGTTTCTTTAGCAACTTTCTAGCCAGTCCTCGAATTATATCCCAAAAAATCAGGACTACGCGAAATAAATACATTCCCCACAAAACCATAAAATCTATAATTTTTAGTAAATGTTAATAACGTAATTGTGTTAACTTCTTACATAGCGTCATATTCTTTTTCTAGTGCAAGAAAGGCGATGAAGCGAAATATTTAATCACTTCAAATATTCACGCAAATAGTGGTTTTCTGAAGTATTTGTGGAATTTGATTTTATATCACGGAGAAAATCAAAATGCAAGTATAAGAAATTTTAAACATAATGTAAAACTCCAGCTACATCAAAGCTACGTAAAATAAATGTACCTGAAAATAAAAGAGAAAATATTTTAGTAGGAAAGATAATAAAAATACAGAGGAACGTGTGTTTTATTGATCGAATTAATCTTACGGCAATCTACTTTCTCATATTATTGAGCTTCATTTATGTGATTTTTGCGCTTCCACCCACCGTAATACAACTTCTTAAAAAAAATAAGAACGCAAGTATTTCTGTTAAATGACAAACATTGACAAGTGAAATGCGTGTGGCCTGCACAGACTGCACTACTAAAATCAGGGCAATCAAATCCAAACAATAAGAACCTTTTCTAATGTGAAATATTTTGTTCTGGTCAACGCAGAAACTTCTATTTTGATGGTCCTTATTCGACAAATGCTAGCTCTGTCCAATTTTCTACTGCCCTAATATAACTCGAATCAAAGCTATAAAATACAGAAGCATTGAAAGCTTCTCCTACATTTTTTTGAGTTGGAAACTGTTATTTGTGTACTTGTGAATAAACTTAAGCAACTACAACAACTACCGAACATTTTCTGACATTCTCATGCTATCGAATGTAGGGGTTGCTTAAATTTATTCAAAATTAATTTATCTGCGTTCATCCATGTCCCCTTTTGGCCGGGATCGGGTCCCCACGTACAGACATTAATTTCAGTTTAAATTCAAAAATTGTGTAATTTCTCCTATACCATCGACAAAATCGTGCTTATTGGTGAAATCAGGCGAGCATTACTCTAGAAATGGTTAGAAAATTGGCTATAACGGGGGGGGGGGGGTATATATAACCGAAACAATTTACAATGTATGTACATTGTACATCAGACCAAAAAAAAACAAGGGGTATGAAATCACCGCAATATTAATTTATGAAAATAACTTACAATTAAAATATTATATAAAGGACGCATGTGATCTAATTGGAAGCATAAGGTGAGTATTACAGAGATATAGAGAACAAGTCAATTCTCGAAAGTACATATCTTATAAGTATGTATTTTTGTGATTTTATTAGCTGTGTGATTTTCTAATGATGATTGTTGTTGTGTTAAATAATTAATTAAATGAAGATTCTATTTGAATTACTTCAAATAACGAATAACTCTTCTAAATCCGGCTAGTCGAAGGACCATGTTGCTTCAAATAATTACCTAGCACTTAAATAATTTTCTTCAGTCTTAGAAAAAGTTATACCGACATGAAAACTATAAAAGTGTGACGTTCCTAGCTCAGCTTAAAACATGTGTATATATAATTATAGTTATTTATGCATTAAGGGCGTAAAGAAGCCTTTAAAGCCCGAAGCCTTATTTATGAAAAGGTTGTAGGGCCATAAGAGCAAGTTAAGCCAGAAATACATACACTATTTTATGCACAGATTAAGTATTTATCTCAAATAATTTAAATATCGCATAAACTTGAGTAGATGTATCAAGTCGCTTAAAATACGTTGCTATAGTAAAATACGTTCCTATAGTAAAAGCAGTAAACAAAGGTACCGTTTTAACTTTGTGTTCAAAAACTGTTTACTTCCGTTGTGGGATCCGGTATTTTAGATGGATTTTTCATCAGATGAAGAAAATGCGATGGTTTGCGAAACCGAAATTAACGAGCTGGCTGAGACAGCAAGAAGTAGTGCTTTGATACCCAAAAAATCACAATTAATTAATTAAGTGACGTTTCTTTATGGCCCGGCGGGCTATAAAGGAGCCGCGGGCCATAAAGAGTCATTAATGTTCAGGTGAGCCAGGTAATAATAACCTTATTATTATGTATCTGTGCATAAAGTATTTTAATTTGTATAGCGCTATAACCCAATCAATCGATATTGTTAACTCACATTAAGGGCAGCATTTTTATGGCGTACATTTCCACTGTTTGCAGTTGCAGTTTTATGTTTATGGTGTAATAAAGATGCAGATCAAAAATTTAGGTTTTTCTGAGAGATATTTTTTTGGAACTGCACCCTTCTTGCAGTCCGCTTCTCAATGGTACTACATATTATTATCTTGTTTTGCTCTTTTTGTACTTGCAGTGGCGTGTTTTCCATGGAAGCTAAGGAAGCATTTTGTTATTTAGGTCTTTCACTTGCTTTTGAATTTAGACATAATCCGGGGTCGTTATAAAAACATAAACCAAATACCTATTAAATAATGAAAATACAAAAGAAATATTTACGAATTAATAATCTTATTTGATAGAGGGTAGAAAAGGTATTGTAATGAAAAACTTAGTAGGTAATTCATTATTTCTGAGATTGACCAAGCAAAATTTTTACGATGTATTCAAAATCCAAATTAAATAATATCAGCGAAAGGGATTGGCACGCTTTGCGAAATTCATATTAATTTAGTAGGTTATTGTAAATTTACATAATAACAGTTATATAATTGCGATTGAGTGCAATTTAATCAAATTTTGCAACAGTTTATGTAAATTATATGATTTTCTATACATTTCACATGCAACCTAATCCACGTAATTTTGCGATCGTTAATTGTTTCAAAGTTTAGTGTCTGGAGCTCCTCCAATAAGTTATCGAACAATTACAATTTTGAAATCTTTAATTGTAGTATCGAGGAGACAGATTGTAAATTTTAAATCTTGATAAAATGAGAAATCGTGTTTAAATACAATGGATTGTTTGAAATCCATAGCGGGTTAGAGCTGAAATTGTTGCTGTATATTATATTGAGAAAAGTTAGTAACGTACCGAACTAAATAATGTTGAGAAATATACACAATAATGAGGAAGCGTATAGAATACTTGTTAAAATAGCGTAAATCAATAAAAGGTTTAATTTCGAAAAGGGCGGCACGAGTTCCGCTCAATTGCATCAATTTAAAAGGACAGCTTGACAAAGAGAATTAAATACCGTGCCTCTAACTAGTACAACCTTTACTCTAAAAACGTAGGAGTTAATACGGCGAACGGAAATTTTCTTCCGGAAAAATAAAATTTATTAAGATAAATAATTTTTGCGATCAACAATCAAGATCTAGTAGCTACTATAAATATCAATAGATGTCCTATAAACGTTTTTCATGACCATAATTCAAGTTACGCAACTCGCCATATAAATCCTTGTTATAATAAATTTTCTTGCTTACGCGTTTAAAAATTGAATGATTTCTCCCTTTCTCTCCCTAACACTTATTATCACGATACCCGATCGTAAAACTTTTAAGTTCTTGCACATTCACATTTCTAATAAAGAGAAAGAAATTCGGTGACCCTTTTCAACGTCGTCGCTTGGCAACGGAGGTAATGTCCTTAAATCGGAAACTCTGCAGGTGTAACTAAAACCTTCTGGACATAACGTCGTACTTTTACATTTTTTGGATTGGAATATGTGATCCGATCCGTGCTTTATTGAAATCCGTATAAATATTCATACGGTTATTTTCGAACTTTTCTTGCTGTTTTTCTCGATGTTTTCGATCCCGTCTTCAGGAATAACATTCTAGAGTTTCGTAGCGGTCTTAATGATCTACCGTTGCTAATAGGGATAAATCGACGGAAACTACCTTTGTGTTAATTGTGCTCGGTATTTCCATTTGACGATGATTAACGGGGCACGTTTTGTATAATTTGCTTTTGTATTGTAAAGGCGTCCCTAATTAATTAACTCATTGCTCTCCGCCACACCTGCAAAATCCTCAATTAGGTAGGTATCTTTTTTTTTTCAATAGAGATGTTTCCAAAATCCAGAATACTTGTTTAGTCGATTTAATCCACTTCTATATTTTGTGGAATTACGTTGCGCATTGGAATCTACTCACACACCTACGAATGAGTTGAAGGGCTTACATATTATGAAGTTCTTGAAAGGCTTTAAGCGCTCATCCTTGACATAACTTTTTTCATTTATGTGATTTTGCTGACAATTTTATAAAATGTATTTTTAATAATCGCGGTATATGCAGCACATTTGGTTAAACTATTATAGAATTGGGTTAGTTCATAAAAATAAATTTCAAAATAAACATAAGATTCTGCTTTTGAATCGTGTTTGTAAACTATTGCAGTTCAAAAAAGTTCAATAAAACGTACCATTTCCGAGAAAAAAAGAATTGAAGTGTTCAAACATGAGCGTTCGCGCTAAATCAGTTTTAAACAGATAGTGACGTCACGTACTGGGAAACGCCCACTGTCAGTCGGCTATCGTTGCGTTTTTGAAACTGATTCTTACGATGGTGGATGCAGGTTATTTGAAAGCTATGTCGGATAAGCTTCCTCGAGTAGATGTTTTTATGTTGGCCGAGTTCTTAAAGAAGGATGATCGATTTAATACTGCAGAAATTCGTGGAGCAAACGCTTGAATAAAACCTAACAATGTGAAATTCGTTTGCTTGACAGACTCTTACTACGCAGATATTTTGCATATTGCATTACTTTACTCGTTTACCACGTCTCATGTATATTTATTTTTGTCAATTTCTTAAACATTTAGGTTTGCTTAGTAAGTAACTACATCTTACATCAAAGTGATCCTCGCAGCAGTAGAAATCCGAAGAAGTTATTTTAGAATAATCTCTTCTAGCTGCTTTGAACCACATTTTTCGAATTTTTACGTCTCGAGGCATTGTCAAAAATGTCTTTTCAGGTGTTGTAAAAGTCGTATTAGTGCACATAGGCACAAAACACCACTTGTAACACCTTTTCGACGGCTCCATGATCGCCAAACAATCATTCGTAAATACCAGTTTAGCTGAAACACCAGTATATGACGTCATGCCGTAGTCGGCACCTGTCGCTGAGTTGTCGTGCAGTTTCGACGCTTCGCGATTTAAAATTTGAAAAAAAGCTGTTTAAATTATTCTAACGCCGCTTATTTTTGCAATATCGAAGACATCTGACATCTTTGCATCTATTAAGCGTATAAAAAAATTATGTGAATTAACCCAATTACATAAATTGCCAAATGTATACCTAAAACGATAGTGCTTCAAGATTACTAATAACACAGGTAATTCTCTACTGTTTTCTTTATGTGGTTAAGGCAAAAGGGTAGTAAAGGAGTGCTTCGGGTAATTGCAGCAGGGAATCCAAGATTAGTATTGAGAGATTCAGTCGAGATTTGACTGATTTGTCTATACTTACTGTATTTACTAATATTATCTAATAGGATGCAATTGCGATTGCGACAAAGTTTGTAAGGGTTTGTAGAGGAACGTTTGGAAGCAAGTGGGGCCTATCTCCAACATTAACCCATAAACAAACATAAACGTTAAGCTAGCATCCCCAACAAAATATTGCGTTTCCTGACTCTATGCTTCCATTCCAAATTTTTTTATTGTCTTCCAAAATTAGTCTTTAATTGTTCCTTAATTATTACACAGGACTTTTTTTTTAAATTCGCAAAAAAGGTCGCTGGTGTGACGTCAAGCTAAGTAGGGTAATAGGGCCGATCCTGGACCAGTTCAGGGTCGTTCTCCCTCTGGTGGCGACTTTGAGAAGTATTTGAAGGTGAAATAAAAGGAGGTCAGATGGGTTTGCGTCTCACAAGTTCAAGGTCGTACTTTTTCCTCATCGGGAGGGCGCGACATGTCTTATTGCGGTGAAGGGGGGTGTGCCATGTCCTATTGCGGGCTCTGTGTGCGTTCTGTCGGAGCGCCGGCAATGTAATGAGCTGGATGGGCGTAGTCCCCGTTCACATTAATTCACTAGAGTGGAGGGGATGAGGGTCAGTTGCGCGGCATATAGAGTCGATCCTGGACCAGTTCAAGGTCGCTCTCTCGCTCTTTTGGCGACTTTGTGAAGTATTTGAAGGTGAAATCGAAGGAGGCCAAGGTGAGGGCTTGCATCTCGGCTTAGTTCAAGGTCATTCATCCTCTTATCATGCCATGTAAAGTATTTGAAAATGTTGCTGTGCAGGTGACCTTGCAAAGCATATGAAGGTCATAGTAGAGTAGTATAGCTTGATTTAGCGCGTTAAAATGAGATGGAGAATGTTGATTTGCTATAAAAGTGGATTCATAGATGTCTGTTACTTCAGTTTCATCAAAATAATCGGTCAACATGAATCTCGGAGCATTAAACGAATGTACTTTTTGTAAACCGTTCGAAAATGTGAAAGACTTAATTGTTGGTGAACGTTATAAAGTGCTAAGTGTTAATACAATTAACACAAAATATGGTGATCGAATAGTGATTGAAACAAACAACTTTAAAGCTGTGCTACCCGAACGTTTTTATCATTATTTTATTGAAGAGGAAAATCGCATAGCAGAGTTTAATGAATCTTTGAAGAAAAAGGATGTGTATCTGTGCAGTTTGGGCGGAGTTGGGAAAACTGTCAATTTAACTTTTACATAGGTTTACATATGACATAATACTATATATTATGTATTATACGTATTATACTTGTGTAAATAAAAAAAAATGTTATAGTTATCTTATGCGTTTTTATTGGCTAATTACCATTTTATCATAAAGTAAATAAAGAGAAAAAGGAGTGGTGGGGAGAGAGAGAGAGAGAAATGATTCATATTATGATGAATTATTATTGTCAAGATTGTTAGTTTATGTTTCGAATCGAACGAGCAAAGTTGTGGTACCATTAAAACTTATGAAGCAATTTTATTCAACGATCACGATTTAGAAACTCATTCCTTATATGTTTGTAAGGTAAATAAGCAATTAAAGATATATAAAATAAAGTGTTACCCATTATGGACGCTTTTGTTGACTTACAAGGATTTAGAGGTAGCCTAAAGGAGTTCATTCCAAAAGAGATATCTATTGTTTCGTCATATGGGCCCAGCTGCACAACGTTATTACTAAAAGCGCCGGTTGAATATCCAATAACTACTGCTATGAGAAAAGAAATTAAATATTTGGAAAAGTATCATCATGGCCTAAAGTGGGACGATGGTCACATTAGATTTGAAGACTTTGAAGAAAAAATGCGCGCTTTGCTACAACCATTCAAAAGGATTTATGTAAAAGGATCCGAGAAACAATACGTGTTAAATTTCCTTAGCAAAGTAGTCATTAACTTAGAAGAAATTAACTGCCCATCGCTGAAGAAATTGAAAAAGGAAATTTTTGCATACAAGTGTTTGTATCACGCTAGTGACACGTTGATGTGTGCTCAAGAAAACGCCTTAATATTGTACGAGTGGGGTAAGAGCCAATTCAAAACATGATGATGATGAAATTAATTGTAATTGTAAATAAAAGGAATATTAGTTTTGTTAAGAACGTGAGCGATGAAGAAGGTAACATTCGATGAATCGCAGAATAAAGTGTATATAATGGTAGTGTGGCCTTTTGCTTATGAGAAAGCAAGAAAAGGCTCATGGGAAACTGTAGCGCTCGATAGATATCGCTTTAGATGTAAAATAGCGGAATTTAATAGAATTCTGTCTCCCGTATTACAAGAAAATCATCGTACAAAAATTTATAAAAGTATCTCATTCCAAGGTCACGAGGCGTAGTATACAGAGGATACGTATTTTTGGTAAAAATGGAGTGGGGAGAGATGATTCATATTATGATGAATAATTGTCAAGATTGTTAGTTTAAGTTTCGAATCGAGCGAGTAAAGTAGTGATTCCGTTAAATTTAAGAAGCAATTTTATTCAACGATAGCGACTTAGAAACCTACTACTATTCATAAATATGGAGAATGATAATTTCTTCTGCTCATGCTGGTCATGTGACAAGAACGATTATAATCCAGCGCTTGAAAGTGTAAGTGAAAATAATAATACATCTACCAACAACACAGCGGGGTCGTCAACATGTGATGTGCTTGAAGATGAAGTTGCAGAAGTTTACAATCAAGCAGCTCGAGAAACTCTTATAGACTCCGTTCAATACAACCTGCATAACTATGGTACTGATCATCCCAAGCACATTGAAATTGGATACAGTACATATCTATGTCTTACACCAATTTTACGAATTGGCTGCCACGTTATAAATTGTAATCATGGTTGCAATGTGGTACTGACCGTTGAGGATTGGAATGAGTTTTCAAAATGGCAAACATATTTAGACATACAATTCTTTCGATCTCAGGAAATAGAGAGGAGTATTGACTGGTCGGTTATTAAAGAAGAGAACATAAATTATGAAGATGATTATCAATTTCTCACCAATAACCTAAACATTATTTACAACTGGGAAGTTATAGAGGGTTCAGATAAAATTTTAAGAAGCGTTGATATACGCCAATATGGTCGATCATGCAATATGGAGAGGAATGATATCGAAGATTTGTTTACTTTTAAATCTATCATAAATTATCGATTAGAATTACTTCAGTCATATAATTTGGTAACGCATTATCAAAATTTCATTGATCAAGTGATTGAATATCGTAGTTATCGAAGACGAGAATTTCAAGAAGACGGTGATGAAAATGTATACCAAGATATTGAAGAAGTATTAAATGTTAAATATAATATAAAATCTCATAATACTGCCTGTATAATGGAAATTTTACGTTATCATCCATCTTATATTGTAAATAAAGTCTGTTGAATAAATTTGTTAATAAAGAAAGCGAATAATAATGATTGTATATTTTTTCTTTAAGTATAAATACTCCAACTAATGGATGAGTATGAACAATGTTAGCGGGAAAGCGAAAGAGTGCAGACGGGTTGCTAAACACAGTAATTAATAAGCTCCCCATTGAGTTACACTTACCCGGTTATCAGTATTGTGGTCCTGGTACCAAATTAGATAAACGCCTTGCACGTGGAGATCCCGGTGCAAATCCTTTAGACGTTCAGTGTAAGTTACACGACATCAGCTACAGAAACAACGCAGATTTGGAGAATCGCCATAAGGCCGATCATCGGTTAGAACAAAGCGCCTGGAGTCGACTGAAATCACCAGACGCTACTATAGGGGAACGAATTTCTGCATTAGCTGTGGGGAGCATCATGAAAGCAAAAAGAAAATTGGGAATGGGAGCGAAAATTTCGTGCACTAAAACTTCAAAGAGGAAAAACATGAAGAAGAAGAAGAAGAAGAAGAAGAAGAAGAAGAAGAAGACAAAGATGACACGAAAAGGTGGAAGTTTGTCACCTTTAAGAAAACTAATAGCTAGAGGAATGAAGAAACAAAATGGAAATGTAGCTCAAACGATAAAATCGGCACTTGCAACTGCAAAACGAGCAGTAAAGGCCTTAGGTGGGAAGAAAAATGTTATCATTCCCAGAATAATTCCACTACCTAAACGAGGAGGTTTTTTACCCTTCCTTATTCCTCTATTTGCCGGATTATCGGCGGTCGGTGCTTTGGCGGGGGGAGCGTCGGGAATAGCTAAAGCGGTAAACGATACAAAAAATGCACAAAAATTGCAAGAGGAAACGTCTCATCATAATCGTACCATGGAAGCTATAGCCATAGGAAAGAATAAAAAAGATGGAGGGAGGTTGTATCTAAAACCTTATAAATCAAGTGGTGGAGGTGCTCTATACTTAAAACCTTATTCAAAAAACTGATAAGGTTACCCGAAAGACCGTTAACGGACGTGGATATAAGAAAGTTTGCCAAAGACGTACCCTATTTTCGAAATGTGTTTATGCGCGATAACATGCCTAAAGCACCGTGGAAAAACGAGTGTGGAGTTGTAAATTTAGACACTCAATCTGGTCCCGGAACACATTGGGTTTGTTATAAAAAGCACGATAAAGAGGTGCTATGACAGTTTCGGCAGTATTCGACCACCCATCGAACTGATTGACTACTTTCGGGGATCTAAAATCTATTACAATTATAATCAAGAACAAGAGTTTAATACGACGATTTGCGGACATTTATGCTTGAAATTTTTATATAAATAAAACTAATCTAAATAGGTTGACATCAGTAGTAGTAGTAGTAGTAGTAGTCATGTCAACGACGTTCAGTTTAGAAGGTACCGGTAACATCGCAAGCTACGATTTTTACCCGCCAATAGAACTTGACGCACATAAGAAATACGTCATCGGATTGGTTGGATTTTATGGATGCAATAGCATTAGAAACATTCATAAGGGGAACGATAAATTTTACTATAAAACAAATCCAAATTCTATTCATCACAGTGTAATCGTCATTCCGCGCGGTGCGTATGAATTGGATGAACTAAGCGCTTATCTAAGATCTCGAATACCTACCGGAATCGATTTCTCCTTAAAAGCAAATAATAACACGTTAAAGTGCGAAATCAGCTGCACGCTTGCCATTGATTTCACCAAAGAGGATAGCATCGGACGTATGCTAGGATTTCAACCTGTACTGCTACAACCCAATACACTGCATGTATCTACGTTAGACATACAAATAATCAAGCATACTAATATACACGTGGAGTGTAATATTGTAACGGGTTCTTATCGGAACGGAAAGCACGCGAAAGTGTTGTACGAGATTGACGTGTCAGTTCCTCCCGGATTTCGACTGGATAAAACCCCAAGTAACACTCAATATTTGGAAGTAAATACCAACTCAATTAGCAACTTAACTATAAAATTAACAAATCAGAAAGGCGAACTAATAGACTTCGGTCGAACGGAATCTTTCACTGTGCGATTAGAACTCAAAGAGTATGGGTCTAAGAATTAATCAAGGTCCACTGCCACTATCTTTTGATCTCAATTCATATAAAAGAGTAAACGCCGCTAGTAGTGCGTTTATTCGAAATCGACCATCGTTGCAGACGAAGCAAGGGGGGAAATTATCGTCCGGCGAAAAACGATTTTTACAATCAATAGGATTAAAAGTGCGCCGCAGTAGAAGAAGAAGAGTAAATAAAGGAAACAAAAATGGGCGAGTCTTTAAACGTTTTCCAAAACGTACATTTTGATGAAATGGTAAACAAATCGGACATTCACACCTATCTTCCTTACGGCTCATCTAATTATGGACTATCCGACGAAATACGTATACTAATACAAAGTCAAGATTTAATAACCGCCACGTATGACAGTTTTCTATACATAGAAGGAAAAATAGAACGTAAAGCAGATGATCGCCTCAAAACCTGTCATCTAACGAACAATTTCGCAAGTTTCCTTTTTGAAGAAATTCGTTACGAATTAGGCGGTCAAAGAGTAGACGTTTGCCGAAATCCGGGTATTACCTCCGCATTGAAAGGATACGTTTCGTATACCTCATCGGAAAGTAGGGTTTTGAGTCATTTGGGTTGGTCACCGAAAAATGTAGAACCTCTACAGGTGGAATACACGAAAACTGGTGATAATGCACGATACTTTACCGTATGTATACCCCTTAAACACATATTTGGAATGATGGAAGATTATCGTCAAGTTATTGTAAATATGAAGCAAGAATTGATATTAATACGTTCAAGAAGCGACACAGATTGTTACTCTGGGGAAGCAGATGCAACGATACAGTTAAATAAAATTCAGTGGAAAGTTCCTCATCTGACTCTTAGCGACAACGCAAAACTTAATCTATTCGAACGCATAAACAAGAATTCGGCGATTAGTATACCGTTTCGACAATGGGAACTATACGAACTTCCCGCCCTTAAGCAAGCGCCAATGGATATATGGCCTATAAAAACTTCTACGCAATTAGAGAAACCTCGATGGGTAATTGTTGCATTCCAGAAAAATAAGAAATTCTCAAAGTCGGAAAAAGCGGCCAATTTTGATAACGTAGACATTAGAGATATAAAGCTCCATTTGAATTCTGAGAGTTATCCATACGAATCAATGCATTTGAACTTTAATGAAAATACGTACATTGCCGCCTATCACCAGTATCTAAGCTTCCGAAGAAATTACTACGGTAAAGACGATCAAGACGCCTTGTTCGATTATGAGTATTTCAAAAGCTGCCCAATATTCATAGTCGACTGTTCGAAGCAAAACGAAACACTTAAAAATTCAACAGTGGACATCAAATTGGAAATGGAATCACGAAATTCGTTCGAAGCAGGAATTGTAGCGTATTGCCTAATTCTTCACGATGCACTACTGCAATACAGTCCACTTACCGGAGAAGTGAAGAAGTTATAAGTTATTAAATTAATTATATTGTCATTGTACAGATTATGTATTGTAATATACACCTGTAGTTTGTTTAAATAAAGTACTGTATATGGAAAGAGTTCAGTTTTATTTCGTGGGTCTAAGGTGAGAGACATTTAGGCAGTTAACGATGAAGGTAATTGCTCAAGATCGTAAACTTCCTATACAAAATCACGATAATTTCATAAAAAAAGGGGGCGGTGTAGGTAAACATGGAGAGCTACTACCCGATACGGTACGAGGCATCATATGCGGCCCATCGAATTGCGGCAAAACTAATGTTATGATTAGTTTATTAACCGAAAATAACGGTCTAAGATTCAAGCATGTTTACATCTACTCGAAATCGCTGAATCAAAATAAGTACAAGCTGTTGCAAGAAATTCTACAACCGATGAAGGACATCGGATATTTTACTTTCAAGGACAATGAGAGCATTATGGAACCTAATGATGCCCGCCCCGATTCAATCTTTATATTTGATGACATCGCATGCGAAAAACAAGACAATATTAGAGCATATTTTTCGATGGGTAGACATAATGCCGTTGATTGCTTTTATTTAGGTCAAACGTATAGTAAAATTCCTAAACAATTGGTGAGAGACAATGCAAACTTGATTGTGATATTTGAACAAGACGAAATGAATCTAAAACATATATATGATGATCACGTGAGTCCTACAATAAGCATTCAACTTTTCCGCGAAATATGTTCCGAATGTTGGAAACATCAGTTTGGATTTCTAGTTATAAACAAGGATGTAGATCTCAGCAGCGGTCGATTTAGAAAGGGTTTCGATCAGTATATAATACCCTAACGGCGCTATCCTAAGTTATTATCAACGGTGAAGTAATATCAGCAACAACAACAACAACAACAATAACAGCTACAATCCTGTCACAATAACAACAACAATAACAGATCTGTTTTATCTGTTTAGCTGTTTAGCTGTTTAACCGTTTACCTGTTCTTCTTCTTCTTCGTAGTCATTATCACCTATATTAACGTTCAACTATGGATAATAAGGAGATAAACCTGAAAAGGAAAATTGTTCTAGCACGCAAAGCCATTCGAGAGAAATATAATGTACTCAAAACTAACAAATTTAATAGTGAAAAAGATTTTGCGCTCACGTATAAGCCTCTTATTGAACCGTTATCGAAGATAGTGAAAAATATAGATGTAGATAAAAAGCAGCAGCATGAAATAAAATCAGAGCCGACAAGGAAGCAGGAGGAAAAGTATGACAATAACCAATCGAAATTGTTTATCAGAAGAAGAACACCTCAGCTTATCAATTCAAGAAGAACTCCAGTAAGCCCTCTCGCTCAACTTTCATATTTTAGGAGAAACCCTCCTCTTTCATCCGCTGCTGCTACTCCCTCTCTCATGCAGCGTTCTCTAATTTCGCCATCGTTTCTACAAACAACCTTTATTGGAGAGGTGAATCCTGAAGAAGAAGAAGAAGAGGAACCGCCTTTGGCCGATTCTTCTCACCTGAATTCAACCTTACTCGATACCATAGGGTCACAAGCATTTCTCGAACAGTACGATGAATTACCCCGGATATACGTAGAACGAATTATGAGAGACACTGAAAATGCGATTGATTCTACTTACGGTGTTCATTATAACGTCGATACCGATAAATGGACAATTGGTAATACACAAGTTGATATAGAAGGAAAGGATTTGGTAATAAATGGTCACAAATATGAAGGGACTCCAGGTCTTTACGATTTGATAATTATGAACGAACCCGATGAAAGTTTAGTAACTAAACAGGATGAAAGTAATTATACGAAAATATTAAAGGTTACTAATGTCGCTAGACGATTGTATGATGCCAATGAACAATTGCGTGGAAGCCGTAGCAAAAAATATACGAAAATAATTAAACCTTTTTTGCTCGCATCCAGTCCGCAACCAATATCAGGTAGTGGAGCTACCATATTCAAGGAACTTAGACTTACAAGTGTTGTGGGCCGAGAGGAGTGCGGGAAACACAGGTCTGGTAAACGAGATAATATCAATTGTGGAGGAGCTTTATGAAGACGGTTACATAGAGAAACCTTCTAAAGAATTTACCACTCAAATCCAATATAAATAATGAGGATTTGAACTTGTTTTTGTCATTACCAAAATGAACGTTGACAAATTTGGACGTGCTCATCAAAAGATGAAAATTGATTGTATCACTGTTAACGGAGGAGCAGGAGGAGGAGGAGGAGGAGGAGGAGGACTTCAATTAACTAGTGACAAACACTTCAATGTGGAAAATAAGAGATTAACAAATGTCGCTGATCCAGTTGATGGCCATAACGCAATCACTTTACAATATTATCTCAAGACACGCCATGATCTGGATGGTAATCGTCTCAAAAGGGTTGCGGATCCAGAAGAAGATCACGATGTAGTGACCAAAGGATTCCTTGAAAAGAATATGAAGATGAGAGAAGGAGGAGGAGGAGGAGTAGGAGGAGGACTTCAATTAACTAGCGACAATCACTTTGATGTGGAAAACAAGAGATTGACAAATGTCGCTGATCCAGTTGATGGTCACAACGCAATCACTTTACAATATTATCTCAAGACACGGCATGACATGGATGGCAATCGACTCAAAAGGGTTGCGGATCCGGAAGAAAATGGTGATGTAGTGACCAAAGGGTTCCTTCAAAAGTATTATACGGAAGTGATTAAATTAGTCTTAGACAATCATAGCAACCGTATGGAAGTGTTAGAGAAGGAGAGAGATAACAATAAAATAAAAAAAGCGCGATACCTACTTGGTAATGTCCAAGCAACAACTAGTCAATGAGTTACACAAACCGGCAAGAAAGAATTTTGCAAGAAGAAGAACCGTAATTAAGGGTTTCGATGATCTCTGGCAAGCGGATTTGGGCGAATTTACACAATATGCTAAGCAGAATAATGGTTATAGATACATACTGGTAGTTATCGACTGCTTCTCAAAATATCTGTGGACCAAAAGTTTAAAAAGGAAAACGGGTGAAGAGGTGACTAAAGCTATGCGAATGATCTTTAAATCTGATTATCGCACCCCTCACAACATGCAGACGGATGCGGGAAAGGAATTTTATAATAAACATTTTGAAAAGTTAATGCAAGAAAACAACATCAACCATTACTCAACATATACTACCAAAAAAGCTGCAATCGCCGAGCGTGTGATTAGAACAATAAAGAATTCATTGTACAAAATGTTTAGTATGCGGGGAAAATACAAATGGATTGATATATTGGCTAGTGCGACAAACGACTACAATAATCGTAAACACAGAACAATCGGCATGAGGCCTAACGAGGTTACTGCAGATACAACCCTTAAAGCGTATACACATGTAAAGCTGTTCAATAAGACACATCGTTTTAAAGTTGGTGATGTAGTACGCATCAGCAAGTACAAGAGCGTTTTCGAAAAAGGGTATACTCCCAATTGGTCTTGCGAGTTGTTTAAAATTGTGAAAATTAGCATCACCAACCCTGTTACTTACCTAATTGAAGATATGAAGGGAGATCCCGTATTGGGCGGATTTTATGAATCAGAATTACAGAAAGCGAAGCACCCTGATGTATATTTGGTTGAGAAGATCCTTCGACGTAAGAATAGCAAAGTGTATGTAAAATGGTTAGGGTTAGACGAAAAATCCTGGATTCATCAAGATAATGTTGTCTCATGAGCAATTTATTGTATTTAATAAAGTCAAATAATAAGATACTTAAGTAGCGTTAGTCATTGCTTAAGGTGGATGTATTTTAGACAAGTCATGAAATAAAACACGTAACAAATAGAATTGTTTTTATTTATTTTATTACTAAAACTACAGTTGGTTAAAATTTTGAAATGTTGTACAGTACCCCTAAAGTATTCCTATAATCATTTAAATTACTGGAAGGCCATGCTCCTGAATCTGGCCCGCATGTCCATCCTAAGCAAGATTTTGAATTTTGCTCCCCTTTAGAAATATTTTGCATTATCCAATTATATATGTTGTAGTGTTCTTCGTTTTCCCATGGTTCAAACTTGTATGTGATGTTTTGCTCTAACATCACCTTAATAAAAATATCAAGGCATTTGTAGTTGGCGTAATATGCTGATTTTTCGATGCAGTCAGTTACAATAATTGAAGTATCCTTATACAAATTTTTAAAATGTTCTAAATGTTTAAAAATATTTGAATTATGATATGAGCCATGACTCAATAAATCATGAAAGTACATTTTAAGCGGTATATTACATAGTAAATCCATATCATCTAAAATAATATCTACTTGTTTAAAACTTAATGTGTGATAATCTTTATGAGTACAACGTTGTACAAAACTTTTAAAAATATTGTCTAATTTAAGTTTTTTATCAAATAATGTCTTAATGATTAGTTCATTTGCAGAATTAAAATTTACGGCGCACCACTCAAAACACTCATCAGGAATAATAATATGCTGTAATATAGTAATTATAAGTGGATAACTTTCAGAGGATAACTTTCCCATTAAAGAATGCTTCAGTTTTTTTTTATAAATTTGGGCACTACTTCGCCATAGTACTTCCTCTTCTTGCTGTAACATGCCTTCGGTATTGCTCATAATGACAAGATTCTTTCTGGAACGGTAAAATTTTTTTTTAAGTGAAATTATATCCCCAAGGTCTAGTATTTGTAGAATTAAAAAGTATTATTCGTTTATCATCGTAAGGACTAAGTATTACTTTATTTTGTTTGATTGTAAACACTTCATGTTTCTTTGACCGTATAAGATGTTGATATCGCTTGATTACCTCACTATCGAATAAAACATTTTTGTAATCTTTTATGGTGATTTGTTTGACACTGGCTGCAGTAGAACCTTTTGATTTTTTTACAACCTTTTCATCAACAGTATAAGCATACATTTTTGCACGAAGTCCTACAAACTCTAACATTATTTTACCATGATTCTCATCTTTCATTAAACCCGGAACTTTCTTATTTACTAATGGAATTCCGAAAATGTTGTCTGGCTGATAATCGGAAGTATCGAATTTATCAATATCCTCTTTAATACTTTCATAAATGTCAGGCACGGAAAAGGAGTATATGAGACTGTCTGTATCTGTGTACAATAACGTGACGTTATGATGAAACTTGGGTAAGATATAACCATAATGAAATCATATAAAAATGTCTTTGAAATGTCTAAAACAGTGAAACCTGCATATATTGGTTTGTTTAAAAATACTTCCAACTTATTCAATTCAACGATAACCATATCATTATCAAATATGGTGCAGCTATGAAAATTTGGTTTTGCTATGTAGGCGCGAGCACCATAGCGTCCCTCCCATTTTGTAACCAAACGTACGTCTTTATATTTACGTACATTCTCCATCAACTTCCCGTAAACACTATTAATCATCAATTTATAGAAATTTTTGTCAAATTCGTTTTGAGATTTCTGACGCATGACCGTATTTAGATCAATATATTTTTTCAACCATTGTGACTGCTTAAAACGTAAAATACGATTTACTCTAACCAATTTCAATCCATATGTTAAATAGATTTTTAAAATTCTGTAGTGAAGGACATAATTACGTTTTGGATACAGGGTAAGTAGTAATTTCTTTAATTTTGATGTTGAAGAAGGTGCAGGTGGAACCATATGTTCGGGTGCTAGCGGTAGATCACTATGGTTTTCATGTAATTCTACGGGGTAATCTAAATCGCAATCTAATATATAACCAATTTCTGAATCGTTAGGATGGTTAATGATATCCAAAGATGCAAAATTTGATTCATCTACAAAGGAAAATTCTCCAAACGGTAAAAACTCAGACATGGCAGCACCATATAAGTTGTTTACATCATAATACATTAAGTACACGGTTCCAGAAGCGGGGTCATATTGGTCACCCATGTATTTATTGTTGGCTTTAGCATACCGATTGGAACATTGAGCGACGCCACCCCTAATACCCCTTTCAAGAAACATAATCATATCAACGTCGAGTAATAATTCTAACTGTACCTGAGTAATTTTAAGCATTGCATCAAACGCTAAACCGGGAGCTGTGTAATAGTGAAGGGGGTCAAGCTTATATGTATTCAAACATGTTTGGCGAAAATTTTCAAAAATGTCGGCTAAAAGTAGAACGTCAGTTTTTAGATACAAATCAGAGTATTCGCCCAACGATTTAATATTAAATTTGTTCCAAACATTGAGAGCATGGTTGTAACTCTCATCGCTAATGTGATCATGACAAAGGTGACTATAAAATGCATGTTTTGGCGGTAGAGAAGTATCATTTAGTTTATTCCAACTGTCAATATATTCATAAGGAAACACACCTTTGCGAATCAATAAAGAAAATTCATCATCATTCCTACAATTAGCTCTAGTAATAATTTTCTTATCATTTTCCAAGTAATTACATAATTTTTCAATACTAGTGCTCATAAACCTAAAAGAGTCAATAAATCTGAATCTAATTTTAGTACCCTCTACTACTTTCGTGAATGAAATATATCTTTCTTTATTCACAGGCAACAGTGATACATGGCCCGCAAAATTAGTGGCCAATTCCCTAATAATAAAATGTGAGTCGTAACCTGACAAATTGTGAAAGACAACCGGTAGCACGTGAGAGTCCGTATAGTTTAAGTTGCATTCCTGATGTGAAGCTCCGCGATATTTACCGGTAAAATGATTATGGTCTCTAACTTTAATATCGCAGTCGGTAAATGGTTTCATGCAAATGTGACAAACTGATGCATTTTGAAATTGCTCGACCTGACTAGGAGTTAAAGTTTCCATTGGAATTACGTTATTGATGATTACATTAGCCCACTGTGCAATAGCATAAAGTTCTTTAATGAACCATGAAATGCAATCCTTGCCTCTATACAACCTAAATCGCGATAAAGAGTCGTTGTATGAACACCTTAAGTAATATGCAATGCTGAAAGGTATATGTTTAGAATCAAATGTAGTGCAATTATTTTCGAGACAATTTAAATTTTGTTCTAAAATACTTTCTAAATCAGCGTAAATTACAAACGCTACCTTTTCTTGGAAACGGAAATTTTTAAACTCTAAATATCTTTCTGATTCATTTGGCATCCTAACAGAGCACTGATTTAATTGATGACAATGAATAGTATGCTTTTGAAGAATAAGATCCGCTGAAAAGTAGTTCAAACATCTGTTACAAATAAATTTCCTATGTCCCTTATTTGATAATTGTTTAGAAAAAAGAGCCGACATATTCTTGATCCATACAAAGTGGTAAACCATATTATTTTTAACAGCGATAGAATCGGTAATAGAATCATCGGTCTGATAATTAGTTTGAAGTGCCAGAAGATTTATTGGCTGTTTATCACTCTTTTGATTATTGCTCAAGACAAATGGTAACACAGCTTTCCCACGAATGCAAAACAAATTTATGGCCAGATTATTTAGTTTTTCAAATTTCTTTATGTCATCTAATTTAATCGGAAAATTAATTGAATCGTACTTCAGAACTTCACTGAAATGAGGATAATTCCAAACTCTGTCTGAATGATCGTGTATAGGATGTAACGCTGAAACAACAGCCCATAAAAAGCAATATTCATCATCATTTTGAACATTTACTACAGTATGCTTTACCGCTATGAAGTAGGGAACTTTAACGAAAGTCGAAAGGCCTCCAACAAATGGAACGTAACTATTGATATTTGTTTTTAAATGTAAAACTTCATATAATGCCCAACCTGAATCTTTTTCAGCAAACTCTTCTAATTTTTGTTGCAATTTAAAATAAACGTTTTCTTTATACCACTCATGTATATTCGTAGTGACATCAATAACATAATTTTTCGTACCAAATGATTTGAAATCAACTACATGATTTTGAGGTTGAATGAAATTGCAAGCTAAAACAACATTTACTTTTAACATGGATTGTCTTAACATTAATTTAATCTTTCGTGCAAAACTGTTGAATGCATTTTGTAAAAAAATCAAAGGATCCTTAATATTTGCTATATTTACTATAATCCCCGTAAGTAGTCTACCATTGAAACATGAATCTAGAGTATACCAACGTAATTTACGTGTACTTTTTGTAGATGCACCAGCAATTCCACTACCTTTTTTTTCTGAAGCATTCTTTAATTGTTTAAGTTTGACAAGATAGCATTTCAACAAAGATAAATTGCTTTCTAATGCAAGCAAATTTTCATTTACTTCCAAATAAATTTTATGTTCAATCATGCGTTGCACCAATTTTATATTAGTCTTAATAATACCAATGTGCTTTACAAATTCATCCCTCGTTTTTAGCAATTTAAATACATTTCTTGTTACTTTAATTAAGTCACTACTAGAGGGCATGGTCGAAATAGTAACTTGACTCATAGTTACCTTTTACACTGTATCCAAAAAAATATAAAATGCAACACGCACACACACACACACACACACCTATTTCGAAGATATGCAGCACTCCCACACATTTATTAATGTAACTCTCGTTAACTTATGTAAAAGGTCCAAAATATAATAACTGTAACTAGTAATGGTTTAAATGATTATAGCAATACTTTAGGTTTACGATAAATTACGACTGAATGCTAAAAGATAGATAGCAACTGAATTCAAGCTGTTCAGCATCTGTTTATATACTTTCACTCAGGGTCAAATTGTAATACAAATTTGCAAGGTAATCATTTCATTTACTTTAGATAAATAGATCAAGGTTATATAGAAGGTTATGCAATCATAAATGTATCAAGGTTGCACAAGAACAAAGTGTAATAAGAGGTGAAAAGTAATATAAATTTCCCAGGTCACTTACGCTAGTGGTGCCCTTCATTAAATTTTTTTAAAAAAATGTGTATCGTACAAAGGTCGCTATTTCAGTGACATAAGAGAGAGTGGCAACATAAGCGCTTAAACGTACCTTTTTTTTGACATTTTTTGGGCATTTCTCGTGGGGTGAATGACCCCCGAAAATTGCCAAAAAATGAAATTTGACACCACCCCCGAAAATAGCCCAAAAAAAAATGTAATTTGAAACCCCCGAAAATTGCCAAAAAATGAAATTTGACACCCCCGAAAATAGCCAAAAAATGTAATTTGACACCCCCGAAAATTGCCAAAAAATGTAATTTGACACCCCCGAAAATTGCCCAAATATAAGGCATTATAGCAATTAATTGAAATTTGATAACCCCTCCCCAAAATTGTAAGAAATATTTGAAATTTGGCATCCAAAATAGCCAACAATTTCAATTTGACCATTCACCATCATAGTAGGTCAATACATATTATTCATCTTCAGTTTTACCGTTAACCTTGCTTACGATAGAGAAATAGTTCCAGACGTGTTCGTTCATTACCCTTACAATTTCCACTTGTCTTATCAACGTTAACAAAATCTTCTGTTACTATTCCCACATATGTTAGTTCATTACCCTTATCATTTCCGCTTGTTTTGCTACATTAACGAAATTTGTATGTATATAAGATTTTAAAACGCACTCCTTATTCATTTCTTATACGTACGTACAATAGTAAACGATTGAAAAAACTCAAAACAATGGCATCTACATCAAAAAAAACCAAACTTTCTTTAAAAAAAAAACCTTCGCTGCCGGCGCAACAAGAAACGAAGCCGCAGATCCTGCAGCATCTGTTGCTGCAGATTCCTGCGACGCAGCAACAGCAGCAGCAGCAGCAGCAGCATCAAGTGGCCCAACCGCCCCAGCCTCAAGTGCCCCAACGTCAACCACCCCGTGATGATGATATACCAATCATTAGTATACGGGATAGCGACATTGAGGAGGATTTCGGGCGATATTTTGAGAAGTAAGTACCCTACATTACTTATTTAATAATTTATGTTTTGTGATTGCATTGCTAATGTGACTTATTCTCTATTTACAGCATTACTCCAGCGACCACAGTGCCTGCAACCTCGCCCGGATGGAGGTATGGAGGGAAAAACCTCACCCTGTTGGACCCTCCATCACAGGGTCAGCAGGTCCCCGGGCAGCTCTCTGAAACATTGCACCAGTTCAGGGAGCGGAATGAGCCGTGGATGCAGACAATTGTGAACACCTCGCTGAATGATGTTCTCGAGTTGGAGAATCAGGTGGCGCAGGTAACAGAGCAGTTAGCTGCGCTCACCGCAAGGTTGAATGTTGCCCGAAATACGCACCTCAATGCCGAAAAGTTTTTGGATGCCATACGTGCTATAAATGTATAAGTGTAGGTAGTGAACAATTAGTGTAGTGTGTAGTATTAAGATTGTTTTTTTATTGTAATTAGTTAAAATGGTTAGGTTAATTCTTTTTTAATTTTAGCAAGCAAGTAAAGTTGGTGTATTTTTTTTTTTAAATAAATGCTTAATTCTTTTTTACTATTTTACTTTATTCCTTGAGGTGTAAAAAACTACGTTCGCCAGTGTAAATATTGGTAGTTTTTAGTTTAATCAATTTCGATTTTTAAGGGGCATACTGGCCTCTAAAAGGAGTCCCCTAAATATCGGTCTAGTACAACTGGCCGGGACAAGTAGCCGCGACCAACCGGCCCCGGCTGGATTTTTTCCCACGGGATTTTTTTTCCGAGGTTTTTTTTCCACAGGATTTTTTTTCTGAGGATTTTTTTTCCACGGGATTTTTTTTCCGGGGCTTTTTTTTCCAGGATTTTTTTTCCGGGGATTTTTTTTCCGCCTACTCGGGGAGTCTAGGAAAAAAAATCCCCGGAAAAAAAATCCTCGGAAAAAAAATCCTCGGAAAAAAAATCCTCGGAAAAAAAATCTTGTAAAGTCTTTACGCAAAAAGTAACATAAATTTTTTTCACTTTTTACCTTATCTTCAGGGTCTCTTTACATCCACTAATGGCTTAAATGAGACATATTTTTAATATGCATCTTTGCTTAATGAATTACATCATTCCTTTACATTGTACAAATAAGACTTTATTGGTTAAATAAATAACATAATGAATGATTATTGATTGTGGGGTTATGAAGAATTTAGTCAATTTGAAAACTTAACATATCATTTTCATTGTAATCTATTCTTGCAAGTGTAAAACCAATTTAAATGTTAACTAGATACATTTAAAAAACCATAAAACCTTAAGATTCTTTATTATATAATGTAGTAAATGTAGTAAAATCAAAATTACATAACACATGATTATTTATTTATAGTATACAAAAGTTTCATGATCAAACTCGAAATCCATTAAACACATTCTTGATTTTACAAAATGTTTAACACCACACACCACATAATATTTTTCTACTTTCTATTTCTAACACACGCACACACCTACTACTTATTCCATAAATGTTTGTCTTCTATTCTACTTAACTTTCCTTCCGCCACTTCATATCTTCAATTTCCTTGTTTTTAAGTTTAACTCGTACATCTCTATGATATCCTTCACTTCGCGAATCTTCTGTAATAATTTTCGAAGTTGCTCTTTCCTCCTATACATTTCCAGTAATACTTGTTGCACCTTTTCGATTTCCTTATTTTTTGATTCAATTCTCACCAGTTTCCTAGGCACAGCTTTTACTTTAACCATTTTTCTTTATTTATGTACTTCACTTAAGCGACTACGTACTGTATGTCTCCCTCAAAGAGGCAGTCTTATATACATATACATATATTTTCCTAAGATTCAAACCCACTAGGGAGAGGGAGAGAGTGGCCTTGAACTAAGCCGAGATGCAAGCCCTCACCTTGGCCTCCTTCGATTTCACCTTCAAATACTTCACAAAGTCGCCAAAAGAGCGACAGAGCGACCTTGAACTGGTCCAGGATCGACTCTATATGCCGCGCAGCTGACCCTCATCCCCTCCACTCTAGTGAATTAATGTGAACGGGGACTACGCCCATCCAGCTCATTACATTGCCGGCGCTCCGACAGAACGCACACAGAGCCCGCAATAGGACATGGCACACCCTCCTTCACCGCAATAAGACATGTCGCGCCCTCCCGATGAGGAAAAAGTACGACCTTGAACTTGTGAGACGCAAACCCATCTGACCTCCTTTTATTTCACCTTCAAATACTTCTCAAAGTCGCCACCAGAGGGAGAACGACCCTGAACTGGTCCAGGATCGGCCCTATTACCCTACTAAGCTAGCACCCCCACGAAAATCTTTGTTTCCCGACTATATTTTTATGCGTTCCAAATTTTTTTATTGTGTTCCACAATTAGTTTTTAATTGTTCCTTAATTATTGCATCGAAGTCTTTCGTTTTTCTGCAAATTCCAAAGAAAAGGTCGCTGGCTTAACATCAAGCTTGCATCCCCACTCAAAAATTTCGTTTCCTGACTTTATGTTTGCATTCCAAATTTTTTTTATTGTGTTCCAAAACTAGTCTTTAATTGTTCCTTAATTATTACACAAGAGTTTTTTTAAATTCCCAAAAAAAGATCGCAGGTGTGATGTCAAGTTAGCGCCCCCACGAAAAACTTCGTTTCGTGGCTATATTTTTGCGTTCCAAAATTGTTTATTGTGTTCCACAATTAGTTTTTAATTGTTCCTTAATTATTGCATCGAAATCTTTCGTTTTTCTTTACATTCCAAAGAAAATGTCGCTAGCTTGACGTCAAGCTTTCACCCCCACCCAAAAATTATGTTTCCCGACTTTATGGTTGCGTTCCAAAAATATTAATCGTGTTCCAAAATTAGTCTTTAATTGTTCTTTAATTATTAGATAGGAATTTTCCGAATTGCTGATTGTGGGGGTGCCAACTTTTTGTGCATCTATATTTCTGTAAACCTGGAACCAAAAGCGTCAGTATTTAAGCCGCGGTATGTGTAATCTTGACAGCAACTTCCTAACTATTAAGAGAAAACCTTTCTAATTACCGACAAATAGTACCTACTGCAGCAGTAGATTCTTACGTGATAAAATTTATGGCTAGTCTGAAGGCAGACCCATACCAAAATTTTTTTGGGGAACTCAAACTGTGATTTCTGAGCGTCCATTTTAAAACAAAGCAAGACTAACATAAAACTTGGTACGAAAATGGTTACGGGCGCATGAATAAACTCATTCAAAACATAGAACTGCCCAATTTCTAGTCATGGTCGGATGACGAAACGCGAATCTGTCGATGTGTGGTACACACAAAGGAAAAAGAGCACCTACTTGGAAATCAAAAGAATGAAAAGGGAAATAACCACTAAAATCCTGGACTCTCTATCAATACAGGAATTCTTGAGGGGAAGACAATGATGGTGGTAGGGGGTCACAATTGACACAGTGAACCATTCGGAACCACCCCTAGATGAATAGAATAGAACATAATTGCAGAAGAAAAGAATTGTTTTGAAAGCATGCACTTTCGGAAGTTTCTTTCCATCTAACGTTAAGTTTATCAAGGGCATATTAATTGTTTGCGGCTAAGTCAGCGAAATGAGGTTGCTGTGATCGTCACTCAAACATCAAACTTTAGATGGTTCCTATCCTTTCAACGTGCAAATTGTGGTCATGCATGATTTTGGTGATTTGTGTATCATCGGCGTGATTATCCGTCTCAATGTAACATGCGTAGTATCCTCTCCAACACTTTAAGTGCGTTTTTGGCATATTTTTTCCCGAATTCCTCAATATATAGCGCTGCGCGATAAAATGAACATGATTCACTCACAATTGCAAAAACAGTATGGGATAATTTTGAAAATCGGAGCTTTGTAACTTCATCATCTGCCCTAGAATTTGTCTTTCTGATAGGCATAATTTTTCCCACTTTCGAAAATCACTTGTCAGTGAAGTACACCATTTTTGAAACTGAAGGGTGTTAGACTAATTCTATTATCTAATGTTTCCAATCAACTTATTGTCATTATTGGAAATAATTCACGAAACCTCTTCTTTATTCATGGAAAATAGTTATTATTGAATTATTTTCCATAACGTTCCCATAACCTTCATTTCAGACTTACACTTTTATTGAATTTCAGTGATCATGTCTTAACCGCACCAGTATTGATACCTCGTGAAATAATTCAGCCTTACTCCAGTAATCCAATAAAAGAACTCCTACAATTAGGTCCTATCGTTCGGTCGGTCCCTAAACGTCATAAAATGGAACGATTTTTGAGATATTAAAACAAACTTAAGATTTTAATCAGTTTTCCGTTGATTTTCCCAATTTATACACGAAACTCTTAGATTGAAAAGTGGGCAGAGCGAGTTGGTTGTTCTACGACTTTAGTCAATACAGAAAACGGAAAAAAAGTGAAAATGATGTTGATCAAAGAAAGATCGAAAAGCTATAAAGTAATTGACACTACGTTGTAATCAGACGATCTTAGATAACAAATAAAAAACTTAAAGAAAGTAATTTAGGTGACTAATGTAAAACACTAATTCAGCACTAGTAGAAATCGGCGAAATCAGCAGATGATTTTGTAAATTTAAATGTATGAGAGCCTTCCACTGACATGACAGCATCGGTGCAATAAATTGGTAACATATTCACCGTTGCCAAAACCCTTTAGTGAAGAACTTATACTTCTTCAGAGAAAGAACTATGAGCTAGTAATTTTTAAAAATTAAAATTCGCCCACTCCCCAAACTTGGAAAGAGAAGAAAATGTGTCAAACAGTATTTGATTGACATGAATAAAACCTCGATTCGTGTAATCCATTGGTTTTTGGTTAAATCTGTAAATAGGGTGGCCACTATGACAAAGGAAAGGATAAAAGGTGCACAAAACTTCTCCCATATTTATCGCGGGTTTTTTTAAAATAAACACATATAGGAGGGTTTTGTGATTTTATTTTCTTTTTCTTTTTCCTCGATGAATAAAATTTATAATTATTATAGTTAAAAAGCACAAAATGTGAAGCAAAACTATTACTACATTTGAGAAAAGATATGATAGTATCAAAGAGGAAGAGGAATATTCAGAAATTACCATTTTTATGATTTCGCAAAGATGAACAAACCGTAAGCTATAGAAGCATTTTTAAATCTACCTTAAAAATACGGACACCACTTCAAATTGAGAAATATTTTGTAGGTCTTGAAAAAAATAAGTTCACATTTACGCAAATAAACCTTGAGACAAGCTCATATACTCTCATAAGACAGACTTACTGTTCACATAATATCCATAAAAAAGACTACACAAAAAGCTTCTTATTTGCTTATTTAGATGGAAAGGGAGAACATAGATGTGACGAAGTGATTTACGTTACATTGCGAAGAAAAATTGTAGAAATCTTCTTATTTTATTTAACGCAAAGGTACTTATTTTAGGGTAAAACTAAAAGTAACGAATGCTGGAAGCTTTTATAATGAGTTTCCCTTTGTTTCTACGAAAGCAAATCCTGGATTTACTTCGTCCAGTAAAAAAAAGGCGCACTGTGGGTGGCATTTTATCCTTTTCGTAACAAATATATTTAAATGAGTTTTCAAAGCAAAATAAAGAAACACGAGGTCAAATCGGATTAAAATAGCTAAAACGAGGAGGATGTACTGTATTTTTGTTTTGCGTCGATTTTATTTTTTAATAAAACGCACATTAAAGTAGATTCGGCTTCCGGAGTAGAAAGCATGTTGAAATTACATCTGACAGGACATTGTGGTGTATTTGAAAAAATTGTAAAAACAACCTACTTATCGGGATATTCGTCCCTTCAATACATCAATTTATCGGTGACTTACTCGAAAAAACCTTGATCCAGCATGCATTATGTAAGTCAACACACAGGTCACATCAATTTGTACGGCTGACAATCCATTCCGTGTTTCTAAATATATGGGAAACAAGTGAAAAATAACAAGCACTTCCGCTTTGCGACGACTAATCCCGAATTTAATATCGTCAGGAATTTTAAATTTCTCTCATTTCGTCTTAAATCTTTTCTACTTTCGCCTTTTAAAACTAAATGCGTCGCTCGAGTATTCCAAATAAGTTATATTAAGTTGCAATTCCTGCTATGGAGTACGATCCCTTGGGATATCCTTAACGTTTTAAAAGAGGTTGTGTGTTCTGCAAAAGTAATATACTGAGAAACTAAAATGTGGTACAAAGTAAACGTAAAAACATATTTTGATGAATCGTATTAAAACATTTTCACCCTCATAATTCTAAAGTTATCTAATTTTGACGTATTAAAATACAATTTAATATTGAAACTATAATAATGCTAAAATTCGCAAGAATTTGTGTTTCTAAAATCCGTTCAAACGTTTGTTAACCTACATGTTGGTTTTGAAACTTAAAACTGAGAATTTTATTTTCAGACAGGGACTCGCTTGAACTTATAATTTAAGCAAAAGTTTTCAAAAGAGACGAACTTTTATTAAGATCAGAAAAAAATAGAATCCAAAGTTCCCTGTATTTTAGGCTCTTTATGGAGTTTCACCTTGACTGGAACTTGCTACTGAGATTTGAATAAAATATTAAAAGATGAAACCGCATCGTGCTGAAACATTAAATTGTAAAATTCTTTTAAAATAGCTGTGTAAAGACTTTCAGAAAACATGCAGAGCTTTAAACGGTTCAAATTTCTATGAACTATTTGTAAAGGTTTAGTAAAAATGAGCAGAAAATTTCAATGCGCATCATTGAATTAAATATATAAAATTTGAAAAATTTGTAGCTTCGATTCGAGAAAAATTTATAAGAACAATTTTTTTTAATATAGTTGTAATATCTTTCCCCATGTATTAAAGTGTCGCGTCATAATATATAATATTAAATATGGATTCACACAAAGATTATCACATATTATAAAGGAAACCAATTTCGACGTGATTCTTGTGATTTTTAAAAAATGATAACGTGAAGTTCCAGTTTAAAAATAATAAGTCGTTGATATTTGTGAATTTGTACCACAAACGTTTTCAATTAATGAAGTAATTTTCAAAAATTATATTATATTCAAAATATCAAAAGTATCAAAAGGTGCGAATTCTTATAGAATTCTAATTTCAACCAACTTCAAACCCCCAAAAAAGGGGTCGGAGTTGGGGTGAAATTTTGAATTTGAGAACAATTATTTATGGAGAATGCAAAAGTGCAATAAAAAATAGGTGTTCCCATTTAAATTGGTATGATCCATATTCAGTGTGTTACGTAATTTTCTCCAAATGGGGTGAACTGATAATAAATCACTCTTCACAAAACCTCCCCCATGAATAAGGTTTTGTGAAGAGTGATTTATTATTAGTTCCCATTTAAGTTTACAAAACTCACCCCCGCTCCACTCCCCAGGGGGGTTAGGGTGATGTATAAGCGTCATGACCGAATAGGCTTCAAAAAATAAAGGAACATATGTTTTTTCTTTTTGTAATCGGATGTGTCGTTCTCAAGATATTCAAGGGTGTACGTACTTTTTGGACGCCGTGTATATTTTGACTTTAACGGCCTTCCGACGGCGAACGGTGTTCCGATCAAAAAATTTATCAATTTATAAACCCTAAATAACAGAAGAAAAAATCCTCCATGCTCTTCTTACGAGAAGGGTTTTGATCCCTATGTCTCCTACCAATTTCCGCAAAGAATTTAATATTATAAAACAAGTTGCTTCCAATAATGGTGTGTAGTATGGTGGATAAACTGTTTCATAGGATCAAACGTTCTACTAACTTCTCCGTATAACGTTTAACTCTCTCAACGATAATTTACAATATAGATCACTGACCTTTTACCCTCAGATGTCCCACACCCTCAAAATATATTCAAAAAACATCATATTTGAATTTCTTTTTCGTCCAAAATAGTTTTAGAACTACCCTAAGACCCTATCGACATTCTGGAAAAGTCCGGTAATCTTTTCTGCCAATCTTGCCCTGCATTTTATCTGGGCCAAACTGCGAGATCTTTTCAAACTTGTTCCAAAGAAAATTTTCTAGCTATCAAAAATAACAACCTTACCCACAAATTCACCTTTGCGGAACACATCCTTAATACTGGTCACTCCTTTTATCTCTCTATTAACTTCAAAATTATTCATATGGAAAAAAAGGATCGCGGATGAGCGGGAAAAGTGTGAATAGTGGGGCAGACGGATCGAATAAAAGAGAGAGGAAAGAAGAGAAAGCTGAAGAACAACGAATATTTGGGAAAGGGAAGAAAGTAATAAGATCACCTGATATAAATAAGACAGGGAAAGAACAAGGAGAGGGAAAGTGTAACTAAGGAAAGGGGAAAGACGAAACAAGAAGTAGAAATGGACGAAATAAAAGTGCTAATTTAAGCGGCGATGGAGCGAATCGAGGAAAATATGAAGGAAATAAGGAAAAAGATTAAAAAAATAAAGGTGGAAATGGGAGTCAAAGTGGGATGGCAGAAAGAAAAGGAAGAACTGATAGAGAGAATGCACAAAAAAGTGTATGTACTTAGGGATGATTGAGTAAAAATTAAGGGTGTTTTGACACTAATATTCAAAAATATTATCACATATCATCGTTAATTTTACTTATCCGCAGTTCTCCAGCTACGTACAATGTACATCATTTACATAACATGTATGCACCTTTTTATATTATTATACCCACTTTAGATTATTAACATAAACACTTTTGATGAATCGTCCTACATTTTTTCAACAAATCAGATAACAATATTGTTTTCTAATTATAAATTAAACTGCATAATTCACTCGGGAGTGTATCGATATTTTTTAAAAAATTTTCATACAAAGCTAAATATCTCGAAAACGATAAAATATTGAGAAAGAAAAATGACCTAAAATTGTACGCAAAATCCAACTATGTGAAAATATAGAGGGTGTTCTATTTAAAATAACAAATTTAATAGCAACTTTCAGTATAACTTGAACCTGCCAAAATAAAACTATTTTAGATAGACTCGTAATGTCGAACTAGAAAATTTCATAATTCTATCTTTTGTCATTATTAGAAACGTATAATGGCCAGTCGTCGTGAAAAGCACTGTATAAAACACAATGTTTTTACAATGTTCGTATAAAACAAAAGTTTCACAGCCCATTAATTTAAATTTGAAAACTTTTGAGGACCCACTATCACTTAGTCACAGATTTAGCACAATTTTTGTGCCCATTTAATTTTGTAATAGCTTTCTCAGGGTATAAGATCGTTCAAAAACTGGTGTCTTGACCATTTTTGCGCATCGAACCATGAGAAATCTATTCTTTTCCAAGCCTTTAGTTTGTATTCTACGATACCTATTATGTTTAATTCCTGATTTTATATCTTTTCTAAGGCACTAAACTTAGTTAAAAAGTGACCATTATTGCTATCTCAGATTTAATAAAATAATTACTATTACTTTGTTGAAACCAAAATTCAACGCCATGAAAGTAAATAATAAACTGAAAGGGAGAAGGTACTAAAATTCTACAAACCGTAACTCGTTTAATTTCTAAAAAAATGAGTAGAAGCCCACGGCATACAGTTCTGTGTAGGTATATTAAATAATTCGAATTTTTGGCAATGAAAATGGAATATACGTTTAATTAACAGTCAACAAACGAATGTTTGTTACATAATAACCCGCAGATATAGGTTGCTAGTGGTTTAGATTATTTACAATTGTTGAGTTTGTTTATCGTTTCTAAAATCTGTAGCATCAACTGTTCATAGTAATAACTATAAGAATAATATAACGTAATAACGGCAATTAGGAAGCCCTCAGATTCATTAGTATACCTTTAGAATTATTTTACTGCGTAATTTAAGTATTGTTTTATTTAATTATCGAGTGTAATGACGTTACCGCACAGTTCGAGAGGTATCTTTATAGCAATTGTAAATCCTTGCATAAATAAGAAAACTCATTATCGTTAATTATCCTTCTCCGGTTTGTGTACGTGACATTAAGAACTGCACCAATTTGAAGAACATTTTTTGACGTTGCACAAATGTTCAACTCTACAATGATTAAAATTTGGAGATGATTGATCATGCTGCCGTAGTACAAGCTATACTATGTCAAGATTCTGTTTGAGAGTGCATGATGATCGTATGTACCAACATTCAGAGATGAAGAGGTGAGTAAAGCTGTTCGCTATTGCTCATTTAATTTTCATTCTACGATGAAATGGAATGACGCACAGATCAGTGCCGCCATATCTATTCCTGTTTGTCATAGAAAACTCCCTCTTCTTCACTCTCAACGAGAACCATACATAACCTTTTGTTTTGACTACCAAGGAGTCGAAATATGTAGGAAATTATGGACGAAGGACAGCTTTCTACACGCTGCTAGCAAAAGGTAGCATAGCATAAGGATAACGAACCACGCAACTGAAGCGAAATGATAAGGGAACATGGTAACAAGGGAAAATTGAACACCACAATACTAAGAAATGAGGAGATACGTGGTAAATATAAGAAACAGTTAGGAAATGACCACATATACGCAGAACATGGAGACAGAAGGTGTATATAAGAACATGAAAACAGTAATATTAAAAGAAGGAAAAGTAACACCGAGTAATACGACACGAAGATGTAAAAAGGATTGGGACCATGAAGATGAAAGAATTATAAGCAAATTTCTATTAATGCAAATTCACTGTCTGTGCAGTTTTCGTAGATTTTAGACAAGATGTAATAGATAGAATCGATAAACCTGGTTTAAATGGCACTGCGCGAAAGAAAAAACCATATATCCTAGGAAGGAGCAAAATCCAAAGAATTTGACACGTGGAAGACGCTTTTCTAGGTTGAGAAAGAGAAAAACTAAATTAAAATAGAAGGACACTATTCACTAAAATACACCTTCGAAGTAGTACAAGACACACATGGTAGTGAAGATGAAGGAAAACAACTCTAAAAATTGAGTCTGTATCAAGAAAAACAAAAGAAAGGGTTATAGGATAGTAATGAGAGCCACATCTACAGGGTGTTTCTACTGAAAGCGGACAACGTAATGGAGGTTATAGAATTCGTCAAATCTAACACGTTTTTTAAAATAATTTTTTTCATTTAGGCTATTGTTTTCGAATTATGGACATATTTTTGTTTTTTTACACATCTCTGTATCTCCATTATTTGTAGTCGGATTTCAAAAAACCAAAGTTCTTTGGAATCAACAGTTTAATATCTACAATGTTTGTTCAAAACTTTTTTACAAAAAAACAGCAAAATGGCGCTCATTTTAAATTTTGGAAATTGAATAGCACAAACTCTACTCTACTGCTATAATTTAAAATGACCACTATTTTGCTGTTCTACATTTTTTGTAAAAAAGTTTGCCCAATTTTATTAAATTGTTTTCAAATCCTAATGAACGTAAATTAATTATGTACCGTTTTCTTAAATTGAAATTGTTAACAGCTACATTTTCTCCTTACAGATCTTCGAACTGGGCAGAAAGGGACACGGGTGGGAAAAGGTAGGCGAATTTATTATTTATATTGGTAACGCAGTCTCGTTTTTGTTACGTTACTGTATTTATTACACTTAGTTTTCCTACGAGACCTAAACGTACCTTACGGGAATAGAAAAAACTAGAAAAAAGGTTTCATACATTTATTTTGAAGACGTTTATTACATGCACACTACTGTTGCAACTAATTACGCGTAGTTAAGATTTTTCAGTTTACGATGTTCTAATACATTGGTATTTGTAATTTTAAGAAAACTGCATGGCAGCAAATAACAGGGGCGTAGCGAGAATAGGGCGCGCCCTAGGACAGTTACTAAAAGTGTGCCCCCTACCCTAGTAAATCCATAAAAATCATTTTGATTTATAGGCCAGTCAAATTAGACTTTTGGTGAAAAAGTGATGCTAACTTTACGGGACTTTTTCAGGGTTGTTTGGGAAGTTAAGGAGAGCTTAAATCCAAGTTTGCGTATACCCAGGCCTCCTTGGGATTTTTTTAAAGGGGGAGGAAAGGTAAAAATTTTGATTTCGCTATAACTCGGCAGCAATTGATCGTACAGAAAAAAAAAGGGTTTTGTAGGTTTATTGAAGCTCTACAAGTTTCCTTTGGACACTTTTCCCGAAAATTAATATTTAACGATTTATCGTAAAAAAACAGTAAAAAAAGTAAACTTTTTTGGTCAACAAATAGAATTTGTTCATGTATGAGAAAGTTGTAGAACAAAATCACCATGTCAGATTTTTCGATCGGTTGAAAAATAAGGTCGAAGGGAGCGTCTGAAGGTGCGCTATCTGTTCGCCCCCTTCCGGTACCGGCGCGGCGCGGCGGCTCGACGCTGCGGCACGCGCTCGGATCTCGGCGCATTTGTCGCTTATATCTCTGTGCCAATGAATCGGAATTAAAAGTAAAAATCGTAAAAAAAACAGTAAAAAAATGTAAACTTTTTTGGTCAACAAATAGAATTTGTTCATGTATGTATGAGAAAGTTGTAGAGCTTGAAAAAACGAACAAAATCGAAAAAAAAAGTTTATTTTTCATTTCGATTCATCGGCACAGAGATATAAGCGACAAACGCGCCGAGATCCGAGCGCGTGCCGCAGCGTCGAGCCGCCGCGCCGGTGCCGGAGGGGCGCGAATAGATAGCGCACCTTCAGACGCTCCCTTCGACCTTATTTTTCAACCGATCGAAAAATCTGACACGGTGATTTTGTTCTACAACTTTCTCATACATGAACAAATTCTATTTGTTGACCAAAAAAGTTTACTTTTTTTACTGTTTTTTTACGATAAATCGTTAAATATTAATTTTCGGGAAAAGTCGTCCAAAGGAAACTTGTAGAGCTTCCACAAACCTACAAAACCCTTTTTTTTATTTTTTCTGTACGATCAATTGCTGCCGAGTTATAGCGAAATCAAAATTTTTACCTTTCCTCCCCCCTTAAAAAATCCCACGGGGTCTGGGTATACGCAAACTTGGATTTAAGCTCTCCTTAACTTCCCAAACAACCCTGAAAAAGTCCCGTAAAGTTAGCATCACTTTTTCATAAACCCCCTTTTTTTGTCTAATTTGACTGGCCTAAACATCGCCATACAAACAGTGCGTTGATGGAATATAGTGGGTGTATTAACGAACATTCCTATCCTTAGGGCTTAGGTCATTTTTACATAAAGTAGACCGGACAGTCAATTTCCAATTCCTCTTGTGTTCGGGGAAATTACTACGTCAATTTAAAAATTTCTATCAAAGGTACCTTGATTTTTCAAATGGAACGACCAGACCAATTTTTCTTTATTACAATAAATCACAATTATGTAAAATTTTATTACTTTTCCAACGATATGACTTTGTCGGCATTTATCTCCGGTAGATTTCTTAATAATTACACATTTTCTGATTAAAGCCTTCTAAGCTTTGTGATCCTTGCGATATTCCATTTTTTTTAGACATCTACTTTTTGTAAAAATGACGAATTGCGGCTAAACTATTCGTTTTAGGTACTATGTGTGATACATAAAATCGCACTAAAATTGACCAACGAATTCAAATATGCCATAATATATTGGGAGTTCCATCAAAAAATGCAAATTTGATATAAATCACCCCGTATAATTGTATATCCATAGCGATTCAAATGAGAATAACAAAATAGCTTCTGTGTTAAAAGGAGTATTGCAATCTGTAATATTGGATTGGTCGGAATTTCTTCTTTTAAACCTTCATTGTCTTTATGACTTATCGTAGAACCGAGTTTAACAATTGTAGCAATGTACAAAAGTCTAGTTTAAAGTACATCTAACCAAAGCTAAGACAGATATTTCGTATTTTCCAGTTTGTGCGGGAAAATTTTTTTTTGCTATAATTGATTGTTTGTCTCCCTTAAATTTATTGATACCGTTATGTGAACCTAATGATATTAACGGATTTTTAAATTTAAATTGGTTCGTTTAATCCAATTTCTATCATTTCCCCCGATCGCAGAGAGATATATATATCTACCTATACGTTTTTTTTTTCAATAATTGCTTGTATTGTAGAAAAATTTAGCTCAACTCGCTTTACTAATGGGCACACAAAAAGGATCAGTGTCACACTCCAATGATATTTCGAATGGAAATTCTGCCGCAATTGGCGGATATAGTTTAACATAAAACGCGTATTTTATAAAGCAACAACAAATCTACTTATACAAACGCTTTGATGTCGATTTAATGTTTACATACTACTAGCGCAGTTGCACTGAAATCGATCTAAATTTAATCAAACACGTCAAAGAGCAGCCAGTACCAAAACCTTTTTTTTTTATCATTCAATTGGGGTATGTGAGATAACATTGTAGATTTTTATTACAAATTTGATTGAAAATGTAATACTACGTTGCAGAATGAAGGTTAACATTACTAAAACAGTCGGTATTAGGCCCTTCTCTTAGTTTATTTTAATGCATTCCCTGTGCGTTCTAACTTACATTAATATATGTTAATATATTCCAGGTTTCAAATGTATATATGTTTAGTTGACTGGAAGGAGCTAATAGTTTATTAGGTACAATTACCGATGGGGAGGATTTTGTCATTACCTATTCACGTATTCTCAACACGCCGCCATTTTACACATCAATTTTAATTTCAGAAAATTTTTAGATCGAGTAATGTAATGACGGTAGGGGTGAATGTTCCTTCCTTGTCAGTACAAAACACATTTCTGTTTTTAAAAAAATGATTCGCAAAATGCTTAAATTCGCTAATATTTAAACTGAAAAATTTGTATAAATAATAGCTATTTATGTATCAAGTATGCAAAATGATGTTTTAGCGGATGAGTCGTGTTTGTCGGACGAGGCGTTAGCTGAGTCCGAAAACTTCGACGAATCCGCTAGAGCATTTTGCGTACGTGATGCATACAATATTTTTTTGCAGGAATTCTCTAAACTATCAAATTAATTTCATAAACATTTATTTTGACGCATACAGAACAGTTGTAAACGTCAAAAAATTTAGGTTTGACATAGTTGCTATGGCAACAACAGATAAATACGTTTTAGCGTACTAGTACTCTAAAGATGTATTTTGCGGATTATTTAGAGTCCGCAAAACATTCATTTTAGAGAATGAATGAAAAAAAATACATTTTCTTCATTCTTAGACATTACTATCAGTAGTGAATTACAAACGTATTGATTATTTCTGATTCGCTTTATATTGTGGTTGGTTGTTTAATTCCGTTGCAATAGCACCGACTTCTGTCAATAATGTCTTCGCTTTTCCGAGCGCAAAAGAACTTCATACGACATGTGAGCGTTGAATTGATGAGTTTGCCAGCGCGACCGGATAGAGATCGTTTCTCGAATCGTTAAACACAAGGATCTTTTAATATGTCATCTAAGAGTAATTCTTTGGAGACCACCTGAAAGATGCGCCTTGTCGTCACACTTTGAATTCCTAAAATCCCTAAAATTGATTAACCATACTCAATCGGCTCCTTTTCCGACTTTAGTCCATATTTTGAACAATATGTAACCTGCTTTACCAACCCCTCAAGGATCGTAGTTACAGTTGTGTTTCTGTGCGTACGTTATGGCTATGGAGACTAAACTACTAGACCGATTTTGATGAAATTTAAAATTAAGGCCTATAAAAAAACTTCATCGGTAAAACAAGCTTCTCATCAAAATCGGCCCAAAGGGGCCAAACTTAGGGGGGTTATTTTAGGAGCAAATATTCAAATTTTAACCTAAACTAATTTCCCTTAGTGAAAAGTTAGTAGACATGGTTACAAGTGAAATGCCGTTTTTGTTTGTTTCTAAATTCAAAATGGCGGCCAATACTTCAATTCTCCAAAGTTTTTACTTTTTATGGTCTAGCTCAATAGACCGCTTAACTTAATTAAAATTTGAAAATTGGAAATTATAGCCAAAGGATGGCTAGAACTATTACTTATTATTGGTAATGAACAAAAATTAAACGTAGCCAATTTATTAGTGCCCAAAATTGGTCAAAAATTAAAAATCGATTTTCTCAAAATCTACTCCAAGCTTTTTTATTTTTTGAAATGTTATACATATAGTTCATGAAAAACTATTGGCACTACATATATTTCTTTATTTCCCATAGGGGGAGGATGAATGTTTGAAGTTGAAAATTTTATATCTTCATAACATTTTTGCTAACGAAGATGATGAAATAAAATTGGACAGTGAAGTAGAGGACATACGACTCCTTTAATCAAGTATAATAAATATACCAATTTACTTCCGGCTTAACCGGAAATGAACAAACTATTAAAAATATTTATGACATGCCCTGTATATTATTTCAGGAGAAAATGAGAAATCGTTTTCTGATTACAACTATACTACACACTATTAATTTTTTTTTGAGTTATTACGCAAACACTATTTTATTTTCAGTTCTTATGCAAAAAACTATTTTTTAGAATTCGCGTCATTTGAGTGCTTTAATAGATCCTATTAAAGCACTCAAATGACGTCATTTGCGTGCTTTAATAGACATTTGGGTGTTTTAATAAAACCGGTACAATTTAATTTTACTAAGTTGGTATTTAGCGAATTAATTAATAGCAAATACTGTAGTTAAACCTTTAAATAAATTTTAAATTGAAAATTTGAAAAGTAGTAGTTCCAATCTCTAAAAAATTCCCTAGATTTTGATAATGTCAAATATTTATTTAAAATTGCTTGCAAAAGGCGCAAATTCTAAAAAATAGTATAAAAAACTCATTCATAAGGCTTTTATGGCACTCATCATTCGTGCCATAAAACGTACCTTATGAAACTTGTTTTTTAATATATTATTGTTTAATACGTCATTGTAGTAAACACGGGAAAGTTGTGTGCCAGTTTACTGTTCATTTAATTTACTAATGTGGTTATTACATTCATAACGTTATTTTGGACCAACACCATTAATCATCTCAAAATGGTTTTGGTTGTTTCGCTTTGATTTTTCGAGCATATTGGAACAATTTTGACCATTTCCATTCGTCTGGAGCAGAAATATAATTGAGTGATTTCAGCATTTATGCAGTAGGATAGTAAAACTGCAGGTGATAACCCATAACTTTTCAAAAAGCTGTACAATTTTGGCGAAAGATTTAGTTTTGTTTAGTATCCTATAGTCACTTACATTTTTCGATTTATGAGGTCCTGCTGCTTCTTCAGGACTGTCAGTAAAACGATAAATGTGTGCAGTTTCCTCTCTTGCATCGTTGGTTATAAATCGCTACCCTCAAATTTTTGTGTAGTATCTATGTAGAGCTATGTTTTGTCGTGATATCGTCAACTGGATACTAGTCACTAGTTGTATAATGCTTGAAATTTGTGAATATATGCCTTTACAGTCTGCGACATTTGAGTTACTAACATTCCGTCAAGGTTGAAACTTTCATTTCATCTATACAAATTTTAGTAGTCGTGAAGAAAAGTAATCATGAGCTTGACCCCATAAAAACCTTTAAAATATTTACAGTTACATAGTGTTGTCATAGGATTAATCCTACGGGATTAGACTGTTGCACAAAAACTACAATAAAAGTTTATCAAATCGAACGTGTTTCGACAGCGAAGCTATCATCAGCGAAGAACTAAAACCAGATTAGAAAAGTGAGTTATTTATACAACTTAAAATTGAAGTGACATTACTAGTTATAGCGAAAGTTTGCAGTCCTGATAAGCGTCAATGATCAGAATCATCATTATTGATAAGAAAGCTTTTGTTTTTATAAATTTCTAAACTTCCATAACAGTCGAGCTCGTTCTTATTACTATGTACTTGCATAACCAAAGAAATATTATTTACTTTGTGATTATTTTCATGCATATGTACGGCAACTGCAGATTTATCGCAACAATGGTATTTGAGATGAGCCAAATACTCCTTAAAACGAATTTTGAGTGATCTCTTCATAAATTTCTTAAACAAGACGATGGGTAATAGCTTATCTCCGTTTATTGACGACATTTTATGATATCGGTCCGACGGACCTTTAAATAGGTGTTACTGTTTACACGTTATTTATGTACTTATCTATCAACGAAAATAACAATTAGTGTCGAAGTTTACCAAATATTACCTATGAACCCCTCGCTTGATTATTATTTGAGTTTGTATCTTACATTTTCCCTTCACTGCCGAAGGGTATTGTTTCTCATATGAGAATTTATGGGATCATTTCAAATTAGCTTAGTTCCGTTCGTTAATGTTATTTCGACGAAAATCCTCATCCTAGAACACATACAACGTTGAATACACTAAAGTGCTAGGAAAAATCGATACCTTTTTGGAAGAGTATTATTACCTATTATAAGCAAACTTTAGAGGAACATGGAATTTTTGCTGTAGTCCAAAATATAAATGACACACTCACATACAGTGTATAAAACAGTGCCGTCGTATATTATTATTTTCTCATGCCAATATTACAAAGATATAAAACGCTGTTGTGCATAATGTAGATTATCCTATTATGAACAACTGTGATTAATTCAAAAATGCTTTATTGATACTTTTTAAAGACTAAAGTGCTTATGAAAATGGATAGAGTAGATAAACTTGAGTAGCAATATTAACAGTTTCATTGCGCAAAAAAGTGTGTAGGTAATACAGTTTTAATAGAAGCAAAAGAGTCGCATTCGAGGTCTAATGAGTTTTTTGAGTTTCTGGCAACACGTCCTTTACGGTGTAAATCATAATATCCTTGTTGATATCTTTCTGGCATTACTGTAGAAGGTGGAAAGAGGTTTTTCAGTGCAGAACTAGGTAATTTTTAAGTAAGGATTATTGCGGACCAACCGATTTGCCAGAACAATCTCGAATGTTCCTTTAGCTCTTTCGAAATATGGTTTATTTTAAGAACTAGGCTGTTTGAAGTTTTTATGTTTTAATTGTATGCTTATATCCTTTTACATCTACTTTTTCTAAATATTTGAAAATTATTTTATATGACAAATTGCCATTTGGTGTACGTATTAATTTAACACACTATGTACCTAGCCATTCATATCAGAAATAAGTTTTTTCTTGTTAGGCGAAAATAGCTTCTTGCTCTGTTCTTTCATTTGTAAATGTTCTTGAACCTTCTGCTCCTAACTTCCAGGTTCTCGAAGGTCTTTGTCTTTTTTACAATCATAGAGCAGACACTAGCTTTTTTAGGCAGAAATTTTTCAGACACGTGTATATGAAAATGTTTAGTCAAAGTATTAATTTTATTCCTCACACCATGATTTGTCGACCGAAAAAGTTTTGTGCATTACACGGCCAGAAACTGTTTTGCAAATGCTCGCATCATCTTTATTACCGACGCCTCAATTACGTGATATCATTTACGATTTATTAAACCATTATTAAACTAATAGAAATCTTCAGCTATATAATAGTTTAAAAACAGTGAAACAGAATTATTATTTTGAATTTGTAAAAGTTTTGACATTTAAGCAATTAGCGTTAGCGTCGGTGAGTCAGTGGTACTAATCCAATATCTTTCAAAATCACTGTTCCAATTTCTTGCTTAGACAGGAAAATGCTATTTTCAAGACAATTTAGGCGAATGGAAAATCAGTTTTTCTATACGGAAGCCGAAATAGTTATTTAAGTACATAAAAGTCAGGAAAATTTCACATTATGTACTGAAGAGGAGTTAAACTTAAGGCTCCGAGTCAAGTAAGAGATTTTACTAACGTGTTTTGTATTAAATTTTTCCGGAAATCGCAAAAAAAGATGAAATTTACAAATTTTAGAAAAACTTTTTACAAATTCCACAAAAATCAAGTTTGTCTATTTTGTTGGTAACTATAGTTACAAACTATATTTTGCGTCTTGTAAAGTCTTTACAGTACTAGTCCGAAAAATTCAATTTTCCTGCGCGTAAATAAGCAGGAAAATGTTGTTTCTAAGACGATTTCCGGAAACAAGTATTTAGATGAATTTTGTAAGGTTGAAAAATATTAAAGTCACTTATTCAAATCATTGATTAATAAAACCACTGAAAGATTGAAACATCGCAAGTAGTACATCTGTTATATCATAAGTAACATTACGCAATGTGATTTATGACACTTTAGTGCAACATATTTCGATGTTGGCTATTTTAATTTGGTAAGAATTTTTTTGAAAATGATGTTCACGTACGTTACATAAAACAATGCTAAAATGACTGTACCCCTTTTTTATCATTTGAAGCTTATGGTAGTCTGCCAAAAAGGTACGAGAATATTTCGTATTTTAAAGAAAACGTCTTCTGAATAAGAACTCCCTGGAAGACGATTCTTCAAGATTTTCTTCAATTCATGATGCTTTCTTTGGCTACTATTGATATAAAATTTGGTGTATAATGTATTCGTCATTTAGCTGCGAGTAAGGTATAATCGTCATTTCTAACATAACATTTAATTACTCTACCGAGAATGCGTACAAACGAAAGAATGTATAATTTCATTTAGCTGTTTAAAACGGTTCTTAATAAATATCAGTTTCCCCTACGAAAGCAAATATTTGCTCCTACATTGTGAGAATCTCAATTAAGAGATTAACTGGAAGAGTTTTAAAGACGACATAAATTATTTATAAGATGTATACAGAGAATTTAATAATAGCTGCGTAACCTGACGTTTTTACATTTATGTAAAAGATTGTTATACGATGTAATCACTACCCATTTTTAATTTGAAGTAAATGTCAACATTTATTTGACAATTTTAATTATAAAAAAAGATTCCCCGACGACCAAATATCGAAGCGAGCAAATGCTACACGTACAATATATAATCTTAAATCAGGATACTGAATCCAATAATTGAACGTACAAGAAAATCCTTTTTGCGATAAAAAGTAATAACGAAATCCGTAAATATATTATCCCTATAAGGTATCAAACCAAAGGAATCCCATAACAAGTTTTTATTGCTTTTTTTGGAATTGTTCTGCGATACACAGCGACGTGCCTTTGATATCATTTAAAATGATATAAATTGTTCTGCGATAGAAACGACACCATTGGGACTTAAAATCGTACACTGAACAACAACAAAAATATATAAGATAGCGACCGTTTTTCATTCTTACTTTAAGCAGAAAAAAAAATCGTATTAAAAAATACAAAAATTGTGTTAAGCAACTACCGTGACATAAAAAGGTCGCAAATCCCTAACATTTAAATTTCTAACTGTGAAGGTTGATATCGTGTTTTATATTTTAAATTAAAACGTTACCTACCTTGTAATCCTTACGTTGTACTTTACGATAATCTTATTATCCTTTTTGTTTTAGTATATGTACCTGTACATCTGTGGTATAATACAGCCGAAAATAATGATATGTAAAAAAGTTTATGTTTCATCTTACGGATACCAAAACAAACTTGTTTTAGTTTATTTTAGTATATGTACATGTACATCTGTGGTATAATGTAGCCGAAAATAATGATATGTAAAAAAATGTATGTTTCATCTTACGGATACCAAAACAAACTTTAGTCCACTCTTGTCTTATGTTACGAGGTTAATTGAATCTTTTTTTTGTTGTATGTAGACGTAAACAATCCTTATATACCATTGTTAATGTTTCGTCTTTTAAAAGAAGAAATGTTTTCAAAGGTCACCCGGCTGACTAAGAAAATGGTATCACATAGTGCATTGAGCTGATGTTGAACTCCATTAAAAAAACCGAAATGTGAGCGATAGAAATTTCAGTTGGATAAGATCCTCATCGTTTTTTGGTGGGGGGAAATCTGGCCCTGGGGCGCTTGTTATCAATTACGCCCAGGAGTGTGGAGCTCCCTGATCTCTAGATCTAGGTATACCCACTAAAACCCCTCCTCTACTCTCCCCCCAGGCTTGTCCTGGAACCGCCCTCTAGCATTACTTCGGAACAGGAGGCCATCCTATTATTGTCTCTTAGCTTCTTCTGCCCTTTCTTCTTTTTAATGATACCACGTATCATGCCCACAATAGTGCGCCATTTTCCTTCTTTGTTCAGTATTGTCAGTGCGCAACCCACCGCTATTTCTGCTCCGATCCTGACCGTATGCCACCGGGGGCACTGGAAGTGCTCGACCGTATTTTCCATCTCCCCACAACATCTACATTCGGGCGTCCTTCTTTTCTTGAACCTGCCCACTAAAATCCTGTGTCAGCCAAAAGTCGATCTCTTCGTCCTTTCGCCCCACACATTCTCTGACGACTGGTCTTTTCGTCCCCCACCCAGCCTTATCCACGGTCTCCCACTGTCTCGGCCACCTGTTCAGGTTTTGCGTTCTTTCAGCATTACGACCTCGCTCGCGCTTGTAGCCCCTGCTCCTTTTTTCCACCAGCTGCAGAGGAAGGACTGCCGCCGCCTCCGTTAGATGCTCAGCTGTTCTCTTAGTTCGCGTACCTAAACCAATTTTCTGAAGTATTTGCTGAAAATCAGCCTTTATCATGAATCAAAACAGAAAATGATCTTTGAGATTATCATAAACAAAAGAGCGTTTTATTACTCGATATGATGATTTTGAACGAAATTTGTTGCAAAAGGGACGTACTGAATTTTTTCTAACGACCACAGAAGAACTGCCAAAAGTCGACTATTTTAAATAGAACGCCTTGTATATTTTTTCATGAATGAACTGATTTTTAAGTTAGCTTTGATTTTTGTTAAATATGTCCTATATCTAAAGGTAATAGTTTCCGAGATAATATCCTTAGTTTGAATTATTTTGTTTTTTCGCCCAATTCTGAAAATAAAATTAAAGGAACCAACAAACAATAACAACAGTAAGGTATATTACCATCATGTTTACATGGTAGGATAAAGGATTCCATATTAATTAATAGCAAGAGGCATTGATTCATAAAGTAGCTGTAATGCGATTAATCCATTTTCAAAATTAGTTGACATACAATTTAGTTGTGATTAAACGGATTTATATTAAATGTATAACATTCCATTGTAATATGTAGCACGTTTTGCTATTAAATGAAATGTTTTTATCAAAAAGGATAGATTAATGCAACAGATTAGTTGGGCGACGCTTTTCAGTTTAAAACCCAAGCTTTCGACAAAGTTTACAATATATTAGTTTGTGTTTATGTTTGAATTTTAGATTATAATTTAAACAACAGAACTTTAGAAACCTTTAACAAATCATTAATAATAGACGTTAAAAGTAAGTTTCGAAAAGGTATTTAATACCGAGATCAAGTTAAAGTTAGTTTGGTTAACCCATAAGGGACAACTTTTGCGAATCTATACACTGGCATGAACAAGTTTCTCGAAATTTCGAATTCTTGATAAGAATTTTAGTTGAGATAACTTTATACGCGCCACTGATTTTCAATATTCGACTGACATTGTTTCATTTTAATTGGGTTCTCGAATAACAGCAACATGAGTGGGCAAGAAAAATACACGCGTTAACAAATTAACACTAGCTTCGGTCTGCAAATAGAATCATTGAAAAATTAATTTCCCGTAAAAGGAGGAGAGCGTGTTAAATTAATAGAAACTTACCTACCTACTCTTCGCTACTAAAACTTTTTAAATTAATCAACGGTCGAAGGTTAGATAGATAAAAACCTAATTTTATAAAGAGATCAAAGTAAAAGCAGACAAAATTGTTCATTCGGACGGGCTGGCAATTGTTTGCTACAATTAGGTTTTGGAAAGAATCAATTTCAATTGTTTGTTTTACATTTTGAAACCTTTTTTGTACATTTTCAGTCCCATTTTGTTAACTACAGAGTAAATTGCTTAAATTACTATGTCGTTCTTCGGTATAATTATTTTCACAATTACACGTGTGCAAATCCGTTATATTTATTAGAACAGCGATTATGTTAGGGTTAGTTGCAACTAAACCTCCCACACACAGCCGAGACAACGCGACGGCCTCCTCAGTGGACCATATCTTCATGTATTGAAATGTTTGTGAACGCTTGTAGGCGTACCGTTTCTATAAATGTAGAAGAAATTGGCAATGATAAAATGATGGGCCTACCATCTTTGCAAATAAATCGTTAACGTACCCTTTTAGCCCTTTTTCGCTGTTATTGCAGCACCATAATGATGTGCTGTGAATTACTTACGTGTTTAGGTCTGTCGTCGTTCCCTCGCTATTCTGTGGAAACTGGGGGCAGTACTGTACGCTTCTTGCAGCTAACTCTTAATGCAGTTGTTTACACATAGATAGATACTGTTATTCTCAATAAATAACATTATATATGACTTATAGCAGGATTTCATGTTCAGAAACTCCCTACCCACCTATTTAATAGGTAAAGACAACGGGTTCAGCGCCACCTATTATATGTTTAATTTTGGTCCATTTCTTTTTTTTTTGATATCACTCTTGAGAATTGCTTGAAATGTTAGTTAGAGCCCTATACCATATGGAAATGGTGGTAAAGCCTAATCATGTTTTCGATTGACTGCACCACACCAGTGCAGTGCACATTTTTTGGTGCTTTCTTTGATTTAGAAATACAAATTTAAAACAGAACTAATAAATGTGTAAATGTGGTGCTTAAAAAATAAAAAAAAATGGATTAAGGCACCAAAACCCTTGAAAATTGGGGTTGGGATTCAAGTAGGCACAAAATACTGGTTTCTATACTTCTCTAAAATCACCCATTGCGCCTGGAGTTCTCTTGTAAGAATTGCATGGAACGAGCTTTAACTTAGATCCTTCGAAAACAGAGGTTGTCGATAAACAAAGAGTCGCGTGATCCGATATAAGTGTAGGAGTTGGAGGAAATCATGAAAGTCCTTTTGACAAGTTGACTCATTCTTTAATCAACTATAAAGGGAAAAATATGCAGCCACATCGAAGTGATAGACGTAGCATAATACGTTACTTAAGGAAGTTGAGGACTGCAGATCCGTTTTATTGACTTACGATTGTCATGCTTCGTATGGGGATGTCTGCTCTGTACAATGTACAATTGCAAACAAATATAACTATTTTGAAACTACCTCCGCACTCAAATCAATGTCGACTCTTGATGGCTCAAGATAAGATCGATTGCACTAATGGTGGAGTGGCAGAGGCTAAATTGAAGATCTTACTAGTATGGAAGTTATGGTTTGAGAACGTTATCTCAGATTCAGGAGACATATCCCTTAAATTCAAATTTCGCGGTGGTCGCAATCATGGTGCTTCCCCAGTCCACAAGCAATCCGAAGGAGAACGTGGCTTGTTGAGGTCAATTTAAATAAACATTAATTTCCCCAAAAATCCGAGGGTAGGTGTGTAGTAAGGGTAAGGAAGAAATATATTTTAAAAATAATTTAGATCGTACGACTTCTTTTCTAAGCTTTTATAGGTACCTACATGTTACGTCAACTAATCCCAAAATTTGCTTCATTCTTTCCCCACTCTCACTCATATCCATGAATCCTATATCCAACGGTACATGCATGCTTTGTTTGCTATTTGCCCCTTTGATGCTCAAGCGTGGCTTTTTATTTACTACCTATAGTTCTAGCTATTTCCTATTATGTGATTGCGAACCTATCTAACGGATGTCTGACCATTTTGTGCAACAGTGACTATCAATTTAGCTTGAATGGTGGTTTTAAGGTGGCTATTTGAGGAAACGTGGTCTTTAACAAAAAAATACTGAAGGTGTAAGATAGTCAGTCCCTTCATATACAAATAAATAATAAACAATTGTAGTTACAAAAATATCTATTGTATAAATCAAATAACAACAAAATTTTTATAAATATGTTACGTGTTACAAAGTATATTCCATTCATGTAGTTCCTTAGGTTCAGTTACAGGTGTCAAAAACATTTAGGGACGATTTTTACCCGGTGATGCGCATGTAGTACTCCAACACCAGAGCATAAATCATCCCTAAATTATTTCTTCTTCTTCTTCTTCTTCTAGCTACAACTGCGATATATATACCAAATTCTCCTTTCGATGTAAATTGGTGAACTTGATCTAACAGTCTACACCCAGTGATGATTAAATATCCACCAACTGCACATAGGCTGTCAAATTTCGATTCCCATTTATTTCCAGTTGTGGAATAACGTCGACTTTCAATAACACATGTAAGAGAACTGAATTTGTGTTGAAATATGAATCACAATCACATATTGCAGTTCCTTAAATGTATCATTTTACAATAAAGGCTTGTGCACTCACCGCGTGCAAGTTGCGTTCTGGTTAAAACATTGCCAATTACAAATATTTATACCTTCTCTCGTCTAATAGCAACATCAAAATTCTTGTAAATTAGAAATTGATAATTTATTATTAATGACTGGCAGCGTATTAATGAGACTAATAATAAGAAATGAGTCAAATTAATAATTATTGTAACTGTTAGGAATGCAAAGATTATTTGTTTATTTATTTTAGTTTTAGATAATATAAATTTTTCATAAATCATATTTAATCTTGTTAAAGTATTTACCTTTTTCATAGGTCTGTTTAAGAGATTTTTAGAGATCAGAAAATAAGAAAAATGAAAAAAAAAATTGATTACAATCAAATTAATAATAATAATTATTTATTAATTTTTGCCATAATAATTCGTGACACCTCTTGGTAGTAGCGTAATGCAATGTAGTGTAAAACATCTTCAACCAATACAGTTTTAATATCTTACAATATTCTACCACGTGAAGAAAAATGAAGCTGCAAAATACAACTTTACAACAAAATTAATATTTAACGTTACATAATAATCACAAATAATTATGATGAATATTTTTTTTAACTACATATCTTCTTTCGAATAAAAAGTTAGTTAATAGTAAAACTAGAAATACAAAGGAATTACGAATATTGTAATTAAAATACAATATAATTAGTCATTTGATCATTGTAAAATTAGAAATAATCACTTAGTATTTAATTGAATTTAAACAATCTACTTTCTATAATCTTCACATTGCTATCTAATTGTTTTATTTTTGTAATTTTATTTTCGTGGCTAGTTTTGTAAAATGATAACAAATGGTAAAGAATCAAATTCAGATCATTCATCAAGACAGTTTTAACGTTAAATATTCCTGCACGAGGAAGGGTCTATTAGTTTTTTTGCGATTTTGGGCAGAAATTCTGCAAAAGAGAATATTAAAAAGGTGCCCGGTACAAAGCTTTCAGCTGAAAGAATTTACAAGGCTTAAAATTTTTGTTTTATGAGGAGTGTTTTCTTCCAGAAATAATTAATAATAATAATTGATCCAAAAACATTTTGAGATAAGCGTATAAGGGATCCCGATTAATTATTTAAAAAATGAAATTGCGGAAATATAAGTTTCATTGTTTAATGTTTATTAATTTTTAATTTCATAATAATGAAGTTAATTAGTAATGTAATGTTTTGAAATGTAAACGTACATTTATTAACCTCTCCGTTTTTCTGTACTTATTCAAAAAATTAAATTCAGTGAATTTAGTTTCGCTCTGTCTCTATTATTATTATATTATTTATTAACCAATTTGTAATTTTCTGCTGAAAGTTCGTCAATGAAAAGGGCGGAAATTTAATAAATTGAAAGTGAAGTATTTTCATTTAAAAATTACAAGTTTGGACTGTAAAGTATATGAAAATTATTTCTACTTCTTTGTAAAAAACTTTTCCCTTTAATATTTTCTTGTATCTTTCATAATAATCAAACTACATGCCTTTGAAGAAAAACTCGGATTACGGTCCTTTCTTGGTAATAGGTGGTGGCAATAAAATTTTTCGAATTTTCGATTTTTTTTGCATATTACGTAGTTTTAATCAGTAAATGAAAGCAAATATTTAGTATTTAACAACTAAAATCACCAAGGAAATGCATATATTTGTAAAATACTTTGTGAAGAGAGTAGGGAAAATGTGAAAACCATGTAGCCCAGTCACTTTAGACAAAATATGGGTCCAACCTCAAAAAAAATAATGTAAAGCTGAATTTTTGCACATCGATAGTATTGAACCCCCTGAACAACATATCAAAATACCTAAACTTACCTATGGGTGCTTCATAGATTTTATGACGTCACAAGATGCGACTTCCGGTAAACACTAAAAAATTCGTATCTCCGTTAATACTGCACCGATTTCGGGGATTCTTGGCACAATCTATAGCTACGTAGATGCTCTACAATGTACTTTAGAACACTCATTTCCGAAAACGTGACCGTTTTTATAGCATTTGAAGAAATGTCCATTTGAGGCTTTCCGCGCGCGCTTTTTGGCTAACGTACTTAAGAACTATTAAATGTACGAGATTTTGTCACCAGAACAATTTTATTCCTTCATCTTTTAGCTTTCTATATTGTGCTAGATTTGCATAATACGTTAATTAGTTCCGATGATATTAAATGAGTACCGTATGAAAACAAATTTTTGTTTATGAAAAATAATTTTACTTTCAATCAGGAGATCGGTAATACTGCCTCCTCACGCATCCCTCCTCCCCAGAGACAATTATCGTAATTACGTATTTGAAAACATATTCCCATGCTCATTTAATTAATTTAAGTCACTGCTCACATGAGACATAATCTGACTGGCGCGTGATCGTTTGACTTTTTTCAGTTTTAGCCTCGTAGCTGAAAAACTACAAGTTATACTGCAAAGAATATGTTTATCTTTTTTAAACTAGACTAAATTTTCTACAATTTGCGCCTAACCGGAAGTCTGTAAGTATAATAGTTTCCGAGATACAGCTTTTCAAAAATAGGCAACTTTTTCCAAAATCTTTTTTCAACGTATCGTCCATGTTTCGAGCCAGATATTGCCACAACGACGTGCCCTACGACTCTTATCACGACGAAAAAAGTTGTAGGACAATTTATCACCTTTTCTTTAAGCATAGATGCATTCCTGTGGGCCTAACAGTTCTCGAGAAAAAGACGGAAAACCGGAAAACAGTGAAACCCTCCACATATATGTATCTAATAGCGTTAGTATGATTAGAAGACATTTTCTGATTATTCTTATTTAGCCTAGCGAACGAACGCTCAAAAAGGGCTTGTAGACAGACTTTTTGATCCTAAAGATTTTATTTCTGGGATGTGTTTGGTGATAATTATACGAAAAGTCCCCGGCCCTACCGTATGAGCTAACTCCGTAGCGTAACAAAATTTGCGGATTCGTTTGGTTTTCCCTTTGTATCTCTTGCACAGGCGATTGTAGTGGGAAATGGCCAATTATAAAATAAAAGCTGCCTTGAGAAAATACTTTTGTTCTTTTCGTCAAACATTAACCCTATCATAAATGTATTTAGAAAAGACTAGAGGCGATCAAACATGGTGGCACATAAGACTGAAATTGTTTGGCTAAGGATGCACGTAATCTGTATTTAATACTCACATATCAGATTTAGCTCCAAACCTCCCACAAAATTAGTTGTTCTCTAGTGTCCTCTATTCCATCTTAAACTCAACGTTTTTTTTAAATAACTATAACATCTAATCTATTTGAGATAAAATATTAAACTGTATATGTATTTTATAGGAAATTTAATGGTCTACAACTTTTATTCCACCATTTTTTGCTATAAACCCATAACTTTAGGAGCTAGGACACAACATTTGCCGAAAAACGTAGTGTAAAAACGATTTTAAAAAAAATGTCAATTTTTGCCAGCGAATATTTTCTTCAACGGATAGAGATAGAGAAAAACAAATAGAAGCAAACTTGTAGAAAATTTAATCAGCTTTTATTTTATAATTGGCCATTTCCGACTACGATGGTCTGTTCAAGAGATGTAAACGGAAAACCAAACAAATCCGCACATTTTGTTACGCTACTTTTCGTATAATTATCACCAAACACCTCCAAACACATCCCAGAAATAATCTTTAGGATAAAAAAGTCTGTCTACAAGCCCTTTTTGAGCGTTCCTTCGCTAGGCTAAATAAGAATAATCAGAAAATGTCTTCTAATCATACTAACGCTATTACATATATGTGGAGGATTTCACTGTTTTCCGGTTTTCCGTCTTTTTCTCGAGAACTGTTAGGCCTATAGGAATGCATCTATACTTAAATAAAAGGCGATAAACTGTCCTACAATTTCTCCCTCGGTGCCAAGGGTCGTAGGGCACGTCGTTGCGGCAATATCTGGCTCGAATCATGAGTGATACGTTAAAAACAGATTTTGGAAAAATTGCCTATTTTTGAAGAGCTGTATCTCGAAAGCTATTATACTTGAAGACTTGCGGTTGGGCTCAAATGGTAGCAAATTTAGTCTAGTTTAAAAAAGATAATTATATTCTTTGCACTACAACTCATAGTTTTTGAGCTACGAGGCTAAAACTGAAAAAAGTCCGAACAAATCGCGGTTTTTGGTGCCCCCCCCCCAGTTCCCACAAGTTTTTCGAAGTTGCAAAATTGAGTATTTACTACTGGGACCGAACCTAACACTATAAAAAAAGCAAACCTAACATAGGATTTTTTGCAATGTTTGTATATTTTTGTGTTTAAATTGACTGTACTAATTATAATACAGGCTCCTTAGTCACTATAATACTTAGACAATCAGGATTTTGTTTTATAATCTAAATGCATAATAATAATACTGTAGTAATAATAATACTGTAGTATATAGTTAAGATAGTTAGTGTAGTTAATTCAAATGAAAACAACTATGTATAGTACCAAAAAGTACTGATCTAGTTGATGCTTTATATTTAAAAAAAATTAATTAAATGAGCATGGGAATATGTTTTCAGTAGATAAGCTATGGCACTACTAATCCACTTTGACCTCGGTTGACCCCAAGGTCACGCGTCAAGGTTAAATTTCAAGGTCACTTGACCTACTAATCCACTTTGACCTCGGTTGACCCCAAGGTCACGCGTCAAGGTTAAATTTCAAGGTCACTTGAAGGTCAAAGAGGTTTGAAACTTGGCTACTGTTTCAAGGTCAACTTCAAGGGCAGCGGCGGGCTCCGCGCTGGAGGTTACCTTCACCTCGATTCAAGGCCGAGCCCTCATGGGTGGTTTCCGGTGGGGAACTTGGCTGCAGGTTTCCGGTGGGGGACTTGGCTGCAGGTTTCCGGTGGGGAACTACTGGTTTACGGTTAAGAACTTGGCTAAATGTTTTTCAAGGTCGAAAGCAAGGTCAATCGTTGAGGATGAAGGTTGCAATTCCGAGAATCTTGGCTAAGGTCACTTGAAGATCCTTCGCTCATCGAAAGATATGGCACTTCTGGACCAAAAGTCACTTTCAAGGTTTGAAACTTGGGTCAAACCCCCAGCTCAACCGAAGGTCAAACTTCAAGGCGGTTTATGGTCAAGGGCACCGGCTGCAGGGTTCTGGTGGGGGAACTGCTCCGGGGCGCCTTCAAGGTTGTTGCGCTAGGGATAAATTTCAAATAAGGGGTCCGTGATGTTTTTCAGCACCGCATACAGTTTGCTAGAAGTAGATGTAATTTCTGGAATTAGTTCCAGATTATGTTAAATTCTTGAGCTGTCAAAAAGCACATGGCTTGGCTGATTTAAACCTGGGTTTCCGGTTAAGAACTTGGCTAAGTGTTTTCGGTTAAGAACTTGGCTAAACGTTTCCGGTTAAGAACTTGACTAAGTATTTCCGGTTAAGAACTTGGCTAAGCGTGTCCGGTGAAGAACTTGGCTAAGCGTTTCCGGTGAAGAACTTGGCTAAGCGTTTCCGGTGAAGAACTTGGCTAAGCATGTCCGGTGAAGAACTTGGCTAAGCGTTTCCGGTGAAGAGCTTGGCTAAGCGTTTCCGGTGAAGAACTTGGCTAAGCGTTTCCGGTTGGGAACTTGACTGCTGGTTAACGGTTAAGAACTTCGCTAAATGTTTTTCAAGGCCGAATGCAAGGTCAAACGTTGAGGATGCGGATTTGATGAAAGTGTATGACGGGTCACCAGATTTTCAAGGTTTGGCTAAGGTCAAATGTCTGGTTTGCAACTTGTCAAGGTGTGGAACTCGGCTATGTCAAGGCCAAATGCCAACTTGGCTGGCTCGCTTCAAGATTACTGCTTTGATCCCAATCACGGCCACACCCTGAAGGTTGGAACTGGTTTACGGTGGGCAGGCGGTGGGGAACTACTGGTTTACGGTTAAGAACTTGGCTAAATATTTTTCAAGGTCGAATGCAAGGTCAAACGTTGAGGATGCGCATTTGATGTAAGTGTATGACTGCAGATTTTCAAGGTTTGGGTAAGGTCAAATAGCTGGATCGCAACTTGGCAAGGTCAACGCGCAGCTGACTCTCCTGACACGACTAATCCACTCGGTGGCCGCGGTCTTGAAGGTCATAAATAAAGTCACGCTTCAAATGTGTGCGCATGAAACTCTCTTCATGTAGCTATGTTAACAAGGAATGGGAGTGGGGTGATGGCGATATAAGGCGGTGTTTAATGTATGAGTTCAATCGTAAACATGTGGATGATGTATGCTGAACAAGCGTGGGTTAAAGCAACCAATCTTAGAACGGCTGTGGAACGTCTCAAACAGCAGTTTTCGGCGCTAGTATTTGACGCCGAGCACGAAGTTGTATATGGACGAGGCGAATTTAGCGAGGAGGAGTGCAACGCGCTTGTCAATAAATATTCGTTGGGTGTGGCCATATGCGAAAAATTCTTAGATTTTAAATATTGCGTGGAGTGTCTCATTAGCAGGTTAAAAGACGCTCAATTGGAGGAATTTGCGAGTGAGTTAGATGAATGGTGTAGCGAATCTTCAGCGTCGTCTTCTGGCGAGAACGCGAGCGATGAAGGTCGTGTTTGACGAATCAAAGAAGTTAATGGTAGTGAGTATGGGGAAGCAAGACATCGTTGCAAAAGCCCACCCGTCTTAAAATCATCGCGTATATCGGATTTAGACGAAGCGCTAGGAACTCAGTCGGTAACACAAATGAATCTTACCAAGTTAAATGCAATCACATTGAGATTCAAAAACGGGATATGGAAGTGGGGGGGAGAAATCGGGATTGATGTGATTAATAATATTGCGATCGAATTGTCTTGGAGACGGATAATTTTAAATGTGCGCGTGTGTGTGTTACCCCACTATGCTTTTACGTCACGCATTCGTTGCAAGCGTTAGATCGACTGGAAAAACTATCAATTAAAAATTTATGTAAATAGATAATAAGGGAAACTATGTAATGTTGGAAAAATAAATATTTGATAATTTTTTGCTCTCTCTCATTTCGAACTCGATGATTTCAAATAAAAGTTGCACTTTTAATTACAAGTTAGTTTACATAGCATCAATAGCAAATTTTTGCCGAATGGATGAGATTTTCCGCCGGTCTATAAAAAGAAATCTGTTGGCAAATTGGGGTGACGAACTTTAGTAGCACCCCACAGTAGCAAACGGCTTTTCAATCAGACCCCTGTTCAAATCAGACCCTGTTCAAATCAGACCCTGTTCAAATCAGAACGGACCCTGTTCAAATCAGAACAGACCCTGTTCAAATCAGAACGGACCCTGTTCAAATCAGAACAGACCCTGTTCAAATCAGAACAGACCCTGTTCAAATCAGAACAGACCCTGTTCAAATCTGAACGGACCCTGTTCAAATCAGAACAGACCCTGTTCAAATCAGAACGGACCCTGATCAAATCAGAACGGACCCTGTTCAAATCAGAACAGACCCCTGTTCAAATCAGAACAGACCATGTTTAAAAGACCCCTGCTCAAATCAGGCCCCTGTTCAAAAAGACCCCAATTCAAAACAGGCCCCTGTTCAAAACTGGCGCCTGTTGATGCAATGGATAATAAGGAAAGCAGCGTATAGTAACGAAAAAATGCGTTAGATAACTGTGCCGATTTATTCGAATAAAAAATTACTACTACTTACGTACTACCAAAATTAGCTATCTATATATTGGAGCTGATTTTCATAGTCTTGTTCCTGGCGACGTGAGACTTCTAATTCAGCAGTAACCCGCTCCAGATCTTGTACAATGCGAGCCGAATTATCTTTAGCATGCATCAATAGATGACGGTATGTAGGTATCATCCCTCGAAGCCACATTAATGACCTTTCAGCCAACTCCCCCGGTGTAGTAGGAGACGTTTGTTGGTTGTATAGTTTCAGTCCCACATCCTTTTGAGGCGCCGACGGTCTGTGTGTATGAAAATATAACGTTAGTTTTACTAAATGTTTTAATTAACTTACATGTTCGCTGATGCTTGCGATGTTCCAATTATCCTAAAAAGATTATTAGTCCTACAACAACGGCATATTTTCGACTAACCTGTCAGGAGCACGCTCTTCCAGATGTTGAATGAGATTTTCAAGGATATCATCATCAATGCACATCATCGGCCTATATACAGTTAATTATTAGTACGGGAATTTTAGTCCAACAACAACATTGACTAACCTGTCAGGCGCACACTCTTCCTGCCGATGAACGAGATTTGGTATCAATGCACGCCATCGACCTATATAGTTAATTATTAGTACGGGAATAGAACATTTTAAATTTACCTTTCATCATCTTGGGCTATGATTACACTCTGTAGATCTGTCGAGGATTGCTCCAATATACTCGGTTCCAGTCGAACAAATTTAGATGCTAAAGGCTTCTTATGTGGTAGCTCTGCAGACACCGTGCTGCATTTAAAAGTTTTCGCTGGGGTTGCCATTTCAAGGGTATCAAGACACATCATTGACCTATATAGTTAATTATTAGTATGAGAATGGAACATTTTACCTTGCTTCAGCATCTTTGATGGCGATTACACTATGCCGATCCGTCACGCTAGATTGCTTCAATATACTCAGAGACGGCTCAACAAATTTAGGTGCCGCCACAGGCTTCTTTTTATGCGATAGTGCTGCAGACACCGTGCTGCGTTTAAAAGTTTTCGCGGGAGTTGCCATTATGGGCTGTGATGGTGGCACATAAAAATGTAGTATTTATAGAAAACTTTGGAGGGGGGAGCAGACATGTGTTGTCCCACATGTGGTTTCATAGAAACATTTTAACCTAATTATTTCAAGCACTGACAGATTTATTAAAAGCAGATGGCCTATTATCAGCTTCACGAAGAGGTTGGCTCTTATGGAAAGCCATTAGGAGAATTTTAAAATTAGTTCCAGATTCGGTTAACGAACGTCGATGTCAAGGTTTGCTAGTTATTATTTCCGAGAACTTGAGCTGTTTATTAAAAGCAGACCTCTCTTATGAGTGAATGATTAAAACCAGATGCTTGTGCACGTGTGTTTCCAGATGGTGAAGACAATAAATCTCCTAAAATTAGTTCCAGATTTGGTTAACCAACGTCGCTGTCAAGGTTTGCTAGTTATTATTTCCGAGAACTTGAGCTGTTTATTAAAAGCAGACCTCTCTTATGAGTGAATGATTAAAACCAGATGCTTGTGCACGTGTGTTTCCTGAGAATTCCAGATGGTGAAGACAATAAATCTCCTAAAATTAGTTCCAGATTCGGTTAACGAACGTCGCTGTCAAGGTTTGCTAGTTATTATTTCCGAGAACTTGAGCTGTTTATTAAAAGCAGACCTCTCTTATGAGTGAATGATTAAAACCAGATGCTTGTGCACGTGTGTTTCCAGATGGCGAAGTCAATAAATCTCTTGTGCTAGCAGACGCCTTCAGCTGAATGCAGGCCTTGAAATAACAGTACACCGTGATTCTGTAAAAAGTTGTTATCCATGTTGTTACCATTTGCCATAACAACTCATATAAGAACTTTCCTAAAATTCCGTAAGCATGGTATAACTAGTCGTTGTTACCGTAGATTTATTGCAATCGGTATGAAGTTGAGAACACTTTCGACATAAGAGCCTGAAGCATTCTGAGACTAATTTTTAGCGATTTTTATAGGATAATCCGCGCATTTGAACGTCATTTTGCGTAACATTACGGAACGTCTTTGTTTTCATTAATTGGGCATTAAATGACTATCAGCATAGTGCAAATAATTCATGTAACACTTACGCGACTAGCTGTTGATCATAGCAAAATTGAAGTCCTTAAAGGCACTACAGATTGGAAAAGATCCACAGGAGTTTTGGTAATATTTCGTTTGTACTCTTTAATCTGCTGCCTGGTGAGGTCAGGGATTTGCCATATAATTTACTAAAAAATAGGTTGAAAAATTTCCTCATTGAAGGTGCGTTTTATAGTATAAGCGAATTCAAAGCTGGTAATTTAACTTTAATTTAACCGTATTGTAGTTTTTCTTTTGTAATTTCTTTTGACGTCTGTAAATGTTTTTTTGGCATGCTTAACAGGAATAAATATTATTATTATTATTATTATTATTATATCATATTTCACATGCAAATGACCAACTTCACCTAAAATGCAGTTGCTATAATCATAATAACTGTTGTTATATATTTTATATATAAAATTTTTGGTGAGAATTCTGTCGCCCAATTTAATCAAAATGTACATAGAAACTTAAGTGTTTCATTACAAGGAGTTGTCGAGTACAGTAAATAACTTTTAATGTATATAATGGGCTTGAACAGCATCAAATTATTAGATATTTTTGATAAATGTTTGCAAGGTTCATATAACGCGAGCATTCGTTAATTCATTCTTTGGGTGAGAGCATCTATTTTATGAACCGATTTTGAATGATAACTTTGACTCAATCAAACACAACCAGTTCACACATTCGTGGCAATTCAAAATAAGCTGCGGGATTCGTTGGTATACAGCTCTAAAAGTCTCCTACTTGCGGTTAAAATACAAATCATTGTGCTTGAAATGGTCGCAGTTCATGCAAACGAGTAGCATAACTCTTTCGTTAAAATTAAATAGGTAATACTTATTATGCGGAGCAAATCCAACTATGTATATCGCAAAGTTTCACTGACTACCTGATTGAGGGGGGGGAAATTTGAACGCGTGAATGAAAGCTGTACACTTTAAACGAATACCCTTTTTGCAGAGTGGGTAGCAAAAACGATGGCACAAACGTATTATCAAGTCGATTATAAATAAGCTTATTTTCATGCAAAAGTAGAGGATAGTTCAAATTCTTTTAACCATTCGAGCACACTAAACATTTTACGTGAAAATCATTTTAGATTAAATACGCAAATTCCATGACGATTGACGCTTTTTAGAGAAAGTAAGGGAGGGAATGAAACAACAGGCAATAAAAGAAAATGCCGCATACGTTTATTTAAAACTGTAAATAAAATGTATCATAAAAATGCTAACAATTGTAATGAACTTACAATCTCTATAATTGCGACACGATGGTCGGGACCCACGTACACATTAAAGGGATGATCCTGTATTGTGCCGTCTAGTATTTTAATGTATATAGGCGGTCCCAAATTGAGCCGGTGGCTGCCATTAATTTTTATGTAATCAGTCTAAAGAAAACTCAAAGTAATTAGTGAAACATGTTAAAAATACATACCAATCCCGTGGTCACCACCACCATTTCAATTATTCGTATTTCTAGAACAATAAATTGCACAGCTTTAAAACAAAACAAAAAATATCTTTACCGTAAGGTTTCAAGTCACATGCCAATTCAATCATGGCCCCGATAATAGGCATAGCTGTAAAATGAAAATTAACTAAACTCATTTAAACATAAAGCACCATACCACGCATTTCGCACATAGTTTGCAAATAATACAAATGCGGAGGTGAAGCTACCATTTATATGAAAAGTTATCATAAATCCGTCAAATAGTAACATTATCTTTTTGTATAGATAAACGGTTTTCTCATAAATTGTAAATTTAAGGGCTGAATTTCTATCGATATCGCTTTCAGAGTTATGTAAACCATATGTTGACCGAAGACGCTCATTATAAAAAATTATAAATCGTTCAAACACCAGATTTCAGGATGATGCGCAAATTTAAAATACATTGAAAACGAACATGACCCAGTTCTATGAATTGTGTTGATGGAAAGAGAGAAGATTTTACCCTTTAAAACTAAAAAATCAAATTTGCATGGGAAAGCGGAAACTACAAGTCGCTGACCCTAATTCGTAATTTGCTAGGGTAAAAGTCTTTTCGAGTCGTGTTTTGCGTGTCTCAACAATTATCAATATTTGCGTAACAAAAATTGTTGTATACAGGTTATTCAAATAAACTCTAGTATGTCGAGTTTTTATACAATTGAAATCTTTTGAAAAACGGGATAGATTTCTGATAAACCCTTCTAGGACTCGCGTCTAATCATCATAACGGGCATTTTGTCTGGTTTTGAGGTCTTTTGGCTAGAAATTGCAATAGAGAGTGATAATATTACCAGATCATAATGACGTAATTCTCTTTAGGCCTGTTTGTCAATAGCGAATTAGTACAGATTGCCTGATGTATGAAAGGGTTCATAGAAAAACTATAGTGCAGGTAGAAAATTGAAAAACTCATTATTTCGAATACAGAGAGGTCACATGCGTTTATTTCTCATCCGTCCTTTTCCACAATCGTTGAACGCTAAAAGTGTAAGAATTTTTACAATTGATTTATGCATCTGAAAACTGGTCTTGCAGATTCATTTTCATCCCCTTGCTAACCCGCCCCGAAATCTGATGTTTGAATGATTTATAATTTTTATAATGAGCGTCTTCGGTCAACATATGGTTTACATAACTCTGAAAGCGATATCGATAGAAATTCAGCCCTTAAATTTACAATTTATGAGAAAACCGTTTATCTATACAAAAAGATAATGTTACTATTTGACGGATTTATGATAACTTTTCATATAAATGGTAGCTTCACCTCCGCATTTGTATTATTTGCAAACTATGTGCGAAATGCGTGGTATGGTGCTTTATGTTTAAATGAGTTTAGTTAATTTTCATTTTACAGCTATGCCTATTATCGGGGCCATGATTGAATTGGCATGTGACTTGAAACCTTACGGTAAAGATATTTTTTGTTTTGTTTTAAAGCTGTGCAATTTATTGTTCTAGAAATACGAATAATTGAAATGGTGGTGGTGACCACGGGATTGGTATGTATTTTTAACATGTTTCACTAATTACTTTGAGTTTTCTTTAGACTGATTACATAAAAATTAATGGCAGCCACCGGCTCAATTTGGGACCGCCTATATACATTAAAATACTAGACGGCACAATACAGGATCATCCCTTTAATGTGTACGTGGGTCCCGACCATCGTGTCGCAATTATAGAGATTGTAAGTTCATTACAATTGTTAGCATTTTTATGATACATTTTATTTACAGTTTTAAATAAACGTATGCGGCATTTTCTTTTATTGCCTGTTGTTTCATTCCCTCCCTTACTTTCTCTAAAAAGCGTCAATCGTCATGGAATTTGCGTATTTAATCTAAAATGATTTTCACGTAAAATGTTTAGTGTGCTCGAATGGTTAAAAGAATTTGAACTATCCTCTACTTTTGCATGAAAATAAGCTTATTTATAATCGACTTGATAATACGTTTGTGCCATCGTTTTTGCTACCCACTCTGCAAAAAGGGTATTCGTTTAAAGTGTACAGCTTTCATTCACGCGTTCAAATTTCCCCCCCCTCAATCAGGTAGTCAGTGAAACTTTGCGATATACATAGTTGGATTTGCTCCGCATAATAAGTATTACCTATTTAATTTTAACGAAAGAGTTATGCTACTCGTTTGCATGAACTGCGACCATTTCAAGCACAATGATTTGTATTTTAACCGCAAGTAGGAGACTTTTAGAGCTGTATACCAACGAATCCCGCAGCTTATTTTGAATTGCCACGAATGTGTGAACTGGTTGTGTTTGATTGAGTCAAAGTTATCATTCAAAATCGGTTCATAAAATAGATGCTCTCACCCAAAGAATGAATTAACGAATGCTCGCGTTATATGAACCTTGCAAACATTTATCAAAAATATCTAATAATTTGATGCTGTTCAAGCCCATTATATACATTAAAAGTTATTTACTGTACTCGACAACTCCTTGTAATGAAACACTTAAGTTTCTATGTACATTTTGATTAAATTGGGCGACAGAATTCTCACCAAAAATTTTATATATAAAATATATAACAACAGTTATTATGATTATAGCAACTGCATTTTAGGTGAAGTTGGTCATTTGCATGTGAAATATGATATAATAATAATAATAATAATAATAATATTTATTCCTGTTAAGCATGCCAAAAAAACATTTACAGACGTCAAAAGAAATTACAAAAGAAAAACTACAATACGGTTAAATTAAAGTTAAATTACCAGCTTTGAATTCGCTTATACTATAAAACGCACCTTCAATGAGGAAATTTTTCAACCTATTTTTTAGTAAATTATATGGCAAATCCCTGACCTCACCAGGCAGCAGATTAAAGAGTACAAACGAAATATTACCAAAACTCCTGTGGATCTTTTCCAATCTGTAGTGCCTTTAAGGACTTCAATTTTGCTATGATCAACAGCTAGTCGCGTAAGTGTTACATGAATTATTTGCACTATGCTGATAGTCATTTAATGCCCAATTAATGAAAACAAAGACGTTCCGTAATGTTACGCAAAATGACGTTCAAATGCGCGGATTATCCTATAAAAATCGCTAAAAATTAGTCTCAGAATGCTTCAGGCTCTTATGTCGAAAGTGTTCTCAACTTCATACCGATTGCAATAAATCTACGGTAACAACGACTAGTTATACCATGCTTACGGAATTTTAGGAAAGTTCTTATATGAGTTGTTATGGCAAATGGTAACAACATGGATAACAACTTTTTACAGAATCACGGTGTACTGTTATTTCAAGGCCTGCATTCAGCTGAAGGCGTCTGCTAGCACAAGAGATTTATTGACTTCGCCATCTGGAAACACACGTGCACAAGCATCTGGTTTTAATCATTCACTCATAAGAGAGGTCTGCTTTTAATAAACAGCTCAAGTTCTCGGAAATAATAACTAGCAAACCTTGACAGCGACGTTCGTTAACCGAATCTGGAACTAATTTTAGGAGATTTATTGTCTTCACCATCTGGAATTCTCAGGAAACACACGTGCACAAGCATCTGGTTTTAATCATTCACTCATAAGAGAGGTCTGCTTTTAATAAACAGCTCAAGTTCTCGGAAATAATAACTAGCAAACCTTGACAGCGACGTTGGTTAACCAAATCTGGAACTAATTTTAGGAGATTTATTGTCTTCACCATCTGGAAACACACGTGCACAAGCATCTGGTTTTAATCATTCACTCATAAGAGAGGTCTGCTTTTAATAAACAGCTCAAGTTCTCGGAAATAATAACTAGCAAACCTTGACATCGACGTTCGTTAACCGAATCTGGAACTAATTTTAAAATTCTCCTAATGGCTTTCCATAAGAGCCAACCTCTTCGTGAAGCTGATAATAGGCCATCTGCTTTTAATAAATCTGTCAGTGCTTGAAATAATTAGGTTAAAATGTTTCTATGAAACCACATGTGGGACAACACATGTCTGCTCCCCCCTCCAAAGTTTTCTATAAATACTACATTTTTATGTGCCACCATCACAGCCCATAATGGCAACTCCCGCGAAAACTTTTAAACGCAGCACGGTGTCTGCAGCACTATCGCATAAAAAGAAGCCTGTGGCGGCACCTAAATTTGTTGAGCCGTCTCTGAGTATATTGAAGCAATCTAGCGTGACGGATCGGCATAGTGTAATCGCCATCAAAGATGCTGAAGCAAGGTAAAATGTTCCATTCTCATACTAATAATTAACTATATAGGTCAATGATGTGTCTTGATACCCTTGAAATGGCAACCCCAGCGAAAACTTTTAAATGCAGCACGGTGTCTGCAGAGCTACCACATAAGAAGCCTTTAGCATCTAAATTTGTTCGACTGGAACCGAGTATATTGGAGCAATCCTCGACAGATCTACAGAGTGTAATCATAGCCCAAGATGATGAAAGGTAAATTTAAAATGTTCTATTCCCGTACTAATAATTAACTATATAGGTCGATGGCGTGCATTGATACCAAATCTCGTTCATCGGCAGGAAGAGTGTGCGCCTGACAGGTTAGTCAATGTTGTTGTTGGACTAAAATTCCCGTACTAATAATTAACTGTATATAGGCCGATGATGTGCATTGATGATGATATCCTTGAAAATCTCATTCAACATCTGGAAGAGCGTGCTCCTGACAGGTTAGTCGAAAATATGCCGTTGTTGTAGGACTAATAATCTTTTTAGGATAATTGGAACATCGCAAGCATCAGCGAACATGTAAGTTAATTAAAACATTTAGTAAAACTAACGTTATATTTTCATACACACAGACCGTCGGCGCCTCAAAAGGATGTGGGACTGAAACTATACAACCAACAAACGTCTCCTACTACACCGGGGGAGTTGGCTGAAAGGTCATTAATGTGGCTTCGAGGGATGATACCTACATACCGTCATCTATTGATGCATGCTAAAGATAATTCGGCTCGCATTGTACAAGATCTGGAGCGGGTTACTGCTGAATTAGAAGTCTCACGTCGCCAGGAACAAGACTATGAAAATCAGCTCCAATATATAGATAGCTAATTTTGGTAGTACGTAAGTAGTAGTAATTTTTTATTCGAATAAATCGGCACAGTTATCTAACGCATTTTTTCGTTACTATACGCTGCTTTCCTTATTATCCATTGCATCAACAGGCGCCAGTTTTGAACAGGGGCCTGTTTTGAATTGGGGTCTTTTTGAACAGGGGCCTGATTTGAGCAGGGGTCTTTTAAACATGGTCTGTTCTGATTTGAACAGGGGTCTGTTCTGATTTGAACAGGGTCCGTTCTGATTTGATCAGGGTCCGTTCTGATTTGAACAGGGTCTGTTCTGATTTGAACAGGGTCCGTTCAGATTTGAACAGGGTCTGTTCTGATTTGAACAGGGTCTGTTCTGATTTGAACAGGGTCTGTTCTGATTTGAACAGGGTCCGTTCTGATTTGAACAGGGTCTGTTCTGATTTGAACAGGGTCCGTTCTGATTTGAACAGGGTCTGATTTGAACAGGGTCTGATTTGAACAGGGGTCTGATTGAAAAGCCGTTTGCTACTGTGGGGTGCTACTAAAGTTCGTCACCCCAATTTGCCAACAGATTTCTTTTTATAGACCGGCGGAAAATCTCATCCATTCGGCAAAAATTTGCTATTGATGCTATGTAAACTAACTTGTAATTAAAAGTGCAACTTTTATTTGAAATCATCGAGTTCGAAATGAGAGAGAGCAAAAAATTATCAAATATTTATTTTTCCAACATTACATAGTTTCCCTTATTATCTATTTACATAAATTTTTAATTGATAGTTTTTCCAGTCGATCTAACGCTTGCAACGAATGCGTGACGTAAAAGCATAGTGGGGTAACACACACACGCGCACATTTAAAATTATCCGTCTCCAAGACAATTCGATCGCAATATTATTAATCACATCAATCCCGATTTCTCCCCCCCACTTCCATATCCCGTTTTTGAATCTCAATGTGATTGCATTTAACTTGGTAAGATTCATTTGTGTTACCGACTGAGTTCCTAGCGCTTCGTCTAAATCCGATATACGCGATGATTTTAAGACGGGTGGGCTTTTGCAACGATGTCTTGCTTCCCCATACTCACTACCATTAACTTCTTTGATTCGTCAAACACGACCTTCATCGCTCGCGTTCTCGCCAGAAGACGACGCTGAAGATTCGCTACACCATTCATCTAACTCACTCGCAAATTCCTCCAATTGAGCGTCTTTTAACCTGCTAATGAGACACTCCACGCAATATTTAAAATCTAAGAATTTTTCGCATATGGCCACACCCAACGAATATTTATTGACAAGCGCGTTGCACTCCTCCTCGCTAAATTCGCCTCGTCCATATACAACTTCGTGCTCGGCGTCAAATACTAGCGCCGAAAACTGCTGTTTGAGACGTTCCACAGCCGTTCTAAGATTGGTTGCTTTAACCCACGCTTGTTCAGCATACATCATCCACATGTTTACGATTGAACTCATACATTAAACACCGCCTTATATCGCCATCACCCCACTCCCATTCCTTGTTAACATAGCTACATGAAGAGAGTTTCATGCGCACACATTTGAAGCGTGACTTTATTTATGACCTTCAAGACCGCGGCCACCGAGTGGATTAGTCGTGTCAGGAGAGTCAGCTGCGCGTTGACCTTGCCAAGTTGCGATCCAGCTATTTGACCTTACCCAAACCTTGAAAATCTGCAGTCATACACTTACATCAAATGCGCATCCTCAACGTTTGACCTTGCATTCGACCTTGAAAAATATTTAGCCAAGTTCTTAACCGTAAACCAGTAGTTCCCCACCGCCTGCCCACCGTAAACCAGTTCCAACCTTCAGGGTGTGGCCGTGATTGGGATCAAAGCAGTAATCTTGAAGCGAGCCAGCCAAGTTGGCATTTGGCCTTGACATAGCCGAGTTCCACACCTTGACAAGTTGCAAACCAGACATTTGACCTTAGCCAAACCTTGAAAATCTGGTGACCCGTCATACACTTTCATCAAATCCGCATCCTCAACGTTTGACCTTGCATTCGGCCTTGAAAAACATTTAGCGAAGTTCTTAACCGTTAACCAGCAGTCAAGTTCCCAACCGGAAACGCTTAGCCAAGTTCTTCACCGGAAACGCTTAGCCAAGCTCTTCACCGGAAACGCTTAGCCAAGTTCTTCACCGGACATGCTTAGCCAAGTTCTTCACCGGAAACGCTTAGCCAAGTTCTTCACCGGAAACGCTTAGCCAAGTTCTTCACCGGACACGCTTAGCCAAGTTCTTAACCGGAAATACTTAGTCAAGTTCTTAACCGGAAACGTTTAGCCAAGTTCTTAACCGAAAACACTTAGCCAAGTTCTTAACCGGAAACCCAGGTTTAAATCAGCCAAGCCATGTGCTTTTTGACAGCTCAAGAATTTAACATAATCTGGAACTAATTCCAGAAATTACATCTACTTCTAGCAAACTGTATGCGGTGCTGAAAAACATCACGGACCCCTTATTTGAAATTTATCCCTAGCGCAACAACCTTGAAGGCGCCCCGGAGCAGTTCCCCCACCAGAACCCTGCAGCCGGTGCCCTTGACCATAAACCGCCTTGAAGTTTGACCTTCGGTTGAGCTGGGGGTTTGACCCAAGTTTCAAACCTTGAAAGTGACTTTTGGTCCAGAAGTGCCATATCTTTCGATGAGCGAAGGATCTTCAAGTGACCTTAGCCAAGATTCTCGGAATTGCAACCTTCATCCTCAACGATTGACCTTGCTTTCGACCTTGAAAAACATTTAGCCAAGTTCTTAACCGTAAACCAGTAGTTCCCCACCGGAAACCTGCAGCCAAGTCCCCCACCGGAAACCTGCAGCCAAGTTCCCCACCGGAAACCACCCATGAGGGCTCGGCCTTGAATCGAGGTGAAGGTAACCTCCAGCGCGGAGCCCGCCGCTGCCCTTGAAGTTGACCTTGAAACAGTAGCCAAGTTTCAAACCTCTTTGACCTTCAAGTGACCTTGAAATTTAACCTTGACGCGTGACCTTGGGGTCAACCGAGGTCAAAGTGGATTAGTAGGTCAAGTGACCTTGAAATTTAACCTTGACGCGTGACCTTGGGGTCAACCGAGGTCAAAGTGGATTAGTAGTGCCATAGCTTATCTACTGTTTTCAAATACGTAATTACGATAATTGTCTCTGGGGAGGAGGGATGCGTGAGGAGGCAGTATTACCGATCTCCTGATTGAAAGTAAAATTATTTTTCATAAACAAAAATTTGTTTTCGTTACGGTACTCATTTAATATCATCGGAACTAATTAACATATTATGCAAATCTAGCACAATATAGAAAGCTAAAAGATGAAGGAATAAAATTGTTCTGGTGACAAAATCTCGTACATTTAATAGTTCTTAAGTACGTTAGCCAAAAAGCGCGCGCGGAAAGCCTTCAAGTGGACATTTCTTGAAATGCTATAAAAACGGTCACGTTTTCGGAAATGAGTGTTCTAAAGTACATTGTAGAGCATCTACGTAGCTATCGATTGTGCCAAGAATCGCCGAAATCGGTGCAATATTAACGGAGATACGAATTTTTTAGTGTTTACCGGAAGCCGCCATCTTGTGACGTCGTTAAATCTATGAAGCACCCATAGGCAAGTTTAGGTATTTTGATATGTTGTTCAGGGGGTTCAATACTATCGATGTGCAAAAATTCAGCTTTACATTATTTTTTTTTAGGTTAACACGTAGAGTGCCATGGTGGGTCAACAGTGTCCACCATTTGAAAGGAAATAATTTGTCTCTACTGGCCACGGTGGGCTAATGTTGTCCACCACACATTTATACAGTTCAGGCCGTGGTGGCCAGCGTAGGTCCACTAGAGCCACACTAAACATATAGGAGGTGACTTACAATGCTTTTAGCAATATTTTGATGTACTTGGTTTTTGTCCTGGTGGTCATTTGTTGTCCACCACCCACAAAATATGAACACTGAATATTTATTGATGCTCTGACGTAACTATAACTTATTTTATGATTGATTATTGGTGACATGGTAAGTATAAAAAACACAAATATCCCCAAAATATTTATTTGTTTAATTTGAAACGTGGGTTTATAACATAGGTTAAACTCCTTGTGGCCGCGGTGGTCAACGCTGTCCACCAACTTTGTTATTGTTTTTTGTTTAATTCAAGTGAATTATTCTGACACCGGTTGGATTTTCTGCTATCTATGATCATTTTACACGATTATCAGCAAAAAAAAATTTTGGCCAGTAGGGACTGCCAAAATGACTTTGCATGGTGGCACTCTACGTGTTAAAACCTAAATCTCCTGGGGTAATGCAACTTCTATTATTCACTATATAGAGTGATTGAATCTATAAGAAAACAAGAAAATTATTATATGTATAATTTCGATATGCAATTGTTACCTTGGATAGCGCAATAATTAAACAAGATGTAAGGAATATGTATAAACATTATTTAAAAAAAAACTCTGACTAACAATTTTACCACAAATTAACAGTTTATGCGATTTTTTCTATTGATCGCACTCAGGAAATGGGCAATAAATTGCGTCAAAAGTTTCGGGTGACAAGATCTAACTTGCACATTAGAGCTAAGGTTTGCTATGTGAGAAAGAATCCCTGACGGCCTCAAAATGTCATATTTCAGTTATCAAGCTCGTTAGGTAATTCAACATACCTCTATTAATAAAGTGGCACTTATATGCTGTATTACTTTAAAAAAATCTTATGACAGCGAAGAAAACCTTGCTGACCATTTTAATTATCTTAGAAGAAAGATTTTGTTACGTTGAGGAGAAAGAACGAAAACTGTTTAATTGAGGAAATTTGAAAATATAAAACGTTAGCCGGAAGGCTGAGAAGATAACCCGGCAAAATTGATTAGCCAATACAGTACACTTAATTGCAACTCCATTCTCTCTGTTTGCGTTAAGGGTTAGTTCGTCCCCCTTAAAGCTTATACCGGCTTCTGCGTTGGATTATATCTGCAAGATGGTTTAACAAGGGTTGCGATTTAATATTTTAATTTATATTAGGCATTGGTTTTAATGTACAATTTCACTTATTAGCTTTTAATTGTTTGCACTTACGCTTTTCAGAATCATTTTATTATCACGTTTGATTATACAGTGACCTAACTGAAAATTAGGCGGTAATTGCTTTTGCCAGATTCAGGATTTCATTATTTAGTTTTCGGGTAAAGTACTTGAAATGAATCCGTGTAAATAATTAGTAATGTTGAGAAGATTGAATAAAAGCTTTTCTAACTTAATCGCTGAAACTCCGTTAGACTCAATAGAGTTTATGAAATGTATGCAAATTACGTTTCGAAAATATTTACGATATTTGTCGAAAATTTTCTTAACTGTAAATGTAAATTTTACGCATAGAATAAAAAAGGGAAGCAAGTGCTTCAAATGTCCCTTGATGAGGTGTATAAAGAGAAACGTCGCCAAGCTGACACGTATAAGTAATTAAATTGAGTGTTCGTTTACATGTTTTATCACTACATTAACATTAACTATTTATAAAAGGGTGATTTTGATCTGTAGATAGGATTGAATCATAAATGACCATTAAAATAAATAGGGAGAATAAACATTATTTCAAAGTCAATCGTTTTACGATCGTTCTTTCTCCACTAGAGAAATTATTGTTTATGTAGTTACTTGAAAATTGTTTTTCCCTTACATTACTCACACTGAATAATTTAAATTGGCAGCCAAGAAGTTTCATTTTCAATAAATTAATTAAGCACTAAGGGAAAACGCTCATTAATAAAACAACCCCAAAAACCATAGTCTCAAAGTACGTTCCTCTGATATACATACATTGACATTTAGCATTAATTTACATTTTATGCACAATTGACTTACTTAGTTTCGGCAAAATTCAATTACTTATTCATACAAAAAGGCTTTCGACGGAAATTGTACGGTTAATAACCTACTTTAAAAAGACATAACGCAAAGTTATTGCTTTAAAAGAAAATTTCAGCGACCTTGCTATCAAGTAAACAAATAAAAAGTGTCATTTACGATGTTTTGCTCCACAAGAGCGACAAGTTTCTACAATAAAACCATCCATCATTCTCTTAAATTTAATCTGGGAAAACTATGTCTCCCATGCGATACAATGTTTTAATAAAACACGAGCGAATATTTAATAAAAGCCAGAAAATTTTCACGCAACTTTTTTTCCTATATGTATACAAAGTGTTTTATTATCCTTCGTTGATCGTACGGAAAATTTATCCGGTTTCATCATTTTTGAATTTATAGTTTGAAATATTAGATTTACACGCTGATGACTATCCTCTATCTCCGTTTCCATACGAATCCTATAAATATTTGGCATCTCACTAGCACCTTTCCTTGATGTTGCTATTATAGAGACGACATCCTTATATTCCAAATTACACAAGGGTCGTTCTTAATTATATTACATATAGGTACGACACAGCAGCAAAAATAGCAATTGGTCGATGATGACAGCCTTGCTTTTAAAACTTGTAAGTCTCAGTAAAAGTTGCTGCTTTTGATGTTCTAATGCATAGACCACAAGTGTTCCAAACAAGTACAATTGTTTGAATTAGGATTGGAATCCTTACCCTTTTATAAGTCTTTCACCTTATTTACAAAATGTTAGGAATTTTTAGCAAAAAATCAAGTTCAATATGCGTAGGTAGTATGTACTCCTTGTTAAGCTCACTTGATAATTATCCTGATTGAAATGAAATTTAACCGATCATGATGCGCGTATGATTCTACATTTAAACTACCTTTAAGAAGATTAATTTTCCCCAAACTTATTAACTACTCCATAATTAATTGTATAGTGGAATTACTTGTATTTTTTGTTACAATAATTACTTACAAATAACTTCCTGAACTATTTTACTTATTGTTTTCTGATTTTCTTAGAAAGCTTTGACACTGTCAAATTGGAAATCGTTCAGGTATTTCTGCTTTTCAGCATAATTACGCTTGGAATGTTAACCACAACAGCTTTAGTGAGTCAATTAGAAAATGATTTTTATAATTGTTGGAATGTGCTGTCATCTCATTTTCCTAACATTTATAAACCGAGTGCTCTATTTAAATGCTATTATAGTTAACGTCTCTTCATATTATCCGTAATTACACAAAAAAGATTATCCGAAATAAATTACTTAGTGCCAAAATCAGAAATACATCACACTACTATCGGAGTAAAAATGCAAGGCCTCTGACTTTAGAAGCTTGTATCTCAGTAATTAGCAATCGTAATTTAATGAAATAAAGTGCATTTAAAAGATCATTTATTCCTACAAAAAGGTGTATAATTTTAGATTTTTGCAACATATCGTTAATTTTCTGTATTAATTTATGTACGAAAAAGCGCTAATTATGACCGAAATCGCACAAGCGCTCGAATTTAAAAATTAATTACGGCTATATTATTGAAACTGAGTGGTAGATACTTATATATTTGACAAGTGTATACTTTTTTGTCGGTGTGAGATGCTTTTGAGGCCAATTGGTTTATTAGTCTTAAAATTATAATGAAAAAACGACATCTTGTGTAACTCAATACCTGAACGTTCGATATTAATAATATTGACAGTAACATAACAAGGTTAAAACAATTATATTGTGGTCTAACACGATTCACAAAAATAATGCCATGTATACATGTTTTGTTTAAAATTGGAAAAAAGGATGGATGCTTGCTTTCGCGCGGCGAGGTGCAGTACGGGGTGGAAGATGGTGTCGTACACTATTGCTATGAAGCGCATGGTTTTGTACAATGCTAAAGAATAATCACATTGTTGTGGTTTGCCGCTCACGATTTACGATGTGGTAGATTACCTCTCGCGGGAATATGTGCGTCTTTCTTTCGCAATAATTATAACATTTACTTTGAATTACAAGAAAACAAATTTTGTTTTCAATAAAGCAATAATGCAGCTCGATTTGAGGAATACAAATTTAGCATTTAAAACAAGAATTTTTTCTTCAGTTACCGTATATTGCAAAATAGCACATTTTCGGTTAGGGCTTATAAAACCAGTTAATTATATGAATAATCAATATTTATTGGCTGTCGACTTTTCAGAAGTATGTGTGGTACATCATTTGTAAATTTGGTAACAATTTATGAAACAATAACAATTTTATGATAAGTTAAAACTGATCGTCAGCCAGGAAACTACTAAATACAGCGTTTTTATTGCTGTTAATTAAAATAAAAGTTAAACAACTGATTCTACCAATTTGATTTTTATACATGTGAAACATATATAAATGACTAATGTACTGCCCAAAATTGAATAAATTTCACCCCCCCAGTTTTTTCGTTATGGCCACTTAAAGTCAGAGGCCTTGCATTTTTACATAAGTTATCAATTGAAGTGTGTAAAGGGAGATGGACTTTCATGAAATTGATGCAAAGAGTAACTTAACCAATATTACATATATAATAATAACTGAAAAGTACTGAGATTGGTGGATGTTCAAGAGAAACAACACAGCACTACATCGTAAAAGGTGGTGATAGCACTTTCAATTCGACTAATTGAGCTTTCTAGTTCGTGTTTCTTTTTCAGTAGTGTTTCGTTCTGAGAATGAGAACTGTCACAGTTCGATGCGTCTCTTTTGACAGATGTAAAGTACACAGACGGTTTAAAATTTAATTTCGTTCGAGAACCGTATAAAAATTATAAATCCATGGTGAAAGTCAGCTCACAAAGGGGTAGTAATTGAATTAATAAAGCAACAAGGGGAGGTTTAAAATTGTTTTATTAATTCGTATAAAGATTATTAAAATCTACTATGAAAATGACGGATGCATGAAAACTACATTTCGCAAAATTATAGATATTTTCGGTTGTTATAATCGTGCAACAGAGGCCGGAATAAGAAAGTTAAAAAAAAATTTGAGTCGACTGGCTCGGTACAAGACATAATAGTCTCAGAGCTAGCGACCGATTTGGTCAAGTCATTTCCATATGAGGAATTGCTTTTTGTCACACTCTATACACTTCTCGAAGATACCGAATGTAAGTCTGGCACCTTGAACCGGACGGATGTGGGGATGGTGGGCATTTGATGTAAAATGGAAGTAGGCCTACTTTAGAGCTTTCATCCGATGAGAGTAGGTTATTGAGGTCTGGCAATGGGTCCGTGCGCACTAAAACATCTAGCATTGTCATTTCCTACCACAGTACGTGACCGTGAATTAAATAAGACCAAAATCGACCATCTGGCTGTTAAGTAAAGTAGGCCATCTTCCATTTTACTTCAAAGGCCCACCACCCCTATATCCGTCCGGTTCAAGGTGCCAGACTTACCTTCGGTATCTTCGAGTAGTGTATCGAATGTGAAAAAAAACAATTCTTCATCTGGAAATGACTTGACCAAATAGGTCGCTAGCTCTTTGTATATAAATACACACCATATCGTTGGTGTGAGGGAGAGCATTGAATAAGATCAAAATTTGACAATTGAGAGGCGTTCACAGCAATTAGGCCTATCTGTAACCGCCAGATGGCGAATTTTGCGTAATGATTTGGTTGATCAGCCTTACAAAGTTCAGTTGTTGCAAGAATGGAAGCCAAACGACAATCGGCAACGTCGACAATTCCTTAATTTCATCTTTTTGCTGAAAAAATCATCTTCTCAGGCGAAGCTCATTTCCATTTCAATGGGTACGTAAACAAGCAAAATTACCGCATTTGGGCATTGAAAAATCCACGGGAATATGTTGAGCCGCGTTCACATTCTTCTCTTATTACTGTTTGGTGCACATTTTGGTTTGGCGATTGGCCATTTTTCTTCGAAATTGCAGCTGGAAATGTGCTTGCCGTCAACGGATTGCGATATCGTGACATGTTAACAACGTTTCTTTGGGCTATTAATTGTTGATGATATGGATATTGAAGATATGTGGTTTCAACAAGACAGTGCGACATGCCACACAGCCTACGAAACAATGAATTTATTGCAAACAAAATTCACGAAGTTCTGAAGTAATTTGGCCGCCAAGATCATCCGACTTAACACCTTTGGGTATTTTCTGTCGGTCGATCTCAATGATGCGGATTATGCAAATGAACCAGCAACAATTGAAGTATTGAAAGACAACATTCGACGCGAATAAAGCTCCAATTATACCGAAATGTCACCGAAAAATTCACCAAAAGAATCGACATCTGGAAACGTGCAGGCGGAGGACATTTGGAAGATATCATTTATCATTCATAAATTGTAGACCCTGTAGTAGATATATCAATAAATTGCCTTTTCGTGTCTATCAATATTCGCATAATAAATTATACCAATGTAGAGGAAACTGATTCAAATTTTTGTATGATTACGTCTTCTTTAATTGAATTCCTACTAAAATGAGTGAATAATTCAAGCTAGTGGAAGAATTTTTTTATTAAGAAAATGTTTCCTAAATCCAAAATCCCTCATAATTTTAATAATTCGTTATTAAAATGGCAATGTAATAAAATGTTCTCAATATGATGTCGACATAATAAAATCAAAATGTGACTATATTGCAATGTAGTACCTACCTACCTACCTACCTATCTCTGTAGTGTACAATATAAGTAGCAAAGTGAGCTTATTGACAGAAAATTGTGAAAAGGCTTTATCGTTCCGTGACGTATTCCTTTACTTAAATTCCTATCTCTGAAGAAGGGGATGCGTACAGTACGCAATACATTATAAAATAGAACCGCTGTAACCTCCTTACTTTGATTATAGGTTCATCGAGGATCTTCGTTGATTTTATGTGACAAATTATGTAATCGCCAGTGTTATGTAAACGAGGGCGACGTAAAGGGACAATTGGGTCGTTTGGGTGTGTCTCCAGACATTCAATTTCAGTAGCAGCACACAGGGCACTCACAAATATTGAATTGACAAAATAGTACGAACGAACGTAATTATAGTAGGTAGTGAATTTTACCATTTTATCTCTTATGAATATCCCTTCATTCTTCATGTCTCCCTAAATCACCATCGTATTGTAAATCGACATCCACATCCACAAAACCTTAAGGATAACATTTAAAGGGCAATTAGATTTTCACGCGATTGGTGTCGCTAATGGAGACCACAGAAACAGACTTATGTTTTAAGCAGTCTCTAAAGTTTGCATGTTTATGATTTTAGTTAACGTCACAATTAGGGTACATAAATGAAGAATGAAAATTTTCATCCACCCTCCGTACTTTTTTTCCCTTTTATCCTTACTTTTCAGTAAAAGGATTACTTAAGACTTCATGATACGTATAATAATACAATTTTAACAAAGGAGACTTCGTTATGCTTTTATATTGTTTGCGCAACAAGACGGAATCGGGGGTTATTTAACTAATTTCATTATTTCCTCTATATACTTGTTTTATAAGAGAGAAGTAGAAACTTTTTGAAAGGGAAGTGCGAATACGAGTACATCGCCAATTTCACCCAGGAACGAAAGCACTTAGATGAATGTTGTACCGTACGTTGTTAATAGGTGTGATATGACTGTTTTTAAAAAAAATTAGTGTAGTTGACTATCATCATTTACAATGAGAGAGTTGTTTAATATTCTAACGAGAAGCGAGTTACACAAACAAATATATGAATAAAAAGAAGGGGCCTTTGTGCAAATTCTTTTTTGTACTCTACAGATAGCTTGACAACGTTTGTTTAATTTTTAGTTTATTTACGTTTGAATACGAAGCGCTGTCGTACTTAAACTTACTTCATTACAGTAATTAAAAGTTGCAAAGTTTACTTTTGCCTTGGCGGACTTTACAACAAAATGAGGGAGCTGTAATTGTACCTATTTTATTGATTATATTTCCTTGGTTATTCTGTACTGTTATTAAAATCTTTTTCTCTTTAATTTCAACTTTAAACTGCAAGAAAGAACATTCCGGCGATTATATTTTCCAGTCCTAGGAAATGTTTCTATATTTTTCGTTGTAATATCAGCTATTTATCAACATTTTGTAATCCGCTTGAGTAATGAGCATCATACCAAATTTTTTGTGTCATTTTAACCACGAATGTTCAGTAAAAGTTATGGAGGTTAAGATTAGTTTACTCAACTTGTGGCACTCACTGTACATGGCTCAGTTGTGTTTATTGTATCGGTTTAGTATCGGCTTCATTTGCAGGGTATGGCGAATAATATAATAATAATAATATCCTGTTCGTCCTGTTTTCCTCAGGAATCTTTTTTCTGCAGTATTTGTTGTTGTTTTGTGTTTGTCTTTCTATGTCAACTGTTGTAGTTCGGTTAACTGCACTTTTTCCAATCTCCACCATCGAATATTCACCTACCTATTACTTTTTTAATACAAATCAAAATTTAAATGGAACTTTTCGAAACAATTTAAGTAAAAAATGCGAAAAAAGAGTATACACACCATACAATAAATAATCCAAGGAGGTTTGCAATACAGAAAATATTAAAACAAAAAAGTCCACAATTGTATCTATATTTTCAGTGGCAGTAAATGAGAAAATTTTTACTCTCTTTATTTTCTCATTTACTGCCACTGAAAATATAATATAATTGTGGACTTCTTGTGTTAATGTTTTCTGTATTGCGAACCTCCTTGGATTCTCTATTGTATGGTGTGTACACTTTTTTTTCGCATTTTTTACTTAAATTGTTTCGAAAAGTTCCATTTAAATTTTGATTTGTATTAAAAAAGTAGTAGGTAGGTGAATATTTCGTAGTAACGTAGTAACCTCGAGAATCATAATAGTTATTTTTCTACAAACGTCAAAAAATGACATGGTTCGCTCATTGATGACAATATGCGAAGTGACCCATTTTTCCATTTTCCTACGGTTTGCGCGAAATAGTGCGCGAGATACGTCATATGCGCACAGTGTTATGGTAACGTAGGAAAGTGAAAAAAGGGTCACTTCGCGTATTGTTATCAATGCGTAAACATTGTCATTTTTTGGCGTTCGTAGAAAATAGTTATTTAGATAAAAGTCAGGAAAATCTGACATTACTGAAGAGGAACTAAATTGAATTTAAAGCTCCGAGTCACATAAGAGATTTTATGACGTATTTTGCATTACATTTTTCCGAAAATCGCAAAAAGGACGAAATTTACAAATTTTAGAAAATTAATTACAAATTCCACAAACCTAGATGTTTGTAAAGATGTATTTTGCGGAGCATTTAGAATCCGCAAAATATTTTATTTTAGAGAATGAATGAGAAAATTCAATTTCCTGCGCGTAAATAAGCAGGAAAATGTTGTTTCCAAAACGATTTCCGGAAATAGTTATTTGTATCACTAGTCTGGAAACTGCAGTTTTGCAAGTGCGAGTAATATTGGGGCCAGATGCGAAACCGAGGCCCCCAAAACAGTTTCTGGTCGTGTAATGCACAAAACTTTTTGGGTCGAAAAATCTAGTTTTTTAATTAAAACAAATTATTAATTTATTGTTAAAATATCTCCCGCTGGGGAATTTATTTTCTTCTATTGGCGGTCCTCGCGCCATGGTGTAATGATTTGAATTTAAGATTATTTTATGACATTTGTAAAATTAACACTTTTGCGAACAAAATTCAATAATTGCATTTTTGTTGAAAAATGAATCAGGAAAATATACCAGTACAAATTCAAAAAGTGTCAGAAAGTGCAATTCAAAAATTGCCAGAAAAGTCGTCCTACAGAATTTGCAAAAGTTTTGACATTTCAGCGTCAGCGAGTTAGTGGGACCAATCCAAAATCTTTCAAAATCCCTATTTCATTTTCTTGCCTGGACAGGAAAATGCCATTTTCAAGACGATTTAGGCGAACGGAAATTAGTTTTTCTAGCTGGAGGCCGAAAAAATAAATTACCGTGACCCTGATCGTGATTTAAATAGGAATTATCTGACGAAACTGTATCCTGAAGAAAAGGGATTGTCTTTACTTCTTTGATGGTCTGTAGTTGATGCAGAATTTTGAACCAAACACTAGACATCCTTTGACCTTTACATATAATTGCAGGAAATCGTCATTTAAGAGAAATTCTTACGCGTGCGAATGTTGCTTAATCTCGACTAATTTTAAACCCCTTTTTGCACATTGCATCAGGCAAATTCAAATGCAATAATATGATAAAATTTACGTTGAATACTCATGTCGGATTTCCAATGTTGTATATTTTGCAGTCCCGGAAGGTTCTCAGGAGCCTCACATGCACACCGAAAATGGCCCGAAATTATAGCAGTCTCAGTTTTTCTTGCAATCCAGGTTGTAATCTACCACGTATGAAAGGAACTGGTTGTGCTATTATAATCCAGGTTTCAGAGTACACCCAACGTATTTCTAAAACGAGGAATCAATTTTTCTCGTATATGACGTAGTTTGTAATAGTCCTTCGTTGACTCTCCCTTGTCCTTAAAACAAGGTATTCAAGAATTGGCTATACCGTATACTACCTACGCATTTTTTGAACTATCCTTGCGCGCAACATAATTTTCAAAACTCTTTTTATAGTCTTCATTATTCACCTTCTTCATACCCAATGCTCATTTTTGTAAATTCGTCTTTTGTAAAACTCGTATTTAATCGAAAGAATGAATAGTTCCTATGGTAGTAAATGTGAACCAATATTATTGGTAAAAGGGCGTATGGTACACAATTAATGACTTCAAAACGATATGTTTTGCGCATTTACCGTCAAAAATATTTTCCTCCTTACTGACGCTGGTATATAAAAACGTTTCGTCATATTTGCTTTAACCATCCCATATTTACAGTCATTTATATAATATATCTTCCGTTAAGACAAGGAGACGTTGATTAAAAAGATAACAATCCGTTTTTTTCCTTAAAAGATTCATTTACTTAAAGGCTACAAAAGGTGGACCTTGTAAAGGACACCGTCTTGGCTGCCTTTTCATTCGAGACAATTTTGCTCTCACTGCTGACAGTTAAGGAAATACATATTAAATTTATGCCGAAATTAATAAACTTTTTCACCTAGAGTTTCTGTCGGTTTTTAATTTATATTTACACAACCCCGAATAATATTGAATTACCTACAGCTTTTTCATCTATAAACATTAATAAAAAAGCACTTGATATAAAATGTCATACAATTTGAAAAAATAACGTGCTTCGCTTGTGGAATATGTGTAATATTCCCATAATATTTTTCCAAATTTGAAACTAAATTAAATCACGTACGTAATGTGCAAACGGAATATCTCAGAAATTATAGTCGTATTGATTCGAGAAGGGGATAGATATTGCTTATTGAATTTCAATTAAGAATCTTGAGCTTGTTCAGTTTGTAAGAGAATTTAAATGAGAATTTTGATCGAACGGTCTATAATTTATTTCATACCCCACGGCGAAAAAAAATAATGTAAGTAATTGATATTTATTGTTTCAAGTTAGTAACACTGTTATTCGCTTCCAGTAAGTAATCCCATAAGGTAGGGGTTGTATTTTTGTATGAAGGGGATTGCGGTTTTTTTTTTATTGAAAAAGCGATTTCCAGTATGTAATTCTGCGCTATTATTTTAATATCGGGTGAACCATTTCCAAACTTAACCCTTGCATGGGTTCTCAAAATTTATTATCACCTTGAGAATATAAATTTACTCATAAAATATAATGGTAATTATTACTCGTACATATTTACCAATATCTACTATCGGAGTAAAAATGCAAGGCCCCTGACTTTGAGTGGTCAAAATAAAACCACTGAGTTCCATAAATATTTACCAAATTTAAGAATGTTGTAGCGCACATACTTCTCAAAAGTCGAAAGTCCTAAATGTTGATTATTAATAACTGGTTTTATGAGCTATAACCGAAAATTTACTATTTTCCAATATACGAAAACTAAAGAAAAAATTCTTGCTTTAAATGCTAAATTTGTATTATTGAAATCAAGCTGCATTATTCCTTTATTGAACACAAATTTGTTTTCTTGTAATTCAAAGTAAATGTTATGATTGTCGCGAATGAAAGACGCACATATTCCCACGAGAGATAGTCTACTACATCGTAAACAGCATCTACATATAAAAGAATAAAATTAAATTGTGCACAAGATACAATGGAGATTATGAATATTGATAATAAAAATCGCTATCTCCCCTTAACAAACAATTTAATGTGAAGTAATGATGAAAGTAGATTGAGGTGAATTACATTGAAGCTAACGTTTGCGACATGTTTCGGGTTTAAACTAACCCCCTTTTCACGCGAAGATATTGATATTACATAATAAAGGGAAAAGTCATCGTACTAACTAATATAAATGTTGAATCGCACAGTGTTCAATAATTTAAAGAGGCTATGCATGGGAAAACCCCGGTTGGGCCAGAAGGGCCAATGATCAAGGTAGATGACATGAAGTAAAATTATAGAACAACAAGATGACATAGGATGTAATGAAGTTTGTGGAGATTAGGGAAACATATTGGCGGGAAAAAGGTCATGGACGTGCGTGTAGTGTCAGTGGTGTAGTTAGTAGGTAACGTTCAAGGTGTTTAATGTGTATGTGTAATATAAGGGGGTAAGGGGGTGCTCTTTAAATCTTGTTCTGAGGTTACCGGCGGTAAGTCCTATATAAGTGTGGTCGCAGTTGTTACAAAGGTTTTGATAAATACCGGATTTGTCGAGAATTGTCTGAGGTGGTTTAACAAGGTGGTTACCTACCTAATATGGGGTGTGATTTTGCGGTGATGGTAAAGTTAAGAGATTTAAGGGTTCTTGATATATCGTTATGTATTTGTGGATTGAAAGGGACTGAGATATATTTGTTATTGGTTTTGTGATGTGGGTATATTTGTTTCAGTGTAATGGTACGTTTAGTTTTGTAAAAAATATTTAAAATGTAGTTATTGGTTCCAATATGAATAATGGTGGTTTGAAATTATTTGTGGAGAGTAAGTAAGAGAGTAAGAGAGTAAGAGAGGTAAGTAGCCTGTTGAACATGTATTTGAAGGCGATGGATTTTATTTGGGGAGCGTGGAAGGAAAGAATGGTGCCTGTGTCTGTTTCTGTCAAATTAAGTACCTAAGCAAGTATTCAAGAGAATGACAGAAATGTTAACAAACCCAAGACAAATTTGATAATAATAAAGGGAATTCGGATAGATTTTTGAAAAAAAAAAATAGTCATTATTGTGACGCAGAGTCAAAACATCAAAGTGCGTAATGGCGGGATAGGGTTCAACTCCTTCACAATAATTTGATTTCGCACCTTCAGCTGAAAGGGTGATGGCAACCATTTTTATAAATACAGATTGTTTACTTCGCGAGCACATCACTGATGAACATTGTAAAAAGGTGATTAGAGAAAGACGAAAAGCGACCTTGATAACATATACTATATGCTATATACTCTAGAATTACTAGCTAAGAATATTTTCGGCAACCCATTCTTCAGACAATTTGAGAAAAGACCATTTTTCCAGAGGTATACAGGTACTTTAACATAGATGCAAAACGTATTTATCCATCAGGCAATTACGTTGAGAAATACAATATTTTTAAGGTACATACCTTGAACTTTATTGCTCCAAATTCAATGTTATTTCTTTAGACAGATTACTCAAAAGCTTAAATAGTTGATTCGCAAAAGATAAACAAACCTCAGACCCATTCAAAAGAAATCTACTTTTTTGCATTTTTATCATTAAAATGGAAACACCAACAGCTCATTTAAAAACTCCCTCTTGCATATATACAATAACTAAACATTTTTATTAAAAGAGACAAAGTAGCTTATCTGCCGTTATATTTAAAAAGGGAAGAAGCTTTTTCAACTCCACATTAAAGAAAATTGTAGAGCGCTTTTAATGTAGGTTTGTTTTTCAAGTTATGTTAAAATATCCAAAGTAAATCTTTTGAGAGTTGACATCGCTTTAACAATTTAAAATTTATAAAGCACTAATTTTGTGCTGATAAATTGAAAGGGAAGCGTCTTCTCGAGGTTGTTCGGTGTTTGATAAACTCACCAAAACCTTTCATTTTCCATAACATTCCCTTTTGATGAATTTTTTACTTATATCTTTTCGTATTTATGTTTAAAGTTTTTAATCCATCTATTATTCCGATGCTGTCTATTTGTGGAGGGGGGGTTATGGCAATATTCCATTAAAAGAAATCTTAAGAGAAATCATTCACGTAGAAGGAAATTAATTATAAGCTGTTGTGTACTGATTTCTGACCCCGTTCTTTATTTTTCTTTAAAGTAGCGAAAATGTGACGTGAGCCAAGTTTGGTGCTCAAGGGAACCTTCTGTTTAGGATTGTATAAATTCAGCTTAGATAAGTTATTTTTGTTGTTGCCAAGAAATTTGAAAAGATCTGTTTGAGTATTGTTATTAAATATTAGCTGAATTCACAATCATTTCAATTTTATGTTTCATTTTTCTTACCACATTTAGCGAAAGCTGTTGATTCACTAGAAATATTATGTTCCGCTTGTGATATTTGTAAGCTTCGCCGTTGCGACAATTGAAGATAATTTGTTCAATTTCGTAAATATTCCCATTTAGCATAAATTGCGATCAGTCAGGTTAGACGATTCATGTAATTTTGTTCTGTTGGCTTTTTCAAAGTGAGATTTGGATAAAGCGCAAGCTTCCACTTTAAGCTTTATTAAAGTATTAAGTATAGAAAAGGAGGTATTTGAATCTAGCTTGGCTGCAAACTTACATATACCGGTCCATAATACCTCCTATGTCTTCACCTTGTCAAACATTAATTAGCTAATGAGATTCAGTGGTGTGCTCGTCATGCGTAACGGGTTAATCCTTTTGAAAAGATTTCAAGTGTTGTAACTGAAATTCTGAGCTTAATCTTACCTTCATTTAACCCTCCGAGTGATTTAACAGTAAATACCGAATGGGGTCCTAGTGGACCCGAGTGTTTTTTTAATTCAAAACAAACATTCTCCTGGAAATTATACGTCAATACGTTTTTTGTTATTCAGTAGAATTGAATCAAAAATTTTCAATAACTCATAAATTCAGCTCAAAAAACAACAAATAGGTACTCTGGGTTCAAAATTGTTGTACATTCAGCACTAACGTAGTAGATTTTAGCTTAATGAATCTGATTTTAATAAATAAATATGAAACTTTTTAAAAATAACTTTTAATACAAAACACAATTCCTTCAATTGAAAAATTATCTCAATCAACAACCTTCTTTTTTCTTTTCTACATATATCGCATATATCAAATCAAGAACATTCTTATTTTTCTTTTCAACATATATGATTATTTTAAATTAAATGATTATCTAGTAGCTTTTCTCTCTTGCCTTGCAAACTACTCACACATAATTTAAATGTTCGCGCCAACAAAAATGAAATGCACATTGCCCACATTATTATAACTACAATTTGTATTTTGTATACTATCTAAACCCTAATTACCGAGAATTATTAGAAAGCGGCGGATAAATAAATAAATGAAAGCTAATGATAGTCAATTTGAGTAACATTTATCTAATAGCAAACTACATAAGGCAAAGGCAATTAGCGAGATCGTTTATAATTAATTTGTATACTTTGATAATGACATTTTATTATGATAGGATTATAAGAAAATATTTAAGGAATTATGGAACGCCGTTTTACTTTTTAATGCCTCTTTTGCTAGACTTTCTTTAAATATAACTGTAATCTAATTTTCACTATTTAAAAATGTTGTCATGATAAATTAATGTTTTAAAAATATCATTCATGATAAAATTAATTTATTTAAGATATCGGTCATGATAAATGTAAATAGTACAATTAATTTTATCATGAGTGATATTTTTAAAACATTTATATTATCATGACTGATATATTTCATCATTAATTTTTTCATAAGTGATCATTTTAAAACATTCATTTTATCATGAGTGAAATTATTAAAACGTCTCTGTTGACTATTTAACAATATCACTCATGATGAAATTAATGTTTTAAAAATATCACTCATGATAAAATTAATCATTAAAAATATCAATCATGATAAAATTAATGTTTTAAAAATATCACTCATGATAAAATTAATTCGTATGATATCGGAAATTACCGCCCCTCGCGTTTGTGTTTGGTACTAAATGCAGAATGAACTATATTCAATAAAGTAGTGGGCACGTAAAACATCAATATTGTAAATTGGAAGTATTTTATATATTATCTTCGTTAATTACGTAGGTATTAATCGTATAATTAACAATTTATTTCATTTCGTCTGAATATAACACTCTTACATGATTTCCACGATTAATAAAACAATTGTGTTGTTCCTGCAGATGTTGTTTTAATCAAAATCATCTTAAATATAATTTGCATGTAACAAATAGAAATGTAATAATTTTTATTTCTAATAAAATATAGATTGTGTTTTATTGTTTGTTATAAACTACATTAAATTTTTATGTGGAATCCGGATCCGCAATTACAAATAGTTTTTATAGCATCTCGATTTAAAATCTAATGAACGGGAGGTAGTCATTAATAGAACAGTTACATAAATAAGGCTACTTTTCATCATAGAAATCAGAAATGTTATACCTACTATTGCTTTTCATTCACAATGACGTAGTCTTCGGTTAGAAAGACAAGACTTGCAAATATAGCATCAAGTTTGAATACACATTATGGCACCAGACAACATGTAGATGATGCAGTCAGTGTTAATTTATGGGTTGAATAGAAGATATGTGAAGATAAAAAATACCCACCTTTAAATATTCTGGAATATTCTATATAAAACTAGCTGACCCGGCAAACGTTGTTTTGCCATATAAATAAATTTTTTATTTAAAAAATAAAAAAAAATTTAGGGGTGGACTACCCCTAACATTTAGGGGGATGAAAAATAGATGTTGTCCGATTCTCCTAGATACCGGATAAGCACAAAAAATTTCATCAAAATCGGTCAAGCCGTTTCGGAGGAGTATGGCAACGAAAACTGTGACACGAGAATTTTATATATTAGATGATTGAAGGTACATAAGGATCATAAGCGAAATGATAGCGATTAGCGGTTGCCAAATATCGAAGTAGAAAGTACACTGGTTAGCACAGAACACGTGTGTTCTGTGCTGGTTACTACTTTATTGAATATAGTTCACTCGGAAGTAGTTCTTAAATTTAACGTGGGTGGCGGTAATTTTTCATATTACAATTAAAATTTTCACTAGTGATAATTTTAAATAGAAAGATGTATTAATATTATCATACTTGATACTTTGAATGATTAATTTTATCATGAGTGATATTTTTAAAACATTAATTTTATCATGAGTGATATTTTTAAATAGTCAACGGAGACGTTTTAAAAATATCACTCATGATAAAATAAATGTTTTAAAATTATCACTTATGAAAAAATTAATAATTAAATATATCAGTCATGATAATATTAATGTTTTAAAAATATCATTCATGATAAAATTAAATGTACTATTTATATTTATCATGACTGATATTTTTAATCATTAATTTTTATCATGAGTGATATTTTAAAACATTAATTTTATCATGACATTTTTAAATAGTGAAAATTAAATTACAATTATATTTAAAGAAAGTCTGGCAAAAGATGAATCAAAAAGTAGAACATGAACACTAAAACAGTTTATATTACCTAGATGATAAATTTAATATAGTTAATTTATGGAGAAAATATTTTTGAATAAGAAAACTTCTCCCAGTGATATGCCAAATGGATTAATTTTTTCATACCCATATTTTTATTTATGATAATTTTAAATCATTCAAAAGTAATCAGCCTATACATGAATTAAAAATATGATAAGTGATATTTTTAAACATAAATTTTATCATGACTGATATTTTTAATAATTAATTTTATCATGAGTGATATTTTTAAAACATTAATTTTATCATGACAACATTTTTAAATAGTGAAAATTAGATTACAGTTATATTTAAAGAAAGTCTGGCAAAAGAGGCATTAAAAAGTAAAACGGCGTTCCATAAGGAATACAAAGAAAACGTATTAAATACAAAATTTCAAGCGTTAAAATTTTACATACGTCTATTACCGGATGGGGGTCTAATCGGACCCCAACCGTGTTTTTGGGGAGATTTTATAAAATATTCGGCTGTCATCATTTTTATGTCGTTAGTTAATTATCTGGTACATAAACTATAAAGACAAATGTAAATGGGACTTATGGTTTTCAAAAAAGTGTAATAACAAAAATACGGGCCTTGGGGTTCGGGCGGTGTTACGAGGGTTTTCGTGGAACAATCCTGATTGACAATCACCATGGTACTTATAATACGAATGTTAATGCTTATTTTAGTTGGTTACCCTTGTTTCCCAGGATTTTCTAAAGCAAAAGCTTGTCACTAACACTACTTTTCGTAAATTTAAATATTGCTTCTTACATTTTTTTAAATGCTCTCTTAATTCGATTTTTGAAATTGATTTGCTTTAGAGTATGTAGGGCATGGAATACATGAGCGATTACAGCTGGTTCTTTTCATTTTTATCTCATTACATGTGATGAAATAGACTTTCGTAATGTTTCCTGTTTCCATAAGAATCATTTTATGAAAGAATCACAGAAAATCAAACATGTTACCTGAAGCAATAAGAAATTGCTTTTGCAAAACTGTTAGACACCTCAATATCTGACCAATTACAGTGGCTGAGTGACAATGTTTAATTATTAGTGAACAAGGTGGGTTGCCCTTGGTAAATCAACAGTGACCATTTAAACACTGTCATCAGGCAGATATATACTGGCTATGCAAAGCTTTTCATAAGCTCTCTCACATTATAGTACAATGTAAACTGATGAACTATAGTTTTCATCCTTCGATAGTTAATTGGTTAAGCTCATTCATACAGAATCATGTTCAAAGGGTGCGTCTCAAGACATTATGGTATCATCTGGTGCTCCCATTGTGTCCTATATTATTTTCATTATTTGTCAATAACATTAACACTTGTTTGAAATATTGTAATGGCTGACGATTTGAAGATGTTTGGGACTGTGAATACATAGATATAAAATGATTTGTAATAGTCCAGTCAACGAACGGTTGAAATCGAAATTTTTAATAACACCTGCAAACCAGATAATTAGATTTAGGTAGTACCCCAGGTACTAAATCCAAATTTGCAGGAAAAAAAACGTCCGGGAAAGGTGAAAAATTAATAAGAAAGTGTGGAAATTCCTGTGTATTTTGCTTCTTTCACTATTATTTAAAAAACGGTAAGTTGTATCGAAAAATTTTCAGTATAAAAGTTGTAGAGCGGAAGATTCTACGTTGGAATAAGTCATTATATGATAATTTCGGTACGGTATTTCCGACATAACAAAGAATTTCCCGATCTGTCGTCTTAAAAGCGTATTTCGACCGAGAATTCAAAAGCGGCAGCTGCGCCATTCTATCCTTTTCTATACGTTATGCGACACTGTTTGCAGAAGCGAGAAAGAACCGTCGCATCGAAAAGGATAGAATGTTCAGTAGGGTAGCGCCGTTGCCGCTTTGGAGTTGTCAGTCGTAGTATGCTTTTAAGACGACAGTTCGGGAAATTCGTTGTTACGTCGGAAATACCGTACCGAAATGATCAAATAATGATTTGTTCCAACGTAGAATCTTCCGCTCTATAACTTTTATACTGAAAATTTTTCGATAAAACTTACCGTTTTTTAAATAATCGTTAAAGAAGCAAAATACACAGGAATTTCCACAATTTCTTATCAATTTTTCACCTTTCCCGGACGTTTTTTTTCCTGCAAATTTGGATTTAGTACCTGGGGTACTACCTAAACCTAAATATCTGGTTTGCAGGGGTTATTAAAAATTTCGATTTCACCCGTTCATTGACTGGACTATAAGGCTCTAAATGGGGTTTTGATGATTATCTTCTAATTGTCGGTAATTAATAACTCATAACCTTCCCCATGATGATTAATTATTTTTAATTAAACACTAACAGTTTAGCTTAAGATAGTCTAATGATGATATTGCTTATACATAATCGAAACATGTCGCTAACATTTTCTCTGTCATATTAAAATTAAAAATAATTAATCATCATGGAGAAGCTTATGGGTTATTAATTACCTACAATTGGAAGATAATGGTTGAACTTGAAGATATAAGTGCAATTAAGGATCTTGGTGTAGTATTTGATATGAAACTTAATTTTAGCCCTCACAATGAGTAAATTTGCAAGAAATCTCTTAAAATGTTAGGACTTATGTACAGATCTTCTAAACTTTAAACAGTGAATAGCTTACGGATGTTGTATTACTCTTTAAATTATTTCCTCACTTGATTATGTTTCTGGCCCCCGTATTATGTTACACACACTAATAAAATTGAGGGTGTTCAACGTACATTTTTAACACTACTGGTATATATATAATTCAATGTTAAATCATTACAACTTAGAGTTACTTAGAGTTGGTTAAGACTAGGCGGGTTAAAACACAGTTAAGTTTTTGTAATAGATTACTCACTGGATCAATCACTTACGTAGTTTAATGTCTTAGTACCATCTAATAGAATTAAGCTTTTATTCAGATTATCGCGTCATCCCACAAACTACGGTCTACATAACATTGTTGAGCAGTTTGAAAGCAGTCAATGGTGTTAATGTGAATGAAGGATTCGATTTATTTGCTATCTCTCATTCTGCATTTAAACACATAAGTTTAAGGAAAAGTCAGTATTTAAAATATTATTTCTTATCAAATTATTGAAGAAAATTTTTCCAATGCATAATGTTAATGTTATAGTGATTACCTTTTTCCTTTCAGGTGAGTTGTATAATTTTCATTTCAAGTTGTACGCTATACTAATTAAGTTATTTTTAGCTTAGATCTTATATAATAAATCATAATTTAAATACCTACTCTGACATTTTAACGATGCTTGAGAATGAGATCTGCGATTCCGAAACATGTCGCTTGACTCGTCGTCATAAATAATTAATATTGTCATTAATTACAAGCTAAAGGGGAGGTTGTGAGTTTTTTATTTTACTTCTCATTCTACATAACCCCTTTGTGAGCAATGGACCTCACCTCTAATAATATTTAATATTTGTAGGACGATAAAGAAACCAGATCTTTATAGTTTTAAACAATATTTGTGGGCGAGGATAACAAAAAAAAATTCCCTGGAATTTTTATGAAGCTTAAAGCTCCTTTGGGGAATAGCGATGTTCCATTTTCAATCTGTGCCCCTTTAAACTATCGTACAAACTATGCTGCTTATGAAATTAAAGGAGTGTGGGTAATTAATAACTTGTTGTGTAATTCCTTTCGAAGCGCCCCAGTTAGTAAACTCAGAGAGTGCTACTTTCCATTTTCTTTATCGCCTTGAGTCTTAATGCACTATTTTCCTGTTTATGTGCATCCCCTCACACTAATACTTTATCTAAATTGTGGAGCTGCTGTGATAAACTCTGAAAATGGTTATAATAGCCAAGAAGCCGTGTTTGCAACTTTTTCATTAAAGGAGTTTGAAGGTCAACGATTTTGGTCTTCAGCGAAGATCTGGTTTAGATAGTGAGGTGTGAGATTTTGATTCCTCTGTGCTTAATTTTAAGTTTTTATGCACTGGTGTACCTTCAACAAAATAATTATTAAAAATGGGATTCAATTAGATACGAAATATGTATACGGAATGTTCCATAAAGAATGTGGAATCTCTTCATCAATCTATTGTACAAAATGTTATCTCGAAATTCTTTTAAAGCGGACAGTGAGCGATGTTTCTCTTTTTTCTTCTTTTTTTCCGAAAATTCTCCCTTTCCATTGCAATTTTGAAACTTGGATAGACCAATTCTTCGAAATCGGAAGAAATTTGATGCTGTGCAGCTGATTATTCTTTACTTTACTTGAGATATTTTATTCTTTTTATTTCTACTTTCGATCTAGAGTCCTATAAATAATTATATTATACAATCTAGAATTATAAAGATATCATTTTAATAATATACTATTACCGGACATAAACATGGGATTAGAATTTCAGTAATATTAATTCGATTACGGCACTTGATTGTTATTAATTAAGGTAAAAAGGTGATGGGATTAGAAGTTTTTCTCCTCTCTAGAATCGGTCTTCCTGAGATTCAACTTCATGCACTCAGTCAAGTGAGGTGTTTGGTCGGTACCCTTTTTTTCCTGAGGTATTTATTAAGAATTTTGCTTGTCTACTGCTTTTCAGATCAGAATTATATCCCTCACACCTTCTCCTTACCATCTGCATCGTGTACCTGAGTAGCCTTTGTGGCCTACATCTTACAAGACACAGTGTTTCAAGCGTGGACTTCACATTAGCATGAAGATTTTTATTAGACACTTTTCGAACTACTGTAAAAAGAGAATATCAGGATGTGCACAGTTCCCTCATCCCGGCAGGAGCTTAAAATTTTCTCCGACAAAGTAAAATTATCGGATATCACAAGTTTCTCTACAAGTTTGTCGATCCCTTTGTCAATAATAATTGATATAAATTCTTAACGCCTATATTATACTTATATTTCTATTTCATTTTATTATGTCTCTTCTGTCAATTTGATCTTAATCTCATTATACTCGAATTTAAACCTTCGATCAAGGTTTCCTTGGCTACACTGGTTTATGTCTGTCTTTGCCGCTACTTACTATACGTTTGGTTTGTACTTTCTGCCAAAATATTGCAACTGATTTTGTTATAAGCTCCTTGATACACACTGGAAAACTGTTGATACACTAATCACATCTTTTATTTATATTACACAAACTTCGATAATATGATACTCCTGAGATTGGTCAATAAGTTACTTTAACAACGTTTAATGCCCATTTTGAGGCATAAAATTTAAATTTATACTACCTTTAATTATGAGTTCACTCGTCAAGTGTGAGTTCAAGTAAAAACTCAATTGTGTAGTTGAGGGGCGTGGGTCACGTTGTCCACTCCACTTTGTCCATTCTGTTTCGTCCACTCAGTTTCGTCCACCGGTCTTCTCCTCCACTGATTAATTCAACCGGTCTTCTCGTCCACTGATTATTACTTCCACCGGCTTTTTCTTTCACTGATTTTAAAATCCACCAATTTTTTGTCCACTCAAAATGAATACAAGTTTTATAATAAACACTTATTACAAAGGATATTTAAAAGTTTGTGTATTTATTAATGTAATGTAATTAATGTAATGATGTTGTAAGAAGACCATTGTAAAAACCTTCGTATGAGGGCGGACCTCTGTGTACATGGGGGCGAAGCATATTGAATCGTTGTTAGGACCTCTTAAGTTTTTTTTTGAAAACCTGCCACCTAAAAATACTTTTAATATTAAGACGTAGGTCTTTTTTTTGACCTAATAATAATCAATTAATTAGTGGATTTTAAGGGAGGTGGACAAAAGAATTAATGGATTTTGAGGGCGGTGGACTAAAGAACTAGTGGACGTAGCGGCCAGTGGACAAAAGAATTAACGGAATTGCAAGGCGGTGGACGAAAGAATTAGTGGACGTAGCGGCCAGTGGACGAAATGGAATGGACGAAACGTCACACAATCGTAGTTGAGTTATGTTTCTTTAAACTAAAGTAAAAGGGAAGAATTTATAACTGATGTAAGTTAAGAACGTTCTCTTGCATACACGGAGCCTGGTAGCGGCCTGATTTTATCGTATAGTCCAAGTTAATCACAGTTTTGTGCAAAATCAAATGGCAAAGGAATTAAAGTACATGGATTATTTTAGCCCTTTATGATTAGTTTTGAACCGTAGATTTCTGTTGAATTAGGATATAAAGCTAAAGTTCGCACTGTATTATGATCCTGCGGTGTGTGTTTACAACGCTAATTAGGCCACCACTACAATATTCCGTTTGATTACACAACAACTTTGGTTATTTGTACATTTAAAACTCTTACTTTGATAATTCACAAGTCAAGTGCATTCCTAAACCCGCCCCCAGATCTCACTTACCTTCGCACTTCTCTGAGATTTCTCTTTGTACTTGTTAAAGTGAACTAGAATATGATATAATACCGTAGTATAAATACATAAATTCAAGACTGAAACCAGAACGCAAGAGATTAAAACAAAGTAATATACATTTTTTAAACACAATACCTTTCATTAGAGAAAATCATAAATTATGATTATCATCAGGAAAAGAATCTCATGTTGGCATTTTATCATCGTTACACTCTGTTTTTCTCCATTTATTAGAGAAAAGAGAAAATCTACGTTTCGAATTGGTTTTATACGTAAATTAGTACTACCAGACGAATTTTCTACAGTTGAAAAACGTTCTCTTGTAGAAAATCTAATTTACTGAAAACTACTCTAAGTTGTGTAAACGATTTCTGTTCAAGAGATTGATTAAGATTAAATCCTTTTAGATTTGTACTAGCTGGTAATTAGTCTTTTGTCTTGTATTAGATTGCACGAAAAGGAAAGACTGGAACGATTCTTAAAAGTCAATTTTTAGCTTTATCAAGTACTAATCGAGAATTGCAATTGGTTTAGATCTTTTTGGGAAATTCTTTCTCTGTGGTCCTCGGAAGTAATAAACCGAGCCACTGTAAAATTTACGTAAATAATTTCTGAAAGGAGGGACAGGGCAATAGAGTTTAGAGACATAAAGTGTTTATGGGAGTTAAGTGTTCATTACTGTTCAAAGGCAATTCAGTATAATTTGAAATTATCTTTCCCATTACTTCGCTCTTTATACCTGTAGTTTGAAATATGAAATGTGTATTATAAAGACGTTCTTTGAATTACTACCAAAATTGAAATTTCGGCATTAATTGTTGTTAGCAACAAAATTTTATAGCATTTAGATAGAAAACCGTTTACAAAAAGCAATATTGGAATCTAAACTTCAGATCGAAAAGCAATATTGTCATATAACGGGTTTCAGATGTATTAGAGGCTATGACAATACTAAATAATGATATTGATCTTTCCCTTGAAGAGTAGTTAATGAATTAAACACAATATGAAGCAACTTGTTTGCCTTCGGCGAGGCACGTGCTACTTTTTCTGTTCTCGTAAGGGAAAACTTACGAAAAACAGTAAATTCTTTTTCTTGTATCTACCGGATCGTCGAAATAAAAACTATTTGTACGCATTTAACGAATTTTCGTCAATAACAATGGAACTGCAGTTACATTCTAGAATTAAATATGTTTTTTTGTATGTCTCTTATATTTTGTTGAACAGTCCTCTATTCATTCATTTCATTCATTCATGGAAATGATACCATAATTTTATTGACTTTTGCTAACCTAGGTTAAACGCTGGGGTTTTGCCGGTTTTTTTAAGCGTATGTGTACTGGATTTCTGGATTTTGACGGGAGGATGGAAAAGCCCACGTGCACCTAGGTCAGTTATTCGGGCCCTTTGTGCTACCTCCCTGGTTATAGTTGTTCGACCCCGCAACTTCACTCAAGCCATCTCACACGTGAGATAAACCTGAGGATGCTGGACGGGGTGTACAGAAGCTCGCCAGGCTACGAGATGGTCCTCTGAAGGCCTCTATCGCGTGGCCGCAGTCTAACATCAAGTTCCACCTAGCCCTGTGCGGGGCTTGGGTGTCTTGAGTTATTAAGTTGTTTACAGTTGATACTTTAAGTAGAAGAGCCGGCTCTGGACCATAAAACGGTTGTTTTGAGGCCAGTCGGGCTAACTTATCGACTTTTTCATTGCCTATTATTGCAGCAAGCCCCTTAACCCATACAAGCTCAAGGGTATTGCTGTTTGTTACTTGCTGTAGTACCTGGCGACACTCGGAAACCAGCCTAGAGGTGAATTTGTATTAATCTAGTGCCTGCAGAGCGGCTCTGCTATCACTGTTAGTAGACTCTGATGATTTTATTCCTTTTATTGTTTTAGATCCATCCGTGGAGATGTCTGGTTGGGATGCCACTTCCACAGCAAAAAAGATGTGGTAGTTTTTTCCCTAGTATAAATCGAGGTATGAGTGAGTCAGACCGTCCTTCTAGTATAGGTAGTCGCTTGACTGTCTCGCCCAGAATTCCAAATTGGCCCAACTCAGTGCCTTTCTGTTCAACAACCCTTTATTTCTCAGACGCAAGGCTGCCAGTATGGCCCGCTCTCTCACGTGAAGATTCAATGGAGGCAGACCCAGGATGACTTCCATGACGGCTGTAGGGATTGTTCGTATTGCGCCCGTGCACGCAAAGCACATGGTTGAAAAGTGCTTTGGTTGTGAATAGTCTGGTTCTAAGCTACCAAGCAATTGCTCCATAACAGAGGATGGGTCTTATCACGGTGGTGTACAACCACAGGATAGCCTTTGGAGATGGACCCCAAAGTCTACCGATTGCGCGGCGACATTGCCAGAACGCCCTGTTTGCTTTCTCCGCTTTAAGCTGAGTGTGCTTGCTCCAGTTCAGTTTATTGTCAAGTGTAATACCTAGATGCTTCACTGATGACTCTCAAAACTGGAGATGTGTTTGGAGCAGTAGAGGAGCTCGAAGGCCCTCTATCTTCTTTTTCCTTGTGAAGAGAACTACCTCCGTTTTTGTTGGGTTTATGGACAGGGAGTGTTCCTTACACCATTCTTCGGTCACTCTGAGAGCTGATTGCATCAGACTGCACAAAGTAGCATCAAATTTGCCGGTTATTAGGATGGATAGATCATGCGCATAACCTAAGGTAGGTATAGTAGCCGTTGTCGTTAAAGCGACAGAGGAGGCTGTTACAGTTATGCTCCACAGAAATGGTGACAGCACCCCACCTTAGAGGCATCCTGTCACTGCTGTGCGTCTTAGTGTTTTGCCGCCGACGCTGATGTGCACCGCTCTGAGTTTCAGCAGCTGCACAATCCAGTTTCGTACGACCTCTATTATGCCATCATGGTGGCGTAAGGCAGTTTCTATTGATTTGAAGGTTGTTTTGTCAAACGTCCCTTCTATGTGTCTATGAATGATCCCAGTGTGGACTGTTTAGAGTCCAACGATCTTTCAACCAGCCCTACAACACACTGCATCTTTCTGCTCAGTTTTGCCTAAACAATTATCAAAGTAGCCTTTCAACATTCCGTGGAAGTTTCATCTTTATCCATAAATTATAACCACGTACCTAACCCTTCAATTGAGTTTAATTCCATGCTGTTTTTGCAAATAACGCACGGTAATCGATTTTTAACGCTGTAATAGTGTCCCTTTTTCAAACCTCTCGCGTTTAAATGACAATAATAGTAAATAACAATACGGAACTTAGTGCCTTAATCTCCATCGGAGCAATTGAAAGCGACTCATTTCTGTATCTTTTTCTCGATCCCTTCACTGTTAGTGAGAACAAGCTCAACACATTCTGAAGGTATGGTACGCTGCCGTGCTATCTGCAATTCTGTCTAATGACGGTTAACATTTCTGAATAACGAAAGTTATCAATTTTCATCAAGGAAGAGTAGGTACGTTGAATCTTAACTCAACAGAGATACTGTTCGGGTTCGAATGCCGTCAGTAATCTTTGATTAGGACAGGAAAGCTTCCAACAAGAATATCTCTGTAATTCCTTCAACGACCCAACACCCCCCTGCTTAACACAGGACACATTGGACTGGTTAAGATCAACTAATGATCAAGCCAACAGAGTCCTTACTGTCTTTCCGGAAGAGTATTTTGGGAGAGTTCTTTACCTACCATATTTTACCACGATCATCTCTTCAATGACGTAGGAGTTAGAATATTGCATTTTTTGTCTTGATCTCACCGTATTAAAAGTTTCTAGATACCTTAAAAGCAGAGCGGCTGAGAAAATGGTGGCAGTTTAATGCTTTAAAGAAGGCTTTAGATGAAATGAAGATGAAATAGATTTCATTACGCTGATGCTGCGGCATTACGATGAGGGAATCCAATAACGAAATATTCTATGAAAGTCGTTTGGATATTGTTTCTTCTATGACTAATAAAGTTATATATAATATGAAATAATTCAGGAGAAATTTATTCATCTTCGTATTTAAAACCATTACTTTGATATTACATTCAGCACTACCACCCGAGGAAACTTTAACACAAATGACAGAAGGGTTCAGATTTTATCTAATGAAAGTACGTATGAAATACTTTAAGGATAATAGACCGTAAAATCATCCTTCAAAATTATTGTCGCACTATGATTGATTAGTTTTGACCAAAGCTCTTTAATATTACATTTTTTATAGCAGCATTCAACCCTCGAACGACCATTGCGCCCTGCTAATGATAGGGGTGTTTAACTTTGTAAGAATTTAATAAATCATTTTAGTAATTTCAGATTCCATTTGTACGATGGCGTAAATTTCAAATACATGTTAGTAATTAACCGAAAATTCAAAATGTTAAAACGGAGCTTTAGGGCGAAATGTCAAATGACATAGTGGACCATATTTCGCACAAATAAAGCCGGAATGTTTCTGGATTGTACAATTACAGATAACGATGAATGAGTAGATAAGAGGTAGAATTGTAATACAGTGTTGAATCCCCACTTGTGAATACTCTATTGATTATAACAAAGGATGAATAGAAGCCTAACTAATTACTTCAACCCTTAACGATCCAATACAACCTCAAAAATTAATCAAAAGGCATTTTAGTGCGGGCGTAAAGAATGTGCTGATAACGTTGAATTTTTTTTTAAGAAAAAAACGTGATAAGGTGTTACGAAAAGATTGATTAACCAACGTTCCTTGGCTTGAATATGTTACCACCATTATGTTTATAAAACCTTTTGACTTGAGTTTTTAACGGTCTGCCTATCGATCATAGGTGACAAGATAGATCTGATTCTACATGAATATCTTTTAACCTACGCCATGCTATACCATTTTTTCATTAAATGAAGAGGTTAGAAAGAGAACGATCAGAAACAATGCATTAGGAAAAAAATCAATGTGATACTTAGATCGCATATCTACTCCCTAATAGTAGGTGGTTATGATCCCATTGTCGCCCTAATCGGGTCGTTTTAACCTCCGTCTCGTTAAGAAAATCGTGTTCGACTCCGTATGGAAGACTAACTCTTATATTATAAGATTCCAGATGTTCCTTTTTATCTTTTCTCATTTTCGTAGATTTGCTCATATTTGCGTAAAATAAGAGCCTCATTAAAATTTTTGACGTTAAAATATTTTTCAAGCTCTACACTTAAGCAAAATTAAATCGAAAATAGTAAGTAGGAGAAAGGTCGTACAACTTTTTCATGTAAATTGATATTTACGGTTGTGGTCCTTATTTGACGTACATAAATCTCTTTTAGTTCCCATAAAGATACTTATGACCTTGTATACCTATAAAATATTAATGGTTTAAAACACGAATGGAGTAAATTGAATTTTTTATGGAATATTTCGTAAAAAAAAAACTTTCAAGTACGAAAAGTTTTTTATTGGACTTTACGTAATAACAGATTTTGTTGTGTTCATAACAGATGGAGCTTATTGTCTTATTCGGTTTAAATCCGATTTTATCACAAAAACTTAAGATATGTAAGAATTTTTCTAACTGAGAGCAACATAAACCTTTCCAAACAACCTTTTTAGACCTTAAGGTTACACAAATAACATTAGGGAACACTTTTTAACTTTGACATGTAAATTGCACCTTGTCAAGTAAGCGTATTGTGTTGCTTCAGGTTCCAAGTTTCAGGTCCTGCTCACATGTTTACTTATTCTTATTCTCTTTCTGTTTCCAAATTTTCAAAAATATGAAACAAAACACCTGGAAATAACTATAATTAATATGTATCTGTTTAAGTGAGCGAAACAGAAGCAAAATACAAACGTGAACTCGTGAACAGTGTAACGTTAAACCGACATTGGAAAGACTTGAAGGGATGCGGTTAAGGTGGTTTGGGCATTTGGTGAAGATGAAGGATAATAGGAAGGCCAAGAGTGTTTGGAAAATCGGTAATGATGAACCTGTACTTGGAACAATGAAATTGGGGGATTATTGGCAAGTGGAAACAAGCCGAAAGGATGGCTCAGGATCGCAAGGAATGGAAACGGCTGGCGATATCTCGTTCACATGGACACCGAAAGATAGAAGAGGAAGGATTATGTATATTTATGTATATATATAGTTATACAGGGTGACCCAGGGCTGTGTGATTGGTCCATAACTTTTTTGCTATTCAAGATATCGACATGCGGTTTTCACCGACAAGTAAGCACACTTATACTGCACATTATAAAAATATTTTGATTATATACAGAATGTTCCTATACAGGGTGGTAAACCAAAGTTATGTTTTTTTAAATGGAACACCCTATATATTTCTACATTATTAGTTTTTACATGAAAAAATAATGGCACTTTTATAGGTCACTATGGGTCTAGCTCTCTCCGTTTCGGCGTTATTCAACGTTTTGTTCGAAAAAAGACTCATATTTGATGGGTCACTGCCCAGTAGGCCATGGATATTTTTCGAAAAACTTGCCACAGAAAATTTTAGAATAACTTGGAATTTTAATAAATAATCGACTTTTGGTCCATGCATGCACACACTATACAGGGTGTGCTGAAACGCCAAAAGTCGAATAACTCTTTTTTTATAAATGGAACACCCTGTATTTCTGTTCACGAGTCGATTAAGTTTTTTATAAGCTTTCCACTGATATACAATTTGTATGGTCAATTCTGAATAGTTACTGAGATTTTCCGGAAAAACTATTGTAATTATGAAGAAATTGTGGTTTTTTGCAAGTAGGCTGCTGTCAGCGAATATCGCAAGTGATATGACAGTTAATTTAGATGCTAGTGCGATAATCTACATTGTTACTGTTGCACATTTTTGCTCGACTGAAATGAATTTCACACATCAAGAATTAATCAATATCGTTTACTGTACAAGGGCGTCGCCAGAAAATTTTCCCAGAGGGGGGGCAAGCACTATTGGGAGTTCGTGGCTCTGGCGTTTTTTCAAGATTTCGTACAAAATTTATTTTTATTTTTAATAACTTGCCTTTTTTCTTTTTCCCAGGGGAGGCGATTGCCCCCTGGCCCCCCCCTTGGCGACGCCCTTGTTACTGTATTGGTGAAGTCGATCGAAATGTTTTGTTAGCCAGTAGAATATACCATCAAAAATCTCCCGATACGAGAGTACCGCAAGCCATTTGTTTTCAAAACTTAAAAATCGATTTGAAGAATCTGGCAGCATTAAATATGGAAAAAAAGAGATATTGGTAGGGAGGATTGGTGAAGAAACTCAAGTGGATGTTTTACTCGTGTTGCAAGATATCTAAACACTTGCGATATTCGCGGACAGCAGCCTAATTGCAAAACTCTACTTCTTCATAATTACAATAGTTTTTCCGGAAAATCTCAGTAACTATTCAGAATTGACCATACAAATTGTATATCAGTGGAAAGCTTATAAAAAACTTAATCGAATCGTGAACAGAAATACAGGGTGTTCCATTTATAAAAAAAGAGTTATTCGACTTTTTGCGTTTCAGCACACCCTGTATAGTGTGTGCATGCATGGACCAAAAGTCGACTATTTATTAAAATTCCAAGTTATTCTAAAATTTTCTGTGGCAAGTTTTTCGAAAAATATCCATGGCCTACTGGGCAGTGACCCATCAAATATGAGTCTTTTTTCGAACAAAACGTTGAATAACGCCGAAACGGAGAGAGCTAGACCCATAGTGACCTATACAAAGTGCCATTATTTTTTCATGTAAAAACTAATAATGTAGAAATATATAGGGTGTTCCATTTAAAAAAACATAACTTTGGTTTACCACCCTGTATAGGAACATTCTGTATATAATCAAAATATTTTTATAATGTGCAGTATAAGTGTGCTTACTTGTCGGTGAAAACCGCATGTGGATATCTTGAATAGCAAAAAAGTTATGGTCCAATCACACAGCCCTGGGTCACCCTGTATGTAATCATTTAAAGGAGAAATAATGTGTATCTAAGTGTAAAGGTAAGCGAAAATCGTTTCAACCGCGCAATTCCCTTCACCCATGAGAATATAATCATAGCTCCTATGTTCTTGGCTCGCTTCCTTGCTTATTATGGGAATAGTATGATTCCATCAGAAATACGTATACGTGGAATATAAAAACGAAAACAAATCAAGCAACATTTTAATTAAACATACACGTATATGACGAAAGCTGTACTTATTATCTCTGTGTGTGAAAAGCAGGATTCTCGACCAATTCATAGCCATAGTAGTTCATATTGTATCCATCCAGATACTGGATCTAGAAGGAGTATTGCTACTCTACTTCTACTGATCTTGAAGTTGGAACATCATAGAAATACAATGGACTCACCAGCTGCGCAGCACTGACCACAAACGGGAATATTAGGAAATACACAATTTGCAATTTCGCTAACATTCTTGGCGGTTAAATAGATTTCCACAATAATGGACTTGTTACGTGGAGATTGACGAAAGGTACGAGTTTTTTCTTTATTCTAACGCTGCTTTGTTAGCACAAGAACTACTAAAAATGCGAGAGAATATTTGAATTGCCCACTCTGATACTTCATTTGAAAAGGTGGTATTTTCAAACACGATAAGATGGTTTTTGATCACCAATTACGTTCCAAAATACGTAAAAATGTGCCTTTTGTTCTAAAACATGAATCCAACTCTTGACTCCATAGACCCTTATTAATTTTTTTTTGCAAATATGTTGATCTCAAGACCACTATATTGGTTTATATTCCCGTTACTCCAACTTTTACAATTACCATAATTCCCTCAACCAGGGATTCACCAAGCCAAGTAGCTTGACTTGAAATATAATAGCTTGGCTTGGACTTGAAAGTCACGCTTTTTAAGAAGAAAGGCTTGGTTTGGCTTGATGTTTGCGAATACAGGCTTGGCTTTGTGATCAAGCTTATTCAAACTTCTTCTCCTCCCGTAAGAGTAGTGAGGTTGGAACACATTGCGCATTACGTCATACCGTTGAGTTAAGTACTTCTTTATACAATGGTCATACGTGTATAGCTCATTGTCGGACTGTCGCAGTAATTTTTTTTGTTGTGTTTTTAGAATATAATGTTACAGTTTTCTAAGCTCTTCATCATCTAAACTTCTTAATGTTAGTAGATATGTAATATTACATATTAAAATTAAACTTTATATTACGAGATTATAAACTGCTCCAAATAAGTTAAGGATATATCTGAAAATCTGCTCAATTTTTTTAATTTTCAAATTCCTTTCACGTTTGACTCTTTATTAAAGTTGCTAGTTATCATACCTATGCCATACAGATAAATTATATTGCAAGTAGAGGGCTGTGGAGAGTTCTTCTCTTTCAATCCTGTTCTAACGAATCAATTGTTTGGTTTACTTGTCAATTTGTTGACTCATTGTGCAAATTTGGTATCCAAATTTTGATCGTTGCTAATTCCCAATTCCTAGACGTAAATAAATATCTGACGAAGCAAATAGAGCAATTGGTTTGCTATAGGGTGGTCAACGATAAAGTGATGTAGCAAGTTTTTTTTAAGTAAGCCAAAGTGTCATTTCTAGATTTTTTAACCCTTTCCAAGAAACGGGATCTGTTGGAGAAAGACCTAGAATTGGGCGCCCATCGCACCGAGAACTTTTGAGCACATGTCGAATGTTGAGTAGGAGGCTCGCATTGGAACAGCAATATCAGCTGAAACGGTTAGAAGACGTTTATGGGATGTCAAGGTAGGGACTAACTGTATATTTTGTTTGAGTAGAGCACATACTATCTCAAATATACCCTAAATTACACCTAGGTACTTCTTTTATACCGAATGAATAATATATTTTATGGTTGAATGCAAAATCATTAGGTGGATCTTCTAAGAATTATGTTCCATGGAATAGTAAAAAAATGTTTAGAAGTATAAGCTTGAAAGCTTGGAAAAAGCTTGAAAACCTGACTTGGAAAGGCTTTGATAATACGAGGATGTATTGATATCTAGTTAGCCTAGACCAGTTCCATGCATAAACAAAATATTGCGATACCATAGCAACGAACAATAACTTATTAGAAGTGTCAGTGTAAAGTTCGACGTCAAAAAAGTAAACCGGAGTTACGTAATAAATTAAAAGAAAAAAGATGTCCACCGAAATTGTGAAAATCGAAAAATTGGAGTATCGAGCCATCATCAAGTACCTGTATTTAAAAGGGTTAAGAGGTAAGCAGATTTACGAAGATATGCTTAATACCCTTGGTGATCAATGTCCTTCGTATGCGACCGTGAAAAATTGGACTGCAAGCTTCAAAAGAGGTAAATTTTCCATTGAAGATGATGACCGATCAGTAGGTAAGGTTGGACAGTTCAAAAACACCACCACCACTCAAGGTTACACCGACCGAGGTTACTACCCCTGTCCCCCTCACACCTCTACCCGGGAAGGTTACTACCTCTCCCTCTGCTCTTCCACCCGGCAAGGTTACTACCCCTCTCGCCGATTACATCACTTTCATTGTTTAAGAAATAACAGACAAGTCGTGTACTTAATAAAAAAATATTTATTTACATTATTATTTATTTGATAAATACAGAATTATATAATTAAATTCATTAACGGGCTGAAGTATCAGTATCGGAAGTGGAGGATAACCACACCATCAGGTAGTTGCATCACCAACGTGTTAGTAATTACACACAAACGTCTTAGTCACTTCAAAATCCAGACACGGTTCTTTGTCGTTTAACAATTTTGCATATTCGCAATTCTTTGACCAACGTATATGTTCATCTTGAGGCACATCGTTTCTTTCCCATTGATTAATGCGAACATTGCAGTAAAAACATGTTACGGTATCACTCTCGTGCATATATCGAAATCCCGCCCGTGCAAGTGATTTGGGTGATACTGCACCCTTCCATGTACGATACGATAACAATCGCTTATCAAAGTAAGAGTAGTCCGGTTCAATATGTCAAAAATGCGATTGTAAAAAATGTGTTTTAGTAAAGACTTTATTTACACAAATGCGTATTATATATATAGTAAACATTTGATAGCGCACAATGACAAAGCGATCGTGAATGGTAATAACAGCTGGGTTCTAACATGGGAAGAGCTGGTTGCTCTTCCACCTCAATAACCTCGTTGGATAACGATTTCCGAATGAAATCCGCTTTTTCCTTGCCTTTAACGTATACTTCGTCTAATGGCGCTACCAAATGACGAAGTATGCTGCTAAATGAATGGGACGGTGTCTGACCATCTTCCCACTTAATGCAATGGTGATTGTTTACTAACCAAGTACCTTGTCTTTGCAACTGCACGTCTAAGTTGTTCCAAGGAAATGGCTCCGTGAAGACGAAATGGGATACTTGTTTCCCGTTATACACTGCAAGCTCTTTTGGTGTAAAGATGTTCTTTGCCGTGTTATAACCTTGTACGTCCACAACTACTCTCGTGGATGACAGCGCCATGTTCCTGGAATAATGATAAATAAAGCGATGCATACTGCAAAGTTAGAAGTAATGCACAGTTCAAATGAAGGGTCTAGAAAGAATAAATAATGTTTAGTCCCTACTATAATAAAGGTGTACAAAGTGTAAATACTTACATAATAAACATAGCAAAAAAAGAAACAACCCGCAAGGGTTAGACATGTGCAGGATCGAATAAAGTAGGCAAAAACATATAAAATATTTGAAACGGTAAAAGTAAAGTAAGTAAAATGTTAAAAATGTATCTTACCAATATATAGAAAAATCGTTGAAGTACACACTGAAGCAAACTATTGAGGAGAATGAATACCTCTTCAATATGATGTCAATATTTATAAGAATACAAGACCAGCAGCTTACGAATGCAGTTTGATACATTGTTTATCAGTGCAAGAAAATAAAATAAAAAATAACACATCTGGACAGGGTAATTAATAATGGAATGTCTGGACTGATACAATGTATCTAATTTGCTTTGCTTTTAAGTTTACGCCTAAATTAAGTTTCGTTTTTTGTGATCTTGCATAGTTCTAAATGTCAAGATCAACGCGTTGCGAGGCCAATGCAGTTTAATTACTAATGTCTAGACTGATAAAATGCATCATCACATACATTGTATGTAAAGAAAAAATAACACATCTGGACAGGGTAATTAATAATGGAATGTCTGGACTGATACAATGTATCTAATTTGCTTTGTTTTTAAGTTTACACCTAAATTAAGTTTCGTTTTTGTGATCTTGTATAGTTCTAAATGTCAAGATCAACGCGTTGCGAGGCCAATGCAGTTTAATTACTAATGTCTAGACTGATAAAATGCATCATCGCATACATTGTATGTAAAGAAATTACATTTCTGAATGTCAAGTTCAACGTGACTCGACGAAACAACATAACTGTAAGTACCCACACTGCATATATATATACACATACCACAGTTCCATGTATGTTTTATTCGTTCGCTAGATTTACAATATGTCAAACCATAATACTGCTACCAGTGGTGGTAGTTCCCATTGTGCTACAGTGACTTCCAGTGATGCAGTTAGTAGTGTAGTTGTTGTTAGTGTACCACCACCTCCAAGAATAAAAATCCTCCAAAATGTGGTGATTTGTCCACCAAAAGATGTGGTAAGCAAGGAATCGCCTATTTTAAGCGCATTATTAGACGGTGAGTTCACGGGGTCATGCACACAAGTAGCTGAAGACGGGTGCCAAGCAGTAGTTGTTCCTCCGTCATCTAATAACCACTATAAAGACTTCCCTGAGACTTTGCAGTGGTTATTAGACGCAACTGCCTTGTTACCTGATGTTTACCATCAATCGCTTAGAACACCACATTGTGATTTATCTTCTTTGGAACGTAAAGCACATTGCGCTGCAAAAGTAGATGTGCCGCCAACACCGGATTCTCCTCTCGCGGATGAAGCGAATTTATGTAGCATACGGCAGAAATGCGATGCATTCAATAATGAATTATTGAATGTGGCAGGACCGTCCGGTGTGTTACCACATTCGTTTCGATCGAAGGACCATGTAGATGTAGATTACAGTGCGGCATTTGAAGAAGGGAGGGCAATACCATTACAAAGCGAAAGTGTAGTTGTACCGGAGAATTTTTATACTGGCACGGAATTCTCCGGTACAACGAATCGTACATTTGTAATGGATGCAGAGTGTATTGCTGCATTTGATGAAGAATGGCCAAAGACAGAAATGCAGTCTGCACTAGATGCCTTGAAAGGTATTCATCCTCCTCCATATTCGGAAAAGGATGTTATTCAATATATTGCACCACTACTCCCTGTGGCTCCGGCTGAAGAGGTACATGAATTCCTTCGAAGCTTATACCGTCTCGGGACCGAGTATGTATACGCTAATAATGCAAGGAGGAAAAAACCGCGCAATTCAAATGCTTATTGGCGTTTGAATCGCAAGGTATCGAAACTTGGAGGTTTAAAGCGTATGCTAATGCATCGATTTGCACAATCAAAAAATGTTTCGGGCAGCTTGAAAACCGCGCTATGTGCTTTTGTTAATCAAAACGATTTAATGTTATTGTCCCGAGTCAAAATTTAATATCATGTTTCGCTTTCCCTTTTTTACCAAACCTTTCTTCCTGGCGACGATGCTCCGTTGGTTGCACAGTGCTGCAATTTCGATATCTACATTTCTTAAACGCGTTTAATTAGTATTGTGTAGTTTGACATAGAAAACACCGACTGAAACGGTTATCTATGTTCTTCCTCTTTGTTTTCCGTACATCGTTATGTATATAAGTGTAAACTACAACAGTTATATACATAACGTGGAACAGGCTTACAGTGCAACTATGGAGTGCGAGAAGTGTGCCATAAGTTTTTCGAGAAAGGACTCTTTACTAAGACATAAACGTCGACATTGTCCGTTCCGTCATGAGACTGATGAACATCCCAACCCCACAATACAAGCTAATCAACCCGGCACCAAGTCCAAACGATTGAAAACGGATAATAGTGTGAACATCTTCTGTCATGAATGTCAAGAGCATGTTCCGCGCAGAAATTACCAAGGACATCTACGTAGCAACAAACACAAAACGAAAGCGTGTATTATTATTGGTGATGGAGTGCAACTTATACGCAGTGCGTTTAAAAATAAATTAATGAGTTATCGGTTTACGCCAACTGGCACACACATTGATGTGTTCCAATTTATAATTGAAGTTAAGGACAAGATTAAAGCTATTATTAATGAACAACTCAAGCAACACAACCCTCTAAAAATTAACTTCGAATTGTTTGGAGTTTACTTTCTGGATACCAAAGATGTGACAGACATTAAGTCGTTTATAACAAAATATGAAATAATTACAATGGCAACTTCTATAGAGAATTACATCGAGAACGTTGCTAATATTGTGGATCGAAAGAATTCAGAATTTCAGCAAAAAGATTCAGGTACGTTATTAAAATTGAATGTATTACTTTAAAGTAATCTTTGTTCCTGTTGCAGGCTGGACTTTGGTAAAGTTTTTATATATACAAATGAATATGCTACACTTTAACCCGTTAAAAGCCTCCTCCTATATTGCATTACCACCATACATCTATAGAAGAAGAGGTGTGCTGAATATTCAAAACAAGGACAATTGCTGTTTTGGATGGTGTTTAGTTGCGGCATTGTACGAGCCCACTGGGTTGCCCTGTATGACCTCTTCATACCCGCACTTCAACACAGTCTTCAATTGGGAAGGTATTGACTTTCCCGTTCATATAAAAAATATTGTTAAATTCGAGGAAAACAATGAAAACGTTTCCATTAATGTATATGGTTTGGAACCTGTTTTTTCCGACGGGAAACGCGAATTTGAAGTGGTTGGACCACTGTATTTTAGCAAAGTCAAAAGAGTTGTTCATGTAAATTTGTTATATATCAGTGACGACACGGGTAATCAGCATTACTGCTTGATAAAAAACTTTTCACGCTTAGTAAGCAGTCAATTAAGTAAACGCGACGGTAAAAAATTTTTCTGCGATGGATGTATTCATTATTTCCGCACGGAAAATGCTTTGAGGCTTCACCTCGAAAAAGATTGCAACCAGGTGTATACCAAGTTGCCCGGAAGTGAACTAAAAGTTGATAAGATTGGAAATATGATTCCTGAAAACATTTTAACGTTTGATAACTTTAACAAACAAATGCGCCATCCATTTGTAGTGTATGCAGATTTTGAATCGCTCATAACACCGATACAAACGTCAGAACCCGATCCCAGCGTACCTTTTGCTATACAAACACAAAAACACGAACCCTATTCGTTCTGTTACTATATCAAATCGTGCGAAAATGACGAATGGTCGCTATTCAAAATTTATCGTGGTGTAAATGCATCGGAAACATTTATAACATGGTTAGAGAGAGAGATATTAAGCAAATTTATCGCAACCATTTGAAACACATTGTACCCATGCATCCTTTATCTGCGGAGCAACAAAAAAAGCACGATGATAGTAGAATATGTTTCATTTGCGGAACTGAATTTAAGCAAGACTGTGTAAAAGTTTTAGAACACTGTCACGTTACTGGAAGGTACCGCGGTTGCGCACACAGTACTTGTAATTTAAATTATAAGGTACCGTCGTATATACCTGTGTTTTTTCACAATCTCTCGGGATACGATAGCCACTTATTTATTAAACAGTTAGCCAATGAAACGGAACAAATTGATGTCCTTCCTCTCAGCACGGAGAAGTATATCACCTTCGGAAAACATCTCCTTGTAGATGAAATCAACAAATGCGGCAAAATAGAAAAGAAATTTATACATTTGAGATTTGTCGATAGTTTCAAATTTTTGTCGTCCTCTCTTGATTCACTTTCTAAAAATTTGTCAGATGATCAGTGTTTAGAAGTTCGAAAATTTTTTAGTAATGATGAAGAATTTAAATTAGTTCGAATGAAAGGTTGTTTTCCCTACTCTTACGTAGATTCTTTCGATAAACTTGAGGAAACGGATATTCCCCCTTTAGAAAAATTTTATGATGAAATGCGTGGAGAAAACATCTCACCCGATGATTATCAAAGGGCGGTTACCGTGTATCAAACGTTCAATTGTAAATCTCTAGGGGAATATTCGGATGTTTACTTAAAAAGTGATGTACTCCTTCTATCTGACGTGTTTGAAAATTTCCGGAAACTTTGCATGAAAATTTACGGGCTAGACCCTGCACACTACCTCACTGCTCCGGGATTAACTTGGGACGCTATGTTGAAATACACAAAAGTGAAATTAGAATTATTAACTGACATGAATATGTACCATTTTTTTAAAAAAGGTATTCGTGGCGGAGTGAGCACTTGCATTAAGAGAAAGAGCATTGCGAACAATGAATTCGTTCCTGATTATGATCCTAGTCAGCCTAAGACTTTTATACAATATTTAGATGTCACGAATCTTTATGGAAAATCAATGACAGAATATTTGCCGCATAGCGGCTTTAGGTGGTTAAACGAAATCGAAATTCAAAATTTTAACGTATTTGATATTGGGGATGAGGATGATTTGGGATACGTGTTAGAAGTAGATCTCCACTATCCCCAGCATCTTCACTGTTGCCACAATGATTTACCCTTTTGTCCCGAGAACATCACGCCTCCAAATTCGACACAATCAAAGTTGATTCCAAATTTTTGTGATAAAAACGAATATATCATACATTACAGGAATTTAAAACAATGTCTAGACCATGGATTAATAGTAAATCGTGTTCATAGGATTTTAGAATTTCGTCAAAGCCCATGGTTAAAACAATATATAAATTTAAATACAAAAATGAGAAATAATGCTAAAAACAAATTTGAAGTAGGGTTTTACAAACAAATGAATAACGGAGTGTTTGGCAAAACCATGGAAAATGTTGATAAAAGAAAAACTATTAAATTGTTAACACATTGGGAAAATTTTGGTCGACATCTCGGAATAGAAAGTTATGTTGCAAAACCAAATTTTAAAAGTTTTGTTCAATTCAGTCAAAAATTATATGCTGTCCTAATGAATAGAGTATCCGTACTGTATAACAAACCTGTATACGTTGGTTTTACAATTTTGGATATCTCAAAAATTGTCATTTATCGCTTCTTTTACGACGTGCTTCGTCGGCATTATGGCAACAATGTATCGTTGCTTTATACTGATACCGACTCGCTTATTGTTGAAATTAAAACTGACGATTTATATCAACACATTAGGGACAATTTACACGAATACGATACCTCCAATTTCAAAGATAATCTTCATGGAGTGCCAACTACGGTATCGATGATTGGTAAAATGAAGGATGAATACGCCGGAAAAGTTATTAAATGTTTTTACGGTGCTGGGTCAAAGGCCTATTGTGTTAAGCTTGCTAATGACGAAATGGTAAAAAAGGCCAAGGGCGTTAAAAAAAGCGTTATTAAAAATGTATTGACTGAATGCGATTACCAATCGGTCTCGGAGCAATCAAATAAAACGATTATGTGTAAAATGATTTCATTCCGATCAACTCTGCATGATATATACACCATACTTATAAACAAAATTTCTCTGTCTTCTAAAGATGATAAGAGGTTTGTCATACCAAATACTTGTGAGACATACGCCTGGGGACATTATAAAATTCCATGCGAAAATAACGATCCATTAGATGAGTTGCTTCGTATAGCGCATGAAGTATTACTTGATACCCCTGCCACCACTGATCAATTGGTTAATGATGTTAGTGAAATTGATGAAATTGTAAACGATGCTTTTGATACTATAATGAATACATAAGTGTTTTGTAATGTTGTTAACAATGTTTTATGAAAATGTAACTGTAAGTTGGCTTTAGTTTGTATACTATACTCATTTGAAATAAATACTACTTATTGTAAATGTGTTACTTTTATTAAAAACTTATTGCATTACATAGTTATTGTATATATAGTAAACATTTGATAATGCACAACGACAAGGGGAACGGGAGTGGTAATAACAGCTGACTTCTAACATGGGAAGAGCTGGTTCCTCTTCCACCTCAACGACCTCTTGTGATAACGTTTTGCGAATGAAATCCGCTTTTTCTTTTCCTTTAACATATACTTCGTCTAATGACGATACTAAATGACGAAGTATGCTGCTAAATAAATGGGGCGGCGTCTGACCGTCTTCCCACTTAATGCAGTGATGATTATGAGCTACCCAAGTAGCTTGTTTTTGGAACTCCACGTCTAAGTTATTCCAAGGAAATGGCTCCTTGAAGACAAAATGGGCTACTTGCTTTCCGTTATACACTGCAAGCTCCTTTGGTGTAAACACCTTCTTTGACGTTGTGTAACCTTGTACGTCCACTACAATTATCATTTTTATGCCAAGGCTAGCTTACGACTCGCCACTTCCCGTTTTTGCGGGATACTTATGCTTGTCTCACAGCCTTGGTTAGCGCATTGTAGGTAAATACACGATCGTGCAGAATTAAACAATATGCGGTGGTATTATGTGCTATGTTAGAATTTGTTTCAAATTCTACTCGCAGTACCACTGATTTGGAGTTTAAACCTTCCTTCTGGTTTGAACAGTCGACTACGATTAACGGGGCTGACTCTTTAAATTGTTGCGGTGTAAATAAAGGACGATTGTCGGTGTCGTAGTAAGACGATTGAAACTTTGCATACATTTCGTATAGAGTAGCATATCTATTATTTCCATAATTGATGTTTAAATTATCGTACGGATAACGTTCAGTATTGAGAAAAACGCGAACGTTCTTAATATCACAGTGATCAAATTTGCTCGCATCTTTATCAACTTTTCCATCCCTATCCGTTTGAAAACCGATGATGATATATCGAGGTGTTTCCAAACTAGTGGCCGTCTTTATTGCCCATGTGTGCTTATCTGTTTGCGGGAGAGCTGGGTATAGGTGCGTTTCCCAGCTTCTAAACGCTATCTGAGTGTCCGAACTTTTGTCGATATATTTTGTTAAAGCTAATTCTTCTGCCAGAGCTGGTATGATGTGCGGCACCTTCCAATATATCTTCTCGATGTCAACTTTAAGTGCCTCGTCGGCATTTGGGGATATTACGGCATCGTTATCTGTATTGCTTCGTATTAGCACCAGTTCCTGTCGTATGTTTAATACAACTTTTCGATAATCCTCGGCAAATCCCAAAAGCATTTGTAACGGTATGCACACATTAAAACGTCCCGTCGCGCTTGCAGTGGCATTATTAGCGGTCGGAAACCATCCAGAGTTTTGATATCGTGTACTATCATTGGGAGTTAACGAGATTAATGCTTTCATTGTCGAGGACAATCCGACTTTACTTGTTGAGTCCACTACTATTCCGTTTATTTCGTAGCGAATTTCACTAAAGAGAAACGCTATTCCATTATTTACAAATTTAGCGGTGAGCGATGCGGTACCATCTTGCCGCAATAGCTTTCCTTCGATATAGAGATGACTTTGGGACGGAAGAGTGCACATATCTTCTTGTATTGGGATTCTAATTTCATCATTATTCCCAAATCTATTAGTGTAAGGTTGATGAGTGTGGTATTCGTAATTTATTATGCGGTTATCCACGAGCACTTTTTCGTTAACATCTAATATATTCATTGCAAGACTGTAAAACCGAGAGACTTCAAATATTCTTTGTTAACCGGCGTTAATGGCTTGATAGTTCGAGAGTTACTAATCTTTAATCTCGACGCCTTAGGCTTTTTATTCTGTTCATGCTTACACATACACTGGTTATAACGTTTCACCATGATTGGCTTTTTTAAGGTGTAATCCTATCGTGATCACTTCTCCGTTGAAATTCACAGTATTCCCGTCCTGATCGATAATTTTAAGGGTTATGTTGGAAATGGTGGTAACATTAATTGGTAAATAAATAACGTTTTGTGGACACTCTATTATTTTATATCCTGCAGGAACGTTTGGAAAGAACTGATGAATAATATGATCAGGTGAACCGTTCTTATAGTTGCCCGTTGTAATATTGCATTCGATCAGCAAAGAGTTAATGTGTAAAATATCAACAGGAAATGTTGCCGTATGTGTAATTTTCGGAGTGAGAACTTTTTTTTCAAACCCCAAGAGCGATCCGAGCGAATTGGGAATTGTAAAATCTATTTCTTGTGTTGCCTTAATGGTAGCCCTAAGTGTATTATTGTTAGCACGTAGGTCTACGTATGCTCCAAATTTGGCAACTTCGGTACTTATGTATTTATTCAAGTCGTCCACTTCATAACAACCGTGCGGAATTTCAATTACTATACTTCCAACCTTAAACCGGTTGTTAGCAGATGTTATGTTTTGTATCGTGTTGTACGTTTCGAAATTTGTTAATCCCAAAACGTATTCTTCGTCACTATGGAGAAATATGGGAGGATTAAAATCTGCCGTTAATACAGATTTCGTTCCAGTGAAGGAAAACGTGTACGACATATTGACCACAACTGAACCATTTCGTTACATGTTATTGTATAAAAATCGTAGCACTAAATGACCACAATTAGAAGTATTTAGTGCTTGTAATTGATCGTAATTGTAATCGATTGTGTTTCTGCTACCATCTCCGCGAAAATACTGAACTAGTTCGAGTGGAGGTTTCACGTGGCCAATACTGTCAAAATACAAGACCCGTCTACCCCGTTTGATGTATGCGGTCCAATGCGTACCCTCGTTTATCTTATCGTCTAAGTTGATGATACCGCATTCGGTGACGCGTACTTGACGCGGCAAGTTATTACGCATATAAATTCCTCTAAAATGTGGTATTTTCAGCATTTTGACGTATTTGGTCAGTTCAATGTCGGTTAATGCGCGATGTGGTAGCTTCAGTGGAAGTTTTTTTGATACGGGTTTAAATATAGTCCTAATCCCTTTTTGTATGGTTTCAAATAGAGCCCCTTTCCTATGGTGGAGGCTTCCATTGCCTGATTGTGTCGTTTCGTTTCTTCTAACATTTTGTTAGCATCTTTTGCGGAGTTTACCGCTTTCGCTATAGCTGCCGCACCTCCACCTAATGATCCGAGTGCTCCTAATGCCGCAAATAGCGGAATGAGTGGTAGAAACCCTCCTGTTTTAGGAAGAGGTAAGATTCGTTGTTTAGGAGGACGTATCTTCTTTTTCTTTAATGCTGTTAGAGCTTGTCGAACGGTTGTTTGTAAATTTGAATGTATTTTGCCGCCGATGCGTTTTTTTGCTAATTTGATTGCCGTATTAAACGTGATAGGGGTATTGCGCCGCCGTCGTTTTGTCCCCATGCCAAAAGTTCTTTTTCCTTTCATGACACCGGCGACGGTAAGTGCAGCTGCCTTCTCGCCAAAACTGGCGTCTGAGGAGCGAAATCTAGTCCAAGCTTTTTCTTGCAGGATCTTGTCCGCTTTATGACGGTCGCTTAACTCCTTAGAGTGTGAATACGCAATGTCGTGTTCTTTGCAGGCTTCGTCCAAAGGATTTATACCTTTATCGCCACGCGCAAGCCGCTTGCTTAGGCGTGTTCCTGGACCACAAAATCGGTATCCGGGCAAATGCAGTTCCACTGGTAATTTATTTATAAGTGTATTTAACAATCCACTACCTTTTCGATTGTTTTTTTGTTGTTGAGAATAAACCTTCATTAACCTTTACTACGTGTTACTTCTTTGAGGTCTCGTTGTGCTATACGTCTTATGCACACGAGGTTAGACTATATACCCCTCCTCCACCCACATATATATGATGAATTAAAACTCGATGTGCCAGTTCTACAATGACCACGATTCGCATTATTCCGCAGGTTGTGCAATTACCCGTAAAAAATTATGATTCATATTCTACTGATGTTCAGTTTTCGAAGCACAGCTACCTTTTAAAAGGCGGATGTAGGCGAGGTATAATCGTAGGACCTTCTGGATGTGGTAAAACCAATGTTATGATAGCGTTATTAGAACATCCAAACGGTTTGCGCTTTGAAAACGTGTATGTGTACAGTAAGTCCCTATATCAACCGAAATACGAATACCTACGTAAACTCTTGTCGTCAATAGATGGCATCGGATTTTATGAATATGATGATAGTACCGATGTAATACCCCCTAACCTTTCACGCAAAAATTCAGTTATGATATTTGACGACGTGGCGTGTCATAAACAAAACGAAATTCGGGAGCATTTCTGTTTCGGTAGACATCAGAATAATGACTGCTTTTATCTATGTCAAACGTACTCGTCTATTCCCAAGCAGCTTATACGTGATAACGCGAACTTAATCGTTTTATTTCGTCAAGATCACACCAATCTAAAACACGTCTATGACGATCATGTCAATGCAGACATGCATTTTGACCGTTTTAAAGAAATCTGTTATCATTGTTGGAGTCAAAAGCATGGATTTCTGGTAGTCGATAAAGCAAGTGATATTAACGACGGCCGCTATAGGATGGGCTTCGACTGTTATATATCACTATAAATACCTACATCATACCTTGCTTTCCGTAGTCAATATGGACAACCGTCTGTTGCAAGATCTATTAATGGCTCGCAAATCTATCAAACGAAAGTATGACAGTTTAAAACAGGACTCTGCGGCTATTCAACGCGTGGTGGAGCAACAATTTCAACCGATTACACAGCCGTTAAAAGAATTTATAAGCAGCGCTAAATTTAACAACGTTAACGGTGACCGCATTGCAAAAGTTGAACCTTCCAGCCATAGAGCTGATTCCCCTATTCGGAAGCATGTGCCTCCACAAACTTCGACTCCCCGCAAAGTGGCAAGAAACCTGTTTTCTATAAATGAACCAAGTATTTTAGAGGACGTCGATGAGTATGGAGATTCTACACCAGATGAAGCAAATCTTCCCACGTTAGACGAATTGCGAGAGGAACTAGAAGATATAGGATCGAGTCCAGCATTTGAGGAGTACCTAAATCAATACCAAGGATTACCGAAAATATACGTAGAGGGAATATTTAGGGATATCAATAACGAGTATGATCATAGATATGGAGTTCGCTATGATCCAACATTAAATAAATTCTATGTTGGCAATTCTGAATTAGATTTCAAGGAAGAAGATATTGTTATCATACCACCTACGGGAGACAAATTTACATACAAGGGAACACCGGGTTTATACGAACTGCTCTTTAAAAGAAATCCCATTGGTTATCAAACTCGTGATAGTAAAGCTTACCGCGATATTATAGGACGGACCAATGCGGCACGTCGAAATTATGATGCAACCTCTCAAATTCAGGGAAGCGGCCAATCTAAATATGTCAACATTATTAAACCTCTTTTACAAACGGATGCAACTATAGGGTCGCGTCCTGCGAGTTTTTTCGTGCCTTCCCAAACCAGTTATAGACCCCGTGCTTCATCCGCATCATCAAAACGTGGAGAAGGAGTTTCTTTGCCAACGCTGCGTCTAAACAATAAAAAAATAGAGTTTGTTCCTTGGAATAATCCAAACAAGTTAGTGGATTGGTTAAGGGTGTTATTGGGATCCAAGTCTGCTGGAAATACGGCGAATAATAATGAAATTGTTTATATAATCGAAGAGTTACGTCATTCTAGAATAATAAAATAAGAAACGCGCCTAGTTTTAGACAGTACAATTATGAGTCTGACACTTGAACTACCTTTCAGCGTTGGAGGATATAAGACGAGCTTTAATAAAAGAATTCGCATTTATGGGGAAAAAAATCAGTTCTATTTATTCCCTATGAAGAAAGCGATAATTGACCGATGTAGGTGGGATCCCTCTGAAAGTATAGTCCATATAGCGGGCAAGAGCTACACAGATCCGACCTTATTGATGGGGCACGTGTTAACATTGAACGATCGTATATCGGCGCATTGCTCACTTCGAACACGCAGAACATTCGTGTTTGAAGCTGTATTGCATGTATGTACCATTAAAGGGAGAATAAATCTTTACTGCTTATCACCTTTTGGTTCATTCTCACGATGACTCTCGACAAATTTGGACGACACATCCACACACACCGCACTGTACATGATCCCGCAACTTATACGTATGAGTACTATTTTAATATACTTGGAGTCATGAGTGATAATGCGCCCGTCTTTACCCTTTTTAATGCAGAAAACAATACGAGCTATAAATTTCCTCTCACGGAAGGTACCATTGTACAGTGTGATTGGATGCCGCAGAATAGTACAGTAACTATAAATGAGACGCCTTACTCGGATTCATCAAAAGTGAGGGGGTTAACATTAAAAAGAAATGATGTCATTACCGCATCGTATCCCGAAGGTGCTCCAAATGTGCTTTTCTCTTTGAACGCAGCATTAGAATCCAAACTTAAGAGATGAGTAAAGTACAGCTAGTGGAAGAATTACATAAACCGGCAAGAAAGAACTTTCCAAGACGATCTGTGGTAATAAAAGGTCTCCATGACTTATTCCAAGCCGATTTAGTAGAAATGATACCGTACGCTAGTTTGAATAAAGGATTTCGTTACATTTTGGTAGTAATAAACGCTTTCTCTAAATTTGTTTGGGCGTATCCCATAAAACGAAAAAATGGAAAAGTAATAGCAGATGCTGTGAAGGCACTCTTATCTAACCTCAAAACGGTACCCAAAAATCTACAAACAGATATGGGTAAGGAGTTTTACAACAAAGACTTTGGTGCTGTAATGAAGCAATTCAATGTCAATCATTATAGCAGCTATTCTAATCTAAAGAGTAGTATCGTAGAACGCGTCAATCGAACCCTTAAAGGAATGATGTGGAAAGCTTTCAGCTTACAGGGTTCCTACAAATGGTTGTCACTCTTACCGCAAATAGTTGAGAAATACAATTCTACAAAACATAGAACCACTGGGTATAAACCAATCGAAGTTAACGACAAAAATGCTGCAAGTATTTTACGTCAGACGTACAAATATCGCAAGATTCTTGATCCCAAAGCTCCTAAGTTTAAGGTGGGTGATAACGTACGTATCAGCAAACATAGAAGTGTATTCTCTAAGGCCTATACACCTAACTGGAGCTATGAAGTTTTTCGAGTGGTAACTGTAAAACGGTCAACTCCACTTTCCTATACACTGCAAGACAGTCGCCAACAGGAAATCAAAGGGCGTTTTTACGAACAAGAACTACAGCACGCTAAATATCCAGACATTCATTTAGTTGAACGTATCATACGTCGAAAAGCGAATCAATCTTTGGTGAAGTGGTTAGGATTTGACAGTTCTCATAATTCTTGGGTATCTAACTCTGATATTGTAAAATAACTGTAAAATAATAATATAAACTTTTTTTTAATTTTATTTATTGTTTCATTTCTATACACTATTGCTAAAGCGACTTATGTATATGACTGCCCTATGCTGCTTATTTAATACAGGCGCGATCATTTTATCCAAGTTTTGAATTCGTCTTTGGAAACGTTCGCCATCTCTTGCGTGTTGTTCCCAAATCCCTTTTCTCGCTTCCTGGTGAGCAAATTGCCACACAACCATATACCGCACTGTGTTTTTAGAGTCATCAAACTTCACACGTTTCATTATCGTTCGGTAGATACTTCTCTAATCCATGCACGAAATTTTCCAACGATATAGCTTTTAATCCTTCCACTAACTCTTTAAGGCACGGTACGCAATTTCGCGGGTGATTTTCAATGGTGAAACCATTCCCTTCTTCTTCATTATGCTTTGATAAATATACATCACACAAACGTTGCCCACTACAATATTTATCCGATAAACTATCTAAATATTCATCACTATACAATCTTCCTAGTCCATACACTTTTTCATGGTCTGAATCGAAACATAACTCTTCCATTTCTCGTCTTAGTCTTTCCACTCCCGAATATCCATCGTGCGCAACCGGCCAATGCTGCTGACTGTACGCAAACCACATTTTGTTAATAACTATAAAACTATGTAGCCTTACATATATATCAACTTCCCCCTCTCAGATCATTAACGTTCTGATAATTTCAACATCCACCGCTAACTTTTCCTTGGCAAACTCTAGCAGTTCCATGACTATTGCCACATTGTGGTCACACAAGTCTTGCAGTGGAGCAATAATCTTCATTATGTTATGAATAGGATCGCCCGCCGTTTCTACCGCTGCATTTATAATTTTATTGTAAAAATTGTCAAATTCGAAGCTGGTTAGAATTTCTAATCGATAAGTGATGATTGCCGATAGACGCCATAAACGTTCAAGAGACTCCCAACCTAAAAAAATATCGCATTCGCCATTGTCGACAATCTTTATCACTTTGGTACCATTGACCGCTTCGAAAGTTATGACCTTAGACCCAATTTTGATCGACAACCAATTCGTTTCCGTGGTACAAAAATACTTGCTAATATTTCCTTCATTTTCCTTGAACGTCAACCATTCGTTTTTGTTGAATAGTATTCCAGCAGCCTTGGTTCCCCACACTTTAACCATAGGAGTAAATTGGTTATACAGCGACAGTCCAACACAAACGGATTTTGATTTACTATTATTTAGTTCATATCGCGTTGAATTAAGTAAAACTAAATCGGTTACCGTATTACTCACACTAATTTTACTTTGGTTTTTTAACTTTTCTACGGTTTGTCGTAAAATGTTGTCCATGATTTACAATTACTGCAAATTGCATAGCGCGTATGCGTTTTATTTAGCGATCCCCTCTCATAGATCTGCTCTTAACCTTGTGTGGCGGATACTGGTCACGCAGATTGTTGTTGGTCTTGTGTGGTGGACACTGCTCACGCAGATGTTTGTCACCTTGTGTGGTGGACACTGCTCACGCAGATGTTGCTAACCTTGTATGGTGCCTAACCTTGTATTGAACGTATATATAACTGCAAACATTCGAGCATTTGCCATCATTGCATCAAGATGTGCGCAGAAGACATTGAACCGGACTACTCTTGCTTTGATAAGCGATTGTTATCGTATCGTACATGGAAGGGTGCAGTATCACCCAAATCACTTGCACGGGCGGGATTTCGATATATGCACGAGAGTGATACCGTAACATGTTTTTACTGCAATGTTCGCATTAATCAATGGGAAAGAAACGATGTGCCTCAAGATGAACATATACGTTGGTCAAAGAATTGCGAATATGCAAAATTGTTAAACGATAAAGAACCGTGTCTGGATTTTGAAGTGACTAAGACGTTTGTGTGTAATTACTAACACGTTGGTGATGCAACTACCTGATGGTGTGGTTATCCTCCACTTCCGATACTGATACTTCAGCCCGTTAATGAATTTAATTATATAATTCTGTATTTATCAAATAAATAATAATGTAAATAAATATTTTTTTATTAAGTACACGACTTGTATGTTATTTCTTAAACAATGAAAGTGATGTAATCGGCGAGAGGGGTAGTAGGTAACCCTGCCGGGTGGAAGAGCAGGGGGAGAGGTAGTAACCGTGCCGAGTGGAGGAGTGAGGGGGAGAGGGGTACTAACCTTGCCGAGTAGAGGTGTGAGGGGTACTAACCTTCCCGGGTAGAAGTGTGAGGGGGACAGGGGTAGTAACCTCGGCCGGTGTAACCTTGAGTGGTGGTGGTGTTTTTGAACTGTCCAACCTTACCTACTCCGATCGGGAAGGGCAGTTTCTGTGTCAGTCCCCGAAAATATCGATGCAGTTCATTTCTGCAAAATGGATCCCCAAATGTTTGAATGTTGACCAAAAGCGTGCAAGGGTAGAAGCACCCCCTTCACCAGATTTGGCTCCGTCCGACTATCATCTCTTTCCTCAACTGAAAAAAAGTTTAAAAGGTCGTAAATTTTCTTCCAATGAGGAGGTAATAAAAGCTGTGGAGGTCTGGTTTGCAGAGCAAGAAGAAACATTTTTTTGAAAGGTCTAGAGACGTTGGAGGTTCCCTGTAATAAATGTATCCAATTAAGAGGAGAATATGTTGAGTAATAAAATATTTTGACATTGAAATTTTATTTGGTTCTATAGTAGGCTAAGAATTTTTCAATATATCCTCGTACTTAAGCTTGACTTGTTTTTTTGTAGTCTTGACTTGATTTTATGTCAAGCTTTAAAAATTTAAACCAAGCTTGTGAATCCCTACCCTGGACCTTCGCATATACTAAATAACAATACTTTTGTCACTTGCTTTAGCTACTCACATACTTGAATTTGCTTTTATAGATACGCATTGAGATAACTCAATGTGAAAAGGTCATATCCGTTTTTGTCGAAAATAAGCAATGTTAACGATCAAATTCAAAGTCAGAATTCCTATGAAAGTAAAAAATTGAGTGAATCCCAACGCCTATATCACACTACCTCAATTATAACTCTGATGATTTTAGTTGGACAAACATTCATGGTTTCGAGATAAAATTAAATGAAAATTAGCACGAATCGTAAATGTAATGAAAATTGAAATGCCCAACTAATGCCAATTAAATGATGTGATATTTCCGGAGAGGTACGATGTGCGTGGTCTACCGTAAGGGACAGGTGTCGCCCCACTACCAGAGCCAATTTAAGCTTTACTCCTCACCTGATACAGTAATGGCACTTCGTCGTTTCATAGGGATGGGGAATTGATACAGTGATGGCACCACTTACTCACACAGGGAAAAAATGAATTATTATAATTACACTATTAATGGAATTTGACCAAATATATTTAATGGTTAATTACTCGTATTTGACGTAAATGGAGGCTCGAATTGATTGGCACAGGATAAGTCGACGTTGTATATAAGTCATATAACGGTCAAGTAGGATCGTTTTGAGTTGCCCAATTATTATTATTATGCTAGGGATAGTCCCAATTGGTTCCTGCACTGCGACCTTTTAGTCTATTGTGCTCTCTGTTTCTTCTTTTCCTTCTTCCTATTTAATCCTGTTTTTATTACTTCTAAAATTTCGATTTATCCATATCTGTCTCGGTATTCCCCTTGTTTTTCAGCATTGTACTTTTGTTCTCTAATTTTTCCTTTTATCGGTTCAATTTTAACGTGTTGTGTACTCATTTCGTATTTTATATTTTCTTGTTTTATCTTTTACTCTTCTCATTTCTACACATTTATACTTACTTCATTGCTGTTTATTTATCATTGCCCGTGATTAACTACCATACAGCAGCACTGGTCTGACTGTCTTCTTACCAACTTCTATTTTTATTTTCCTTTCCAAGTCTATATAGCAATTATACCTACTCTTTCTTACTTTTACCGATTCTCTTTTGAATATTAGATGTTGAGTACTTCTTTCTTTTCCAAATGCTTATAGTGTTCCTTCTTAGTTTTGGTCTACGAATTTTTATATCAAATGGATGTCGTTGGCGCGATAAACAAGCCGCCGCAGCGCCTTCATAACTGTAAAAATTTGTTGAGTATTTACCTAAGTTCATTTTCATTGCCACGTAAGTAGAAGACGGGCACCTTCCGCCATCTTGGATTTTGACGTCACTAACCCCACTATAGGCCCACGTGGGGGGGGGGGGGGGCGTGTTTTTTATCCTTAGGGCTGATTCTGGATGACGTAATTTATTCTTAGGGATGATTCTGGATGACCTCATTTATCCTTAGGGCTGATTCTGGATGACGTAATTTATCTTTAGGGATGATTCTGGATGACGTCCTGGCTGACTTTCTGGATGTGTTCCTGGATGACTTTCTGGATGCCCTTTTGGCTTTTCTGGATGACCTCTTGAAAGCCCTTTTGGTTTTTCTGGATGATTTCCTCAATTCCCTTTTGGCTTTTCTCTTGATGTTTTTCTTAATGCCTTTTTGGCTTTCCTCCATGATTAATTTCTGAACGTCTTTTTGGCTTTTCTGGATGTTTTTTCTTAATGCCCTTTTGACTTTCCTGGATGACTTTCTGAATGCGCTTTAGGCTTTTCTGGATGACTTCCTTAATGCCTTTTTGGCTTTCCTGGATTATTTCCTTAATGACCTTTTGATTTTCTGAATGACTTCCTGTAGGACTTTCCTGAATGAATTTCCGGGATGACTTCGTGAAGGCCCTTTTAGCTTTCCTGGAGACACCATGCGCCATCTTGGATTTTGACGTCACTAACCCCACAATAGGCCCACGTGGGGGGCGTGTTTTTTATCCTTAGGGCTGATTCTGGATGACGTAATTTATCTTTAGGGATGATTCTGGATGCTGGACGGCTTTTCTGGATGTCCTTTTGGTTTTCTTAATGCCCTTTTGGTTTTTCTGTTTTCTTAATGCCTTTTTGGCTTTTCTTGGATGATTTCCTGAATGCCTTTTTGGCTTTTCTGGTTTCTTAACGCCTTTTTGCCTTTCCCGGATGCTGAATGCCTTTTTGGCTTTCCTGAATGACTTTCTGCATACCATTTATGATTCTGGATGCTGGATGCTGGATGCTGGATGCCCTTTTGGTTTTTCTTAATGCCCTTTTGCCTTTCTGTTTTCTTAATGTCCTTTTGCTTTTTCTTAATGCCTTTTTGGCTTTTGGTTTCTTAATACCCTTTTGGTTTTTCTTAATGCCTTTTTGCCTTTTTGGGTTTCTTAACGCCATTTTGCCTTTCCTGGATGCTGAATGCCTTTTTGACTTTTGGTTTCTTAATACCCTTTTGGTTTTTCTTAATACCCTTTTGGTTTTTCTTAATGCCTTTTTGGCCTTCCGGGTTCTTGACCTTTTTGCCTTTTCGGGTTTCTTAACGCCTTTTTGCCTTTCCCGGATGCTGAATGCCTTTTAGCTTTTGGTTTCTTAATACCCTTTTGGCTTTCTGGTTTCTTAATATCCTTTTGCTTTTTCTTAATGCCTTTTTGGCCTTCCAGGTTCCTAACCTTTTTGCCTTTTCGGGTTTCTTAATGCCTTTTTGCCTTTCCCGGATGCTGAATGCCTTTTTGGCTTTTGGTTTCTTAATACCCTTTTGGTTTTTCTTAATGCCTTTTTGCCCTTCCAGGTTCCTGACCTTTCTGCCTTTTCGGGCTTCTTAATGCCTTTTTGCCTTTCCCGTATGCTGAATGCCTTTTTGGCTTTTGGTTTCTTAATACCCTTTTGGCTTTCTGGTTTCTTAATACCCTTTTGGTTTTTCTTAATGCCTTTTTGCCCTTCCAGGCTCCTGACCTTTTTGCCTTTTCGGGTTTCTTAACGCCTTTTTGCCTTTCCAGAATGCTGAATGCCTTTTTGGCTTTTGGTTTCTTAATACCCTTTTGGCTTTCTGGATGACTTTCTGAATATGTGTTTTAATTATGTTTATTGCATAAAGTCCCGCTCAAGTAAACACAGAGGAGGAGGTGTTGGAAACTTCTACAGTGGAGGATTTCCGTATGGTAACGGTATACATTAGAAAAGCGCATTTACTAAAATTCATTTATTTTTATGATTGTGAAAACATATATTATACATAAGCTTAATTATATTATCATTTTCAATTAGATTTACAGTAAACAAATTTTCAAAAAAATCTAAGTCGCCAAGTTTAAAGTATAAAAACATTAAACAATAAAGTCCGCAAACGTTTGAATGGTAATCTTGAAGTACTTTGTTGTTGTAACGGTAGAATGTCGAATTCTTTTCCAAAATCTCAGGTGATATCCCTCCAGTGGTCGACCAAAGGAATCAAAATATTCCCCAGGCCTGTATGACGGATCGGTGTTTACACAAGGACTTGGTGCGTGTTTCGGCAATTGATTACAAGCACATACAAGTCGAAATACATTTTTCTGACCCGGAATCAGATGCAGCAACTTGAGAATTTGACCCGTATTCATCCTTGGAATTTGTCCAATCTTGAAGTAGTAAAACGTTTTCTAAGGCACACATAGGATCCTCAATAGTATGATGCATGCAGCGATAAGCTTGCGCTTCTTTCTTCAAATTTTTAAGCGATGGACATTCATTGTCTTCCAGATTCACGATTGGTTTGTTAAGAAATCCCAGTACCTACCTGGCACTTTTCAATACCTTTCACATAAATTTTGTTGTAAGACTTCAGGACTTTTGTAGCTTCTCGTTCGAAATCTTGGAATGGGACATATCCCGAACTCCAACGAAGACCGTGATGACGTGTCTCGAGATAATTTACAGTTTTCTTTGCATCATGGGATAATGTCGAATAGGATGTTGGTGGTTTAAATAGGAAAACCGTCAGATTACCATCATCCGTAACTACGGCAAACTCTTTAGGAATGAATTTATTGTCATCCCCCCGAAACCCTTGCAAGTCCACAAATGCAGCAGCGACCATTCTTCTCGACCGTATAACAGAAACTGGGACTGCTAAACGGAATAGTATGGAAATGTTCAATTTCGTAATAAGGATATAATTTGTTATGCCTAAGGGCAGGAATTGTTTACAGCAATAATAAGGTCTAAGGATAGAAAAATATTTATTAGATTTGATTAAATAAATAAATCATTTAATGTCTTTTGTCTTTTTGTCTTTTTTGGCTTTTCTGGATGTCCTTCTGTTGCAAAACATTTTATGCTTTTGTATACATTTTGTCATTTTTGAAACAAAAACATCTTATCTCCTGAATTAGTTTTCTTAGAAGTATGTCCACGAATCAAAACTAAGAAACAAAAATACTTAAGTCGGAATCTATTTCTATTTTCACCTTAAATTGCGAAATGTTTGGAATTCTTTACGTTGTTGCATACTCCCTTTTCTCTGAAAATGTTGCTGTGAGAAAACAATTTTTTAAAGTGTCTTAATCAGCCATTTTTTGTAAACAATGTTCGGTGCGCACAACATAATTTACGTTTCGCACAACATAATTTACTGTGCGCACAACATAATTTACGGTGCGCACAACAATATTTTCGGTGAGCCCTACGATCCTATGGTGCGCACAACACCAATTACGGTGCGCACGACAGCCATTTACGGTGCGCAATACCAAATTTTCGGTGCGCACGATTAGTCATTTTACTTTTGGTGGGAATTTTGATTTTGCAGCCATTTTGGTTTTGTCGGTCATATTTAATGGCCAAGCAAGCTGCATACGTGGACCTTGGAAAGAAATACAGGATTTAAACTATAAACAAAACTAAATTATATGTTTGAAGCATGTTAGGTACATTTTGCCTTTTTGGCTTTATGAATGCCCTTTCGGCTTTTTCGGATAACTTCCATAATGACTTTTTGGCTTTCCTGGATGACGTAATCCGTTACTCGATTATAGATTAGATTAAATAAATAAATCGTGTAGTACCTTTTTTGGGTTTGAGGAAGAGTCAGAGTCAGAGTCATCCAGGAAAGCCAAAAAGTCATTATGGAAGTTATCCGAAAAAGCCGAAAGGGCATTCATAAAGCCAAAAAGGCAAAATGTACCTAACATGCTTCAAACATATAATTTAGTTTTGTTTATAGTTTAAATCCTGTATTTCTTTCCAAGGTCCACGTATGCAGCTTGCTTGGCCATTAAATATGACCGACAAAACCAAAATGGCTGCAAAATCAAAATTCCCACCAAAAGTAAAATGACTAATCGTGCGCACCGAAAATTTGGTATTGCGCACCGTAAATGGCTGTCGTGCGCACCGTAATTGGTGTTGTGCGCACCATAGGATCGTAGGGCTCACCGAAAATATTGTTGTGCGCACCGTAAATTATGTTGTGCGCACAGTAAATTATGTTGTGCGAAACGTAAATTATGTTGTGCGCACCGAACATTGTTTACAAAAAATGGCTGATTAAGACACTTTAAAAAATTGTTTTCTCACAGCAACATTTTCAGAGAAAAGGGAGTATGCAACAACGTAAAGAATTCCAAACATTTCGCAATTTAAGGTGAAAATAGAAATAGATTCCGACTTAAGTATTTTTGTTTCTTAGTTTTGATTCGTGGACATACTTCTAAGAAAACTAATTCAGGAGATAAGATGTTTTTGTTTCAAAAATGACAAAATGTATACAAAAGCATAAAATGTTTTGCAACAGAAGGACATCCAGAAAAGCCAAAAAAGACAAAAAGACAAAAGACATTAAATGATTTATTTATTTAATCAAATCTAATAAATATTTTTCTATCCTTAGACCTTATTATTGCTGTAAACAATTCCTGCCCTTAGGCATAACAAATTATATCCTTATTACGAAATTGAACATTTCCATACTATTCCGTTTAGCAGTCCCAGTTTCTGTTATACGGTCGAGAAGAATGGTCGCTGCTGCATTTGTGGACTTGCAAGGGTTTCGGGGGGATGACAATAAATTCATTCCTAAAGAGTTTGCCGTAGTTACGGATGATGGTAATCTGACGGTTTTCCTATTTAAACCACCAACATCCTATTCGACATTATCCCATGATGCAAAGAAAACTGTAAATTATCTCGAGACACGTCATCACGGTCTTCGTTGGAGTTCGGGATATGTCCCATTCCAAGATTTCGAACGAGAAGCTACAAAAGTCCTGAAGTCTTACAACAAAATTTATGTGAAAGGTATTGAAAAGTGCCAGGTAGGTACTGGGATTTCTTAACAAACCAATCGTGAATCTGGAAGACAATGAATGTCCATCGCTTAAAAATTTGAAGAAAGAAGCGCAAGCTTATCGCTGCATGCATCATACTATTGAGGATCCTATGTGTGCCTTAGAAAACGTTTTACTACTTCAAGATTGGACAAATTCCAAGGATGAATACGGGTCAAATTCTCAAGTTGCTGCATCTGATTCCGGGTCAGAAAAATGTATTTCGACTTGTATGTGCTTGTAATCAATTGCCGAAACACGCACCAAGTCCTTGTGTAAACACCGATCCGTCATACAGGCCTGGGGAATATTTTGATTCCTTTGGTCGACCACTGGAGGGATATCACCTGAGATTTTGGAAAAGAATTCGACATTCTACCGTTACAACAACAAAGTACTTCAAGATTACCATTCAAACGTTTGCGGACTTTATTGTTTAATGTTTTTATACTTTAAACTTGGCGACTTAGATTTTTTTGAAAATTTGTTTACTGTAAATCTAATTGAAAATGATAATATAATTAAGCTTATGTATAATATATGTTTTCACAATCATAAAAATAAATGAATTTTAGTAAATGCGCTTTTCTAATGTATACCGTTACCATACGGAAATCCTCCACTGTAGAAGTTTCCAACACCTCCTCCTCTGTGTTTACTTGAGCGGGACTTTATGCAATAAACATAATTAAAACACATATTCAGAAAGTCATCCAGAAAGCCAAAAGGGTATTAAGAAACCAAAAGCCAAAAAGGCATTCAGCATTCTGGAAAGGCAAAAAGGCGTTAAGAAACCCGAAAAGGCAAAAAGGTCAGGAGCCTGGAAGGGCAAAAAGGCATTAAGAAAAACCAAAAGGGTATTAAGAAACCAGAAAGCCAAAAGGGTATTAAGAAACCAAAAGCCAAAAAGGCATTCAGCATACGGGAAAGGCAAAAAGGCATTAAGAAGCCCGAAAAGGCAGAAAGGTCAGGAACCTGGAAGGGCAAAAAGGCATTAAGAAAAACCAAAAGGGTATTAAGAAACCAAAAGCCAAAAGGCATTCAGCATCCGGGAAAGGCAAAAAGGCATTAAGAAACCCGAAAAGGCAAAAAGGTTAGGAACCTGGAAGGCCAAAAAGGCATTAAGAAAAAGCAAAAGGATATTAAGAAACCAGAAAGCCAAAAGGGTATTAAGAAACCAAAAGCTAAAAGGCATTCAGCATCCGGGAAAGGCAAAAAGGCGTTAAGAAACCCGAAAAGGCAAAAAGGTCAAGAACCCGGAAGGCCAAAAAGGCATTAAGAAAAACCAAAAGGGTATTAAGAAAAACCAAAAGGGTATTAAGAAACCAAAAGTCAAAAAGGCATTCAGCATCCAGGAAAGGCAAAATGGCGTTAAGAAACCCAAAAAGGCAAAAAGGCATTAAGAAAAACCAAAAGGGTATTAAGAAACCAAAAGCCAAAAAGGCATTAAGAAAAAGCAAAAGGACATTAAGAAAACAGAAAGGCAAAAGGGCATTAAGAAAAACCAAAAGGGCATCCAGCATCCAGCATCCAGCATCCAGAATCATAAATGGTATGCAGAAAGTCATTCAGGAAAGCCAAAAAGGCATTCAGCATCCGGGAAAGGCAAAAAGGCGTTAAGAAACCAGAAAAGCCAAAAAGGCATTCAGGAAATCATCCAAGAAAAGCCAAAAAGGCATTAAGAAAACAGAAAAACCAAAAGGGCATTAAGAAAACCAAAAGGACATCCAGAAAAGCCGTCCAGCATCCAGAATCATCCCTAAAGATAAATTACGTCATCCAGAATCAGCCCTAAGGATAAAAAACACGCCCCCCACGTGGGCCTATTGTGGGGTTAGTGACGTCAAAATCCAAGATGGCGCATGGTGTCTCCAGGAAAGCTAAAAGGGCCTTCACGAAGTCATCCCGGAAATTCATTCAGGAAAGTCCTACAGGAAGTCATTCAGAAAATCAAAAGGTCATTAAGGAAATAATCCAGGAAAGCCAAAAAGGCATTAAGGAAGTCATCCAGAAAAGCCTAAAGCGCATTCAGAAAGTCATCCAGGAAAGTCAAAAGGGCATTAAGAAAAAACATCCAGAAAAGCCAAAAAGACGTTCAGAAATTAATCATGGAGGAAAGCCAAAAAGGCATTAAGAAAAACATCAAGAGAAAAGCCAAAAGGGAATTGAGGAAATCATCCAGAAAAACCAAAAGGGCTTTCAAGAGGTCATCCAGAAAAGCCAAAAGGGCATCCAGAAAGTCATCCAGGAACACATCCAGAAAGTCAGCCAGGACGTCATCCAGAATCATCCCTAAAGATAAATTACGTCATCCAGAATCAGCCCTAAGGATAAATGAGGTCATCCAGAATCATCCCTAAGAATAAATTACGTCATCCAGAATCAGCCCTAAGGATAAAAAACACGCCCCCCCCCCCCACGTGGGCCTATAGTGGGGTTAGTGACGTCAAAATCCAAGATGGCGGAAGGTGCCCGTCTTCTACTCACGTATTTCAGTGCAAATAATTATTATACCTATTCCTACTTTTTCTTAAATAGGTAAAACATGTTTTACGTTAACCCGGAAAATTGTAAACATTATCGTTTGCAGCAGATAAAGTAAATAAGCAGATTAATAAATTAAATTCCGTAGACGAATGCGAGGGCGGTTAACTTCTGAGAAATAAAAATTACTACCATTTTAACAGTCAAACGGAAAATTAACAAAAATAAACATTTTACCAAAAAGCTTAAAAAGAAGTGGGACAAAATTAAAACCGTCGGTAATGTATTAACACCTTAGATTATTATTATTATTATTTAAAACTCATATAACGCTTTTCGTTTTAACTCGCAAAACCTCTCAAATACTTAAGGTAGGTTTAAAATTAAATTATTCTTTTTTTGTTACACTAATCGGCTAACGCAACAAAACTGAATATACGATAAAAGTTTTAATTGTATTCAAAAAGTTTAAAGCAGTATTTGATGGCAGAAAACAATGTCCTCGAGTGATGGTTGCAATTTAATGCATGTTACGTAAGTTTTCTGCAAAAGATATCAAAAAGCATTTTATGCGCAAGTTCTACCGTAAAAAAGTTGCAAAAGAGGGCGAATGTTTGCGCAATTGAATAAGAAAAACAAATCGATACCGCAAAAGTTGATATTAAGCGATCAAGTTTGTTTGAAACCATATCTTGTGCTTTTAGATGTATATCTTCAACAGTATTTGTTTATTTGGAGAGAAGTTTGTTTAACGTAAGATTGTGTAATCGTAACCGGATGAGTTTAAATTACTTTAGTTTTATAGGGGTATTAGATTTACGCTTAACTTTTAATGTGACTGTGGTGTTTTTCGTTCGGAACCTCAACGTGCAGGTGTCACAATTTGCTGAAAAGATTCATAGCCTCACTCCCATTTATTACCTATTTTGTGAATCATTTGGGAACGCTTCGGTTTCCTTTTTATGCGAATCCGGTATTTTTACATCCGAAGACCAGAAAAAGTTTATTAAAACCAATTAGGCCATAATGTTACTGTGATTATCAAATTTTAAACGGAGAAAATTTTGCCTGTTTACATAGTAGTGATCACTCCGAATACTGAATTTGCATACGTCTGTTGTAACGCAAATCAGTTGTGAACATTGTGAATAATGCGATGTTAAGTTGCGCATTGTCAATCAATATGATGGGACTTGTTGTCCTACACGCAAACACACTCTAAAGTTATCAACTAATACCATGTGTCACTAGAATGTCATTGCTATCCTCTGATAATAATTAAATATACCCGTGCTTCATCCCCTTTTGTTCTACCCAATTATTGGTTCATTCGCTAAACTCCATTACCATTACGTAACGAAACATAAATGGACAAGATGTTAATCAATTTTAAATTGTTGCGTTTGGCTCAATTTTCCCTACATTTCTTACGCCATTTAGTTATATTTATTTATGTACTACCTTACAGTTAGTATATGTTTGCTGAATTATCTGCACATTTTTGTGTTTGCGCCAATTGGTGGACAATAATTGTCTATTTTGCCTCCAACTATGAAGTTTTTGAAGCTGTTTATTTACATTGTGTATTTTTAGCAATTGATGGGTTCCATATCGTTGGAAAAATTGTTTCTCTAAATGGGGTAAAACGCAACAGTTGAAATGAAACTCACTCAGCCTTCCCCATGATTCATTTAATACAATTGTTGAAAAAGTAACGTTGAAAAATTATTTGTTGAAGTTAAATAAATTACATTAAAAATACGACATGTTTCGACATTACGTCATCTTCAGGCTAGAATACATATTATGAGTCTAAATCACTAACTAAGTTGGTTAACATTACTTACTACGATTAATTAGCAGTGCAGGTAAAAATATGATATGAGGGCGAACGAAGTGAAACGAAAAATTACTTAAATATTAAAAAGATCCATCCCCCAACGGCAACACTAGAAGGTAAGATTAGATTAGCAATACTGACCAAAATTAACCACTTACGCCACAATTGTTTGATGGGAAATTGGAGAGCGAAAGTTAGAATTCCTATAAGTTAAAATTTACAAAGAACCATGCTAAAAAACATGGAAATTAGGATAAGAAATAAACACCTGTTGCGATACTTACGGGAAAAAATCAAACTCCACACATCAGAAGGTAAAAAATTCGTGAAACTGGGGAACCCTCAACAGGAGGGTCCCATCAAGGAAGACACAACCATCTCTAACAACAATATTTAAGTTAAATTAATATATTGAAGGCGTTGGAATGTACAAACGACAAAATGGCCACAAAGTCAAAGTAGTAATTGAAGTGAAACCGATAGCAAAAGAATCCGGCGGGAAAGGTAGAAAACTGTAAAATAACTAACCGAACTATACGAGGGAAACTAACATACCAGGGGCTATCAAAAACATGAACGCTGGGAAGAAACAAGAAATGTAGGTTACAAGAGTAAGCTTTTGTTGATGTTGAGAACCTCATTCAAAGAAAGGGATGGGTTTTGATTGTGGAAATGTAGGATTTCTTTTTGTTCTAGTATATTGAGTTTTATGCTTTTATCACATACATGCAAGATTTCATAGTCCAGATTGGGATTAAAGGAATGGCCACGGTCAAGAATATGATCAGCAAACGCTGATTTAGTAAAAATATTATTATTCCGAATACAGGCGTAATGTTCGTTGAACCGGGTTTTGAATTTCCTCCCTGTCTGACCAACGTAACAAGCCCCACAGGTGCTACAGGATAACCTGTAGACACCTGATTTTTCTAGGGTGTCAATCTTGTCTTTAGTCTTGACAAGGTGGTTCTTAAGGTTGTGTTTTGCGGAGAAAGAAATGTTTATATCATATTCTTTCAATAGTTTTTTGAAATAAAAGGAGGCGGGGCCAATAAACGGTAACGAATAGAAATTATTGTTAGGGGAATCGATCTGCCGGGGGTTAAGAGTCGTGCGATTTTGTAATCTGACTTTCCGGGAGAAGTTATGGAACAACTTCTCGATCAAATTGCGGGGGTACCCATTACGAAAGGCGACTTCAGATATGAGGTGGTATTCCTTATTAAAGTTAAGAGTGTTAAGAGGTAAGGAAAAAAGTCTATTGAAGAAAAACCTAAAAGCGGCTAATTTATGCGAGAGGGGGTGGTGAGAGGAAAACGGGATGACATGGTCCGTAGTGGTGGGCTTCCTAAATATGTTAATATCTAACCGGTTGGTATTCCGAGTAATTTGTAAGTCAAGGAAGTTGAGGACTCTATTGTTTTCTTTCTCCAGAGTGAATTTAATGTGTGGGTGTAAGGTGTTCATGTGTTGAAAACAATGGTCAATGTCATTATCACTCCCCTTGAAGATAACAAATATATCATCCACATAGCGTTTGTAATAAGCGAAATGGTTGGTTAACCACTGGTTATTGAAAATTTTATTGTTTTCTAAAGAGGTTAAAAACAACTCGGCGAGCAAGGGAGATAAATTACTGCCCATCGGTAACCCAAACGATTGAGAGTATATTACATTGTTAAATTTAAAAAAATTTTGTTTATAGACTAGTTCTAAGCTACTGCTGAGGAACGCACAAACTGAATCAGGGAGGTTAGAAGAAGAGAGATATTCGTTAACAATTTCTAATGAGGCCTCAAAAGGGACACTTGGGAACAAATTAACAATGTCCAATGAGATCAACTTATAATCATTGTTCACTTTAAATTTCGAAAGTTCTCGAGACAACTCGATGGAGTTTTTAATGGCATATGGAAATTGAAAATTTAATGCGGATCTGAGGATGTGGTTCAACCAGTTCGAAAGTTTGGAGACCGGGGTGTTCGTGAAGGCGACAATAGGGCGCATAGGGTAATTCAATTTATGGATTTTGGGGAGGGCATAAAGTCTCGGGATCATGGGATTCATTAATATGAGTCTGTAATGGTTGAGATCGAAATGAGTTTTCAGGATTTCGCGGTTTAAAGTGATAAATTGTTTAACAGATTTTATGAATTGATTAAAATTGACCTTCTTGATAATGTAGCCGTTGGCATCAAGAAATTCTTGGACTTTTTTGACATAATTATCTTTCTCTAGAATAACAATGGTGTTGCCTTTGTCGGCCTTGGTGACAACAAGATCCGCCTTCCTGATTTTGGCCTTTAACCCTTTAAGAATATTGTTGTTAAATTTGCCAGGTTGGAAATTAAGTTTTTTGAGCTTCTCAGCACAGATAGCTCTTAAGTTGTTAGTGTTGGGGTTCTGAGAATTCTGATGTAATACTACTTCTAAGTCCAATTTAAATTGATCAAGCAACAAATTATCAGTAGTCTGGGGGTTGTGTTTGAGGCCCATATTCAACAAGCGCATCTCCTCGTCACCAAACCGCGTTTGGCTTAAATTGATAGTTCTGTTGTGAAATCTGAACGTATTTTGGTTAGTAAAGACATTATTATGTTGATTAGAATAATGGAATTGAGAATGATTATTGCTAGTGACTTGTTAGAGATGGTTGTGTCTTCCTTGATGGGACCCTCCTGTTGAGGGTTCCCCAGTTTCACGAATTTTTTACCTTCTGATGTGTGGAGTTTGATTTTTTCCCGTAAGTATCGCAACAGGTGTTTATTTCTTATCCTAATTTCCATGTTTTTTAGCATGGTTCTTTGTAAATTTTAACTTATAGGAATTCTAACTTTCGCTCTCCAATTTCCCATCAAACAATTGTGGCGTAAGTGGTTAATTTTGGTCAGTATTGCTAATCTAATCTTACCTTCTAGTGTTGCCGTTGGGGGATGGATCTTTTTAATATTTAAGTAATTTTTCGTTTCACTTCGTTCGCCCTCATATCATATTTTTACCTGCACTGCTAATTAATCGTAGTAAGTAATGTTAACCAACTTAGTTAGTGATTTAGACTCATAATATGTATTCTAGCCTGAAGATGACGTAATGTCGAAACATGTCGTATTTTTAATGTAATTTATTTAACTTCAACAAATAATTTTTCAACGTTACTTTTTCAACAATTGTATTAAATGAATCATGGGGAAGGCTGAGTGAGTTTCATTTCAACTGTTGCGTTTTACCCCATTTAGAGAAACAATTTTTCCAACGATATGGAACCCATCAATCAATATTTGGCTGGCCGAGCCCGTTCGTTCCATAACTACAAGAAGCTAAGTTTAAAACTGAAGGTCACATCGCTTAAAATATGGTTTAATAGCACCTGCCTCAGATTAAATCTGATCCCGAACTACATCCAACTCGCTACCAAAAACACCTCTATCAGCGCAAGATCTGCTCTAGAAGCCGGAAAACTACATTGGTTGAAACAAGAAATCAAACATTGGTACAACATTAGAGATAAGTTAAGCCTTTACATGTATGAATCACACCTTTTACTCAGTAAGTTTTTTCACCCTATAGAAGTGGATATGATTATCTCCTTGGTCAAAGACAATGTGGAAATAGCGGGTTCTAACCTTTTTGTTAAACTTAATTCAAAAATTATGAAATTGACCAACGAGAAAGTCACTAGCAATAATCATTCTCAATTCCATTATTCTAATCAACATAATAATGTCTTTACTAACCAAAATACGTTCAGATTTCACAACAGAACTATCAATTTAAGCCAAACGCGGTTTGGTGACGAGGAGATGCGCTTGTTGAATATGGGCCTCAAACACAACCCCCAGACTACTGATAATTTGTTGCTTGATCAATTTAAATTGGACTTAGAAGTAGTATTACATCAGAATTCTCAGAACCCCAACACTAACAACTTAAGAGCTATCTGTGCTGAGAAGCTCAAAAAACTTAATTTCCAACCTGGCAAATTTAACAACAATATTCTTAAAGGGTTAAAGGCCAAAATCAGGAAGGCGGATCTTGTTGTCACCAAGGCCGACAAAGGCAACACCATTGTTATTCTAGAGAAAGATAATTATGTCAAAAAAGTCCAAGAATTTCTTGATGCCAACGGCTACATTATCAAGAAGGTCAATTTTAATCAATTCATAAAATCTGTTAAACAATTTATCACTTTAAACCGCGAAATCCTGAAAACTCATTTCGATCTCAACCATTACAGACTCATATTAATGAATCCCATGATCCCGAGACTTTATGCCCTCCCCAAAATCCATAAATTGAATTACCCTATGCGCCCTATTGTCGCCTTCACGAACACCCCGGTCTCCAAACTTTCGAACTGGTTGAACCACATCCTCAGATCCGCATTAAATTTTCAATTTCCATATGCCATTAAAAACTCCATCGAGTTGTCTCGAGAACTTTCGAAATTTAAAGTGAACAATGATTATAAGTTGATCTCATTGGACATTGTTAATTTGTTCCCAAGTGTCCCTTTTGAGGCCTCATTAGAAATTGTTAACGAATATCTCTCTTCTTCTAACCTCCCTGATTCAGTTTGTGCGTTCCTCAGCAGTAGCTTAGAACTAGTCTATAAACAAAATTTTTTAAATTTAACAATGTAATATACTCTCAATCGTTTGGGTTACCGATGGGCAGTAATTTATCTCCCTTGCTCGCCGAGTTGTTTTTAACCTCTTTAGAAAACAATAAAATTTTCAATAACCAGTGGTTAACCAACCATTTCGCTTATTACAAACGCTATGTGGATGATATATTTGTTATCTTCAAGGGGAGTGATAATGACATTGACCATTGTTTTCAACACATGAACACCTTACACCCACACATTAAATTCACTCTGGAGAAAGAAAACAATAGAGTCCTCAACTTCCTTGACTTACAAATTACTCGGAATACCAACCGGTTAGATATTAACATATTTAGGAAGCCCACCACTACGGACCATGTCATCCCGTTTTCCTCTCACCACCCCCTCTCGCATAAATTAGCCGCTTTTAGGTTTTTCTTCAATAGACTTTTTTCCTTACCTCTTAACACTCTTAACTTTAATAAGGAATACCACCTCATATCTGAAGTCGCCTTTCGTAATGGGTACCCCCGCAATTTGATCGAGAAGTTGTTCCATAACTTCTCCCGGAAAGTCAGATTACAAAATCGCACGACTCTTAACCCCCGGCAGATCGATTCCCCTAACAATAATTTCTATTCGTTACCGTTTATTGGCCCCGCCTCCTTTTATTTCAAAAAACTATTGAAAGAATATGATATAAACATTTCTTTCTCCGCAAAACACAACCTTAAGAACCACCTTGTCAAGACTAAAGACAAGATTGACACCCTAGAAAAATCAGGTGTCTACAGGTTATCCTGTAGCACCTGTGGGGCTTGTTACGTTGGTCAGACAGGGAGGAAATTCAAAACCCGGTTCAACGAACATTACGCCTGTATTCGGAATAATAATATTTTTACTAAATCAGCGTTTGCTGATCATATTCTTGACCGTGGCCATTCCTTTAATCCCAATCTGGACTATGAAATCTTGCATGTATGTGATAAAAGCATAAAACTCAATATACTAGAACAAAAAGAAATCCTACATTTCCACAATCAAAACCCATCCCTTTCTTTGAATGAGGTTCTCAACATCAACAAAAGCTTACTCTTGTAACCTACATTTCTTGTTTCTTCCCAGCGTTCATGTTTTTGATAGCCCCTGGTATGTTAGTTTCCCTCGTATAGTTCGGTTAGTTATTTTACAGTTTTCTACCTTTCCCGCCGGATTCTTTTGCTATCGGTTTCACTTCAATTACTACTTTGACTTTGTGGCCATTTTGTCGTTTGTACATTCCAACGCCTTCAATATATTAATTTAACTTAAAAATTGTTGTTAGAGATGGTTGTGTCTTCCTTGATGGGACCCTCCTGTTGAGGGTTCCCCAGTTTCACGAATTTTTTACCTTCTGATGTGTGGAGTTTGATTTTTTCCCGTAAGTATCGCAACAGGTGTTTATTTCTTATCCTAATTTCCATGTTTTTTAGCATGGTTCTTTGTAAATTTTAACTTATAGGAATTCTAACTTTCGCTCTCCAATTTCCCATCAAACAATTGTGGCGTAAGTGGTTAATTTTGGTCAGTATTGCTAATCTAATCTTACCTTCTAGTGTTGCCGTTGGGGGATGGATCTTTTTAATATTTAAGTAATTTTTCGTTTCACTTCGTTCGCCCTCATATCATATTTTTACCTGCACTGCTAATTAATCGTAGTAAGTAATGTTAACCAACTTAGTTAGTGATTTAGACTCATAATATGTATTCTAGCCTGAAGATGACGTAATGTCGAAACATGTCGTATTTTTAATGTAATTTATTTAACTTCAACAAATAATTTTTCAACGTTACTTTTTCAACAATTGTATTAAATGAATCATGGGGAAGGCTGAGTGAGTTTCATTTCAACTGTTATTTTTAGCAAGTTTTAGCTCCTTCTAATTAAAATTCCCTCTCACATCTTTACATTGATTCAGCTACCTACATCCTTACCTTGAGGATTAGTGCAGTTTCAGTCAACCAAAGTCAGCTTCAATGAGACGTAAGAGACGTCTCGGCACTATTTGCTCGAATTCACTCTTTTTTACAAAAGCATTGAAAAATCCTACTTTGTGCTATCTACTTTCCCATTGCACAGTAGTAGTTCAGTGCCTACTAGGAGCCAACCATAATGAGGTAATAATAGTTCCTAAACAATTCGGAACGTGAAATAAAGACATTTCAATTAAAATGAGGTAATAACTCATCACGTAATGACCAAAAAAGAACTATATCGGTGAAACATTGGTTTGTAGTAATCTGCAGTAACTTAGCAATTAGCAAATCATGTGTTACGAGGACTCTTCAGCTATACCAAATAGATCCAGGTATAATTTAAGATTACTACGTATGTTAGTAATGTAGTTCACAGAAACTTGGCATTTTCGTCCAATCAGCCACCAAAGGAGTCTGCATTACATGAAGTTTCAGATTTCGTCAATTTCGAAAATGTCCTTTTTGAGGGTGTACATAACCCTTCAAGACAGTGCAGTTTTTCCATTCTGAAATTTGATACCGTATTACACATTGCGATACAATCCTTGTGCCAAAAGGCAACAGGCTATATTTGATGTAGGAATTCGCTAATATACGTATGAGAGTATCCTATGGTATCTATGGATAAAATAGTCTCTGTTGTTTCCGCTTTGATCCTTTGACAACCTCGTTGATTAAACCAAGCGATCTTTATCAGTTTAGAAAGTTATTTGGACTCTCCTAAGCTTCACGAAAATTTTGAGAAATCCTAGGGGGTTAAACTTTAAACCTCGGGTCATTTAGCTCAAGCTCATCGAAGTTACCCACTTTCGCACACCTAAGTTTCATAAATGTGACAAACAGCTTTTGATCAGGTCGTCTTAAAACATACTTACCCAAATAAAGACCTCACACAAAGTTAGAATGAAAAATGAGATCCAGTTTGCCTTAGATGGAAGTTAGATTAATTTAAAATACGTATTTGCAATTTTAAGCAGGTCTCATTTCTGTTGCAGAATTACCTTTAAGGGTGGTAATTTTCGCGGCCCCAAGAATTGTCACTCTAAGCCCAAGAATTATTATTTTTACCCCAAGAATTATTTTTTTGATCCCAGATTTTTAATTATTTTGGTCTCAAGATTTCTGACCCCAAGAATTATTATATTAGCCCCCAAAGCCCCAAAATTATTATTTTAACCAAGGGAATCATTCTTTTGGCCTCAAGATTTTATTCATTTTACCCCATGATTTTATTCATTTTACCCCAAGACTTTATTAATTTCACCCCAAGGTTTTGACATTTTTACCTAAAATTTACATTTTCACACCAGCCTTAAGTTGTATGCCGAAGGTTTTAGAAACTTACTAAATAAAGTAAGCAAGGAGTTTGTAGGTATGAGCTTCTATGTAGCCATTGTAAATTTTTTTTTAGTTTCAAATACTATTTAGTATCATATTACCGTTTTTGTATCAATTGAAAAAAAATATACTAAATCTACCTCTAACCTAAGCGCCTGAGTGGCAATATACGTTTAGGGTGGCATTTTTTTTTAGTTTCAAATACTTCTATAAAATAAGTAAATAAATAAAATCTTGGGGTAAAATCTTGGGGGGAAATGAATAAAACCTTGGGGCCAAAAGAATAGGAAATTACGTGGGCTAAATTAATAATCATGGGGGCTAATATAATAATTCTTGGGAAAAAAAATATTGGGACCAAAATAATTAAAAAGCTAGGGTAGAAAAAATAATTCTTGGGGTAAAAATAATAATTCTTTGGGTGAGAATGACAATTCCTAGGATGCACTAAACAATATCTCTTACTAATCCTGTATCTGAACTAGTGTCCCGCATAAAAGTTATTTCTGATTTATCTACCCACTAACATCAGTTACTAGACATATAGTAGCCCCAAAGAAACTAGAGTAGACAACACCAAAGGTGGACGGACTCTTTTAGACGCCATTTTAAAAATGGCTACCGCGAAATTTAAGTTTTTTGTATCTCGATTAATAAACGTCGTAGATTGTGGATTTTGGTGTTTAAATATATGTTTTCAAAGTCATAGAATTTGAATTTTTGATTAATGTAACATATAAATATTCATTGCGTAGCAAAAATGATACAAGCGTTGAACAAATTAGAAAAAAGATACAAAAATAGAACTAAACATTTATTTAAAATTTTCATTCAAGATTTTACTATTGTACTAAAACAAAATGTCTATTTTATTCATAAAACAAAATTAAAATAATTAAATTATTGTACTTTCTCTTTGGCAGAGTTCTTTACATTTACAATATTCTGTGCTTGTCAAATTATTTAAACGACATTTACATCTGCTTGTCGCACACTTAGCACATGTACATTGGATTACGAATTTTTCTGGAATTGGATTTAAACAATACTGAGGTTTTAAAACACCGCTACTAGTCTTGTACCATCCAAAATCTGTAGAAACAAACGGCAAAATACCATAATCCTGATTTGATAGTATAAGGTACTCCCCAAGAACAAAAAAACAACGGTTTAAATGGCCGTCTCTTATGCAGTGTGATGAAGGTGGCAGCTGCGACATATTTTGATTGTTCGTATAAAGACAATATCGAAGTTCATTAAACGTTTTAAATTTCTTTGAAGGATGCAAAACCGTTACAAAATATTCTTCAGCATTATCTAAATTTTCTTCTGAAATAACATTGCTCTCGGCAAACCTATCCAGCAGTTTATCTGGAAAAGCTTTTAAGGCCGACTGTTTCGTTCCTACTTTGCTTGTGACGTCGCATCCAGTCAAGACATGTGCCTTGATTAGGACCTTACACAAAGAATCCCCAAGACGCCTAGCAAGAGTATGCAGTGGAATATACCGCGTCTTGTCTCCAACACCTAATTTCAACCATATTTCTTCTAAACCAATGAAGAACAGTTCGAATATATATCGAAGTATTAATACTGCGACATCTGTGTCGTTTGATAATACTATAATACATTTTTTTTCATTCATTCTGTAAAATGAATGTTTTGCGGACTCTAAATAGTCCGCAAAATACATCTTTAGAGTACTAGTACGCTAAAACGTATTTATCTGTTGTTGCATAGCAACTATGTCAAACCTAAATATTATGACGTTTACAACTGGTCTCTACGCGTCAAAATAAATGTTTATGAAATTAATTTGATAGTTTAGAGAATTCCTGCAAAAAATATTGTATGTATCGTCCGACAAACACAACTCATCCGCTAAAACATCATTTTGCGTACTTGATACATAAATAGCTATTACAGTTGATTTTTAACGGCATGAAATAAATGTATTATTAAACGCGAATCTGCTTCTTCTGCCAAGGAAAACAGTTCGGGACATTTTTCAATGGTTCCATTTTTTATTTCAACGGCATCTTGATAGTCATTACATCCTGTCACTATTCCACTTGTGAAGACAGTAGTGTCGGGTACTTCTTTCGTTTTTGTAAAAAAATAATTGCTTGCGGAGTTTTGCAGCATTTTCTTATTCTTATTTGAGGACCAGAATCTTTCCATCTGCACAGGAAAAGGAGTTTCATTACTAACTATCAACATGTCGATTGGGTCCACATATGACCTTCTTTCTCTTTCACCTGATTTAAGCGAACCTTCAGTGTAGCTATCGAATATGAAGTCTATTCTATGTAGATTTTTGTATTGCAGTGGTTTAGCCCAAAGTCTTTTGAATATGTCACTAAAGTGGCTGAGATCTTTTAATCTTAATTGGCGAACCTGAGACATGAAGTCAACTAAAACAGCAGTTTTTTGTGCTGGTCTTTCCGTAAAGTTATAGTCCTTTGGTTGAAGATGTTTCTCAAGCTCCGTCATTAACAAATATTTTATTGGCTTAGGTACTTGTAAAGCCATCTGCATCGAAAAGCATGTTCGATTGGAGCAAATTCAAGTTATTTAAAGACGTAAAACACATTGTACGTGTTCTATAAAAAATTAAATAAGTTATCTACATACAAGTACATATCGAAATCATAATTTGTAATTCCTTGACCTAAAAAAACGTGGGTATCGGTTCCAAAATCAACAATCTGCGACTATTATGTCCAGAGATATAAGGGATATAGTAGACGGTATATAGCTATTTTTAAAATGGCGCTTCAAAAGTTAGTCCACCATTTGGTGATGTCTATCCAAGTTTTTTCTATAATGTTCTATGTTTACTAACGGCTGGTATTAGGTAGATAAATCAGAAATAAAATTTCTACGGGACTTAAGTTCAGATATCGGATTATACCTTTAATTAGTTTTCGAAAATGGTGAAAACTTTGTTTAATTTCCATTTCCATTTATGGTCGTTTCATGTCACTTCATTTATAGTCGGTGCGGTACGCAACATAAAATGGCAAAATACTGCACTTCAATTGCACAGGGTGCCACTTGGCACGATTGTTCCTTATGTCAATGACTTTCATTTTCGATTAGGACGCGTCGACATTTCATGCGCGTATCCAAGATGGCGGCCGTTTTCGAAAAAAATTGAATTTTGTTGAAAATATACAATGTGGGGTGTGGTTTCCAGCTAATTTTAACCTCCTCATTACGAAAACAATGTTTATTTTTTACTAGGAACCAATATAGACGCACATCCATATACAAAATACTGGCAAATATTAAAGAAACACAATTATTTTAACTTCAAAAGTATTTGGTATGGTTGTTAGCTTTTTATGCACCCTGAACTTTTTATGGGGCCTGTTGGTTAGTGATTGGACATGTTGACAGTTATTTTTGGCCAATACAGTTTTGAATCACCCCTAATGTTCGAAGTTGGCAGTTGGAGTAGGCACTGAATTCAAAGTTAAATTGAAATAAATCATGAGCAAGTTATTTTAAAATATAATTGGACCACAAGGGTAGATTTAATTAATTTTCTTCCAATTAGTCACTAGAAATAAAAAAACTGGATTATTACCACCTAAAAATTGCCAAGATTTTGAAAAAAAAATGGTTAAAAATACACATGTGGGGTATGGTTTCCAATCATCACGAAAATAAGGTGTAAGGTAAATTCACCCATTACCGCCCTACTTAAGGAAAGTTTGACTTTCTAGTTCAAAATTAAACCCATTTTGAAGTTTTTCGTATATTGGATGTTTTTTTTCTGTAAATGAAGATTTCTCATGCAATAAATGTTTAATTTTTTCTTACACGACAAAGCCTTCAATTAAATTTTATTTTATTTAGTAAAGATTACGTTTTTTCCTATTACCGCTCTACCTCAAGAACCGCTTTCCTGTTTTCGCTCTAGAGACTTCCTATTACCGCCCTATTTTTTAAAATGACATAAACAAAATATGTTAATATTTTAAACTTTTTTTTCTGAATTCCACAGGTGTCACGTTCATATTTTTTATTAATTTTATCTTATATTGTAGTTTTTAGAATGCCATAGCTCTGAGATGCTCGGTAAAAAGACATTCCGTTTTTGTGGACACCTTCTAAGGCCTTTTGAAGAGCTTCAGAGGTATGATTTTTTTTTTCTTTTGGCATATTAGGTTTTAGTGGTGCCATTTTGCTGAACAACGTTAAATTTAAGAAATAAACAACCAAATGGGAACAAAAACCAACAGAAAAAAGTATGCCTAGTCATTTACATGAAATAGAGCGGTAATAGGAATATAAGCGCACAAATTTTTCGCCTATTACCGCCTACATTAAAAATAAATAATCTTTAGTTTTTTTTACCTAAAATAAAAGGAAAAACATAAAAAAATGTCCTAAATATAAATTTTTCATGTATATTGGGTATAAATATTAAAAATTGATTTTTTGAAATATTCCTTATTTTAATATATTGAATATTGGGTCCTAATTTAATCCGTAAAATAAGGTATTTCTGAAAACAAAATCATGGGGCGGAAATTGATTCTAGTCCATATCAAGGATTATTGAAAAAATGTAGTATAAGAAAAAAAATGTATTTCTTTAATTAAATTAAATAACTGGGATTTAAAAAAACATTAGATTTCCCTTATTCCGCCCTAATAGAGCGGTAATAGGAAAATAACTAAAATCGTTTCCTATTGCCGCTCTATTTTTATTTATTATTTTTCTACTTTAGCGTAGTATTTATTTCAAAGAAAACCTATATACCTATTGCTGAATACCTATTCTGTTTACTTCTGTATAAGACTAACAAATATAAAGATTATTTAAAGCTTTTTTTGGAAAAATTCCTTAACAAAGCACAAATGATTGCTTACCAAAATAGTTAGATTATTCACTTCCTTCACCACGTGCACCGACCTTTGACTAAATGATTTAGGCCTGCTCTCCAGACGCTAATATATTCCTCTCGCCATAATACAGATACAATTTTGCAAAGAATTTTAAGAAAATACTGTACAAGAAAAGACAAACTCTTACAGGGCGGTAATAGGTAAAGATTTTGCATAGGGCGGTAATGGGCGAATTTACCTTAATTTCATTAGGAATCAATATTTGCCCATATCTTATTTTAAAATCCTCTAAAAATTGAAAAACATCGAATAATTTCAAATAAGACATGACTTTAGAATCGGGGTTGGAAGAATTATGGTTGTACTTTACTGCGTCGAAAAACCAAAGGTACCTAGCAGTGCATGAGATCGCTGAAGTCTTTGGTCCTGAGAAGGTGCTAGCAATTCACGGATTCCATGCCTTTACAGGTTGTGATTGTACGTCCTCGTTTGCTACCAAAAAGGAAAAAAGTGCATGGAAGACTCGGAAATCTTACGATAGAGCAACAAACGCGCTTCAAGCTATTTCCAAACCAGTTGAGTTCATTTCTGATGACGTTTTCGAAATTCTCCAACACTATGTTGTACTTCTGTATGGCGGAGATCTCGAAATGGGGACAACAAATGAGGCGCGTAAAGTACTTTTAACTGCTAGAAGAAAAACTTTGGAAAGTCGCCTACCTCAGATGCGCTCTTCCAGCATACTTTGCGGGCTACCTACCAAGCTGGGGGACAAGCTACGGAGATTATAGTTCACCTACCGCACCTCGGGTTTGTTTTCTTCTTAAGTATAACTAAACAGAAATATATCTATTGTGTCTCTTGTATTAGAACTGGGGATGGAATTGGGTGAGTGACACCAACTGCTGGTCGCCTTGTTGGACGACATTACCCACGATCTGGACGGCTTTGCAAGAAGTTGTTCTAAAATGTGGGTGTAAGAATGGTTGCAGCTGTGTCGCAAGCGAAGTTCCCTGTGCCCTAATAATATGTAGGTACTAATTGTAGGGGAAAATTCCATAACTCCAGGCAAGTGAATGAGACAATTTTTAGGTGGTAATAATCCAGTTTTTTTTATTTCTAGTGACTAATTGGAAGAAAATTAATGATTAAATCTACCCTTGTGGTCCAACTATATTTTAAAATAACTTGCTCATGATTTATTTCAATTTAACTTTGAATTCAGTGCCTATTCCAACTGCCAACTTCGAACATTAGGGGCGATTCAAAACTGTATTGGCCAAAAATAACTGTCAACATGTTCTATCACTAACCAACAGGCCCCATAAAAAGTTCAGGGTGCATAAAAAAGCTCACAACCATACCAAATACTTTTAAAGTTAAAATAATTTTTTTTCTTTAATATTTGCGAGTATTTTGTATATGGATGTGCGTCTATATTGGTTCCTAGTAAAAAATAAACATTGTTTTCGTAATGAGGAGGTTAAAATTAGCTGGAAACCATACCCCACATGTATATTTTCAACAAAATTCAGTTTTTTTCGAAAACGGCCGCCATCTTGGATACGCGCATGAAATGTCGACGCGCCCTAATCGAAAATGAAAGTCCTTGACATAAGGAACAATCGTGCCAAATGGCGTCCTGTATAGTTAAGATGCCGAAAAAAAAACCGTACCGCACCGACTACTATGGATGATAGCTTTATCGTCAATTTGAATGGCTAATTAATTAATTTAATAAGATCTTTCTTTGAAATTGTCGAAAGTGCTATCAGTGCACTTCATTGCATCTAATAATGAATCAGTTAAAGGTTTATGGTTTGTAGTCTCTAAACTTGCAGCGTTAAAGCAAGTTCCTATCTCCTGGTGCAACGAAATGGATTTTTCTTCATCAAATAACTTCATTTGTAACATCACGTTTATTATGGAGCAGTCTCTTCTCTCTATGAACACTTCATGTTCACTCGCCTAAGAGATTTCATTCGTAACATGCGTGCATTATCTAGGAAAGGATTGATAACAAAGTTGTTTAGAGGCTCTGAAGGTTTTTTCAATTGCTCTTCGGCATCGAAACTTGAGGCTGGAATTCATTGAGAACAATCTCTTGAGTGGTGTGAAGACTGGTGTGTGGTCTCGCATTGTCATGCAAAAGAAGAACATCCGCCATAACTTTTGTTGGGCGAACTCGCTGAAGACGTGCTTCAAGTTTTTTAAGAGTGCTGACGTATTGGACAGAATTTATTGTGTTTCCCTGCACCAAAAAATCAACCAGAATCACACTCTCTGCATCCCAAAACACAGTCGCCATAACTTTCCCTGCCGATCGCACAGTTTTGAATTTTTTCTTTCTTGGCGAGATTGTGTGATGCCATTTCATCAATTTCCTTTTGGATTCAGGTTCAAGAAAATGAACTCTTCTCCAGTCATAATTCCGCTCATAAACTCTTCTCCTTCCAAATTGAAGCGTTGTAAGAGTGTGGAGGGTATTGTTTTTCTTGTCTCTTTATTCTGGTCGGTTAACATTCTTGGTATCCATCGTGAACAATCTTTTGAGTACCCCAGTCGTTGAATAATCGTCATCACACTACCTTTACTGATGGAGATAGAGCGGCACAATTCCTCTGTTGTTATCCGGCGGTCATCAGGAATTAGCTCATCGACGCGCTGAATATTGTGTGGATTCACTGCAGTCACCGGTCGGCCGCTCCGCTTTTCGTCGGCCAACGTTCTTTGCCATTCAGTTTCGTTACAGTGACGAATCCATCGTCTAACAGTGCTGACATTCAAAGTTGCATCACTATATAGATTTTTCAGACTTTAATGGCGTTTCACCTTCTGCATTCAAGAATTCAATCTCAGAACGCTATCTAATACGTACGTTAATGTCAGCCATTTTCTAAACTGATGTAGTGCTGCCACCTGCTGACTTAGGAAGTTGTTACAGCTGTGAAGAAGGTTTGAGGAATCGCGCGAAATTCAAATTTTTCACATAATGAAGTTATTTAAGAAGAAAAAAATTAGGAGGCATTAGTTATTGACTGACCCTCGTATGTAAGTGCGTTTTCTACTTTTCACAACGGTAGCTGTCGACCTTCACTTTAAGAAACAGAAGTTTCACACCTAACATTCGCGTGCTTGACAGTGTATAAATTCGAAAATTGGAACGGCGACAAAATTATGTATAGGGACGCTTTTGATTTGGCGATTAGTCAATCATTTGTACTCATTTTACTTTCGAGAAATGCAAAAAGGAAAATCAATATGGGAAAAGTTAACATTTATTCAAAATTTGATCTAGAGCAATATAGAGATGCGAGCTACAGAGGTGAAAAGAATCAAATATTCCCAAAATTTATGAAAAGACGTTATAGCTATAAAACGCTACGATTTTAATATTACCTCAATAAAAGAATACCTCACTTAACCCGTGACAGATTAATCTAGAAAGCACAATACAAATTTCATAACAATTCATCAACCTCATCAAAATTCTTTTGTTTTATATGAAATTTAATTAAACAAATGCAAATAAAATTATTCATCAACATCAATTTTGAAAGGTAAATGCGGAAAAACACCAGGGGGAGTCTTTACGCGCTATAGCAATTGTTTGAATACTTGGAAGACGAATATTTCTACATTTGTATACGGAATATCATTTACATTTATGCATTATATTCGAGAAATGTTTATTTTTTCTAATTCTCGCGTGATTCGCGATATTTACCCGGATCAATATTAGCGCTCCCTCAGGTGTTTTAAGGAAGCAAATAAGAAAATACGGTAGACGTTGAACTTAAATTAGTAGGAGATTTGTGGCTGTAACGGAAATGGTTGTCTTAAACGTTTCAGAGGCTACTGAATTATTAAACGGCCGCTACTTGAAAAATTAACTTTTCTGTCTGAAATACCTTTTATTATACTTACCGAACTGGTTAAGTTTTCTCGGCAATTTAACGTTCCCTCGCAGAGCTTTTTTGTCATATCCCTCAAAAGCTGTAAAGCGTTTGGAAAATTATAGCGATAAGAGATTTGGGAAAATAAAGACGTTAGAGCATGTTCGTGATGCACATTTTATAGAAATTATAAATTAAAGCTGAATTTTGAAAAATTTGGTAATTCTTATGAGAGAAGATTAAATCAGGTGATGACAACCATAAATGAGACAAAAACGTGTAAAAATCAGACTTTTGAGATGGATTTCAAAAATTTACATTTCTAACATTTGTGTGACACATGTGAAATAGTGATATAGGAGCATTTCGTCTTTAGACGGTCTGGCTAGTCAGCAGCACACAGTTAAATGAAATGGAGTAACTTGATTGGGGGTTTTTAACAATTCAAAAAAATTAAAATAAAGCAGAACGCGGATTACCTCTAAAAACAAAATGGAGGACTTCTAGTTTCTTCTTCCCGGCAGCGCGTAGAATTTGAATTCTGAAAACTCAATTTTATTTTTAATTCCGTATTAAGGAGCGTGCGCATGACAACACTCAGGAGCAACAGTCTAATTTAGCAGTAATAGCGGCACTTTCTGTGTACTACTGAGTCACGGCCTCTTTTACGGTTTTTAATTAACCGGCTGATATCAAAATGATAACCTCTGCTTAATGATTTGAAATAATAAAAAATAAAGTACCTACTTGTATCCCTTTGGGCAATCTTTCAACAAAAAATCCTTTACTTTAACAAGTATACCATTTCAGGTTAGTAGGTACTACGGTGAAATACTTCTATTAGCCAAGGAGTCCGCCAGCAAAAACCATACCACTTCCATTTTTAAAAAGATATTTTTATCCTTTTCCTTACTCGCGATTTCTCACGTAATAATAATAATAAGAGTTCTAAATTACTAAAACACAGGAATCTTTATGAGCCCAAACCTACGCTTTGATGCAATGCACTGTTACTATTCATAGCTTAAGCTTTGAAGATACCAGGACTCCGGGACAAGGTATAGCGACCTCAGCTCGCCGGTGAACTATTGTCATTTCTAGTGCAGAAATTCATTCACTTCCTACATAGCCCCCTTTCAGTTTAACGCAATTTTCTCACAAAATTTCCAATGAAAGGATTATCTCTGAACTGTGAGTTCGAAAAGTATGAACTACTCATTTGGCTCAAATTTTGGAATAAATTGAGATGAGTGTAGTGTACCTACTCTTTAATCGCAACAACGACAGGTACCATTGATGAATCCTTTCATACATACTTTACAGGATCTCTCATTCTTCACCAGCTATGAAACAACCCATTTCAGAGTTGTTGGTAGGTAAGAATTCGATGCAGTGCAACACGAAAAATAACATTTATCTAATATATAGTCAAAGCAAATTTGGAATTCATATGTAAATAAAACACTTTTAATTTGCTATATGGAAAGGCATCTAACGACACTTTATGAGTCTTAACTTCGTAAATCGCTGAGCGTAAATCGGCAGTATTCGTACTTCCAATGCATAAATAGTGTTATTTTCTTCTGGGGCCAACTAGGTGGGGTGATGTCATATCTAAGGATCTCGTTCACCATTTACTCTAACAAGGAAACTCTTTTGCGTGACTAAATACACTCTTAGCGTGAGCAGGAGAATTTTTGAACCTAAATCAAAAATCCATTAACTATTAAAGATACTTGCCGATTTCCAATTAAAATGACTACAACTAAAAACAACATGTGGTCCATACTACAGATTAACCCGATCCTACAAATTGATCTTTTTCCTTTGTAAATCCGATTTCCTCTGGTAATCTTTTCACTCAGTCGGTTCGGCAGCCTTGAATAGTGTTCCCCAGTTATTGTTATATCCTCTACTAGGCAATTAAAGAGGAATCGATTAAGCATCTCAAAAACTCCTACATACACCCTTCCTGGCAGATGGAATAGATTTATTCTTTTTGGTGCAAGGTCTCCGCCCACCAATTGATTTGACTGTGTCCAGTGTAACAAATTGGCGTACCTATGTATAATTCAAATAGAATCATTTTTATAACGATTGATAATGTTGGCTTTCGTTTTCACCAACATTTAAAATACTGATCGTACAATGACAATATTCTTCACCTTTTTCATTTCTTATTATTTATTGGGTGTAGCTTTTGTAACCCTACACTTAGATCACCTACATCGGAAACACGATGCTGTTTTGTTGTGGACTCCTTTGTTAGCTTCGGATGAACTTTTATTTACAATAAACGAAAAAAATTTATAAAGTGCAAAGTTCCAGTTTTAACTTTAAACCGTCGCGTCGTATAGAGCAAGTTATTTGAGAATTCAAATGGAAGCAAATAAGAACACATAACTAAATAATTTTTACATCACCATTAGGCATCGGATTTTAGGCAGTAAAAAAATCAAAATAAGCGTTTGTAATGTTCACAATAGTCCGTGAAAATATCTGTTTAGGCATATTTTATATTAGGTAAAATAAATATTTGGGAAAAAAATTATTAATTTATAAAAAATTTATTTAAAAATCATGAACAGTAAATTTTAATTTTTTAATAATAATAATAATAATAACCTTTATTTCCTAGGGACAACATTATTTTGTATAGGACACGTCACATGTGAAAAAATTTAACAAACTAACAATTTGTAACATTTAAAAATTTAAAAATTCTTTAACACTATAGAAGCACTTGTCTGTTAAAAATACTAAAAGGTTCGTCTTGAATTTTAAAAGGTGTGTACTGTTTTTAATGCTAGTCGGTAAATTGAACACATAGTTTGCGTTAACAATTAAATACTTTTCTGAAGTTTTCTGATGTGAACCTTTGACGATTATCAGCTAAAATATTTTTATATCTCGAAAAATTTTTCTTCACATTTAGTCTTTTTCGCTGAATAGTCATTCTCGTCCGCACGTTCGCCTGCTGTGTGGAAGAACCACCAACCAGCGCGTTTTGAAGTGGGTTTCACATTTCTGAACAAAACATTTAAGTGCATCCGTCTTACAATAAATCTCTGCCAATGGTCGGTTGTCGGTAGTCTTCGGAATTTTTGGTATCTTAGGCATTTTTAGGAGGTTAAACAAAAAATAGGCACTTAAAATCAATTTTAGGCATTTTAGGCAAAATTAAATAGGGTTAAAATTAACCCATTCCACGTAACAAGCAAAAATACACAAGTTTCACATATGTGCCTAAAAAATCGCAATAGTCCATTTTGTCTAGAATCCGATGGCTAAATCACCATGTTAGACTCGTAGGCTCTTTTAAAAAATAACCGGCTTTAGGTTAAACACCTACTTTCACAATTGAGGAACAGGGTCTAAGTCAGGTATGGTGCCCAACGTTTCGAGATTTATGCAGTTTTTCCTATCTCTTACCGTTTACTGATTTACAATGAAACTTTTTCTAAATTTTGTAAGTTGGCTACTGTTGACTTGGCTTTGGCTATTAATTGACTTCACAATGTAGTATACCATGGCATTGTATGAAATCACAGCAAGGTATCGAGTAGTGTAAACCTAATCCAGAGAGCCAGAGAGGATGCGCATTCTATTCCTGGGCATGCACGGATGAGGTTCAATTTCGTTATTTTCCGATTTCTGAGTATTGACTCGACATTTGCCTAGAATCATTTTGTTGACACTGATATGCAAGAAAAGTGAACCGCGCAGGCAAATCTTGGGAACAAAGCTTTAAAAGTAGTTAAATAGGTAATAAAATAATGTATTTGTGCTAACTTTATTGACATCATGGATTAAGAATATTTAAATTTACAAGGAAAGGCAACTTAAATCATCGCAATAAATTCTTGAACTAAATTTTCTTATCTAAATATTTATTAAAGATTGGTTCCGATGACACCTTGCATTGACATAATACAGGATTTGAACCGCACTTACTATATCATGATGACTCCTGTACTTTTAATGGGCATATGACACTACGCCGAATGCCCACAACGCCGACACGCTTTTTTGATGGCCCATATCGCCGACTAGGGACACTACGCCGACAGTGCCCACATCGTCGACAAGTGTACAAGGGACACTTCGCCGAATTTTTCTCTGTGGACACAACGCCGGCAATTTTAATTGCAATTACCTAACGTAATATCATTATTTTTAAACTTATTTGCGTAATTAAATGTTGCACTTGCCTATAAAAAAGTATCAATTGAAAAAAAATATACTAAACCTGAAAATAACCTAGACGCTTTAGTTGCAATCTACGTTTAAGTTTATTCTGCAATTAAAATAAAAATTCGGTGAAGTGTCCCTTGTATACTTGTCGACGATGTGGGCACTGTCGGCGTAGTGTCCGTCGGCGTAGTGTCCCTAGTCGGCGATATGGGCCATCAAAAAATCGTGTCGGCGTTGTGGGCATTCGGCGTAGTGTCCCGGCCCCCTTTTCCCCTTTTAATGTCGTATTTATTCTCGAACGACTGGTTCATGGTAAATTGAAATTCTTTCAGCGATATCGCTGAATACAGATCTAAACATTGTTAAAGGTTATGATGCCTTCGGAAAATTTAGGAAGTTTGCAAGTTGCAACTTACAGTACTGCTATTGGAGAGAAAGGAGTCGTGAAAAACTAAAAAAATTGATCTGACACCGTAAACTAGGACACTTTTCTTCCAATTCTTTGATGACTATCCCTGTAGCTGCAAATGTCGTACGTTTTTTTGTAGAGTTAATAGTCCGCCTTCTATAATATCTAGACTAGAACATGGTAAGATATCCAAATTTTATTTTCTTCCAATGTAGGCAATTTTATTGTATAACAGTCTATTTGGTGAGCTTTACTGCGTGCGTGGAAGTGTATAAAGGTACTTTTGAACAGAACAACAGCTTTAGGCCTATATTTCCGTGTCTCATAATAGGCTAATAGTATTTCTCAAAAGTACTCTTAAATGCTTCCAAATGCGCGAAAGAGCATCAGCCGAGTAATTGAAGCACTTTGTGTATCGTATCCAACAAGGGAATCAAATAATCTTCATTCTTAAGTGTTAGTAGTCAATTAACGTTGCTTAATCAATTCTTGATTATATGCCAAGCTTCAAATTACCGATAATGTGCGATACTTTGCTGAATGAACGTGTACAAGCTTAGGATATACTTATTTCTTAATTGGGTTCTTTCTTAACTTAATAGTAAACCAGAAGACTTATCGACATCGTACAACGTTAAATTTTCGCACATTGTCCTAATACGAAGAACATTGTAACAATTTTTAAAAGGAGAGCCAGTGAGTCGTCTACTGCTTTTCCTTATTTTCTGACAAACCCTTTTTTGTCCTTTATCTTGTTCTTTGGGTATACCGATCACACGTTTAGGTTTAACTTTTAGTTAAATTTAGTACAGAATTATCGTGCTTATTGGCCCTTTTATGTTCACCAAGGGGCGAGTGTCCGTTTTAAATATTATCTGGGAAAAACAACAGACCGTCGATTCCAAAATCCGATGGAGAGATATCCGTTGACTTTAACCGTTTATTTTAAAATAGTAAGGGGGATGCGTAGAATTTTGACCGCGAGTGCCACTAAAGGATATTGTTAATAATTTGGCGTACCTACCACCAAGAACTTGAGGGCTGTGCTTCGTATCGCTAATGGTTAAAAAGCGTCCACCAATTACCTTCGTCTTGCACCGATGGGAAAAGAAATAATTGGAGACCGTATCCGTACAAAGATCTATCTCGGATTGATGATTATCACGATCTTCCACCCCTAAAGATATTTAACATTTATTTCTCAATGGTGCAGTTAAAATTAAATAAATAAAAATTCAGTATTTAAACATAAGATGTAGCCAAACAGTGATACCACGCCTATTATTATACGCCAGTTGACACAAGTCACGTGTATCAGTATCATAGTTTACAATAAAAATACGTCCCTATCCATTTTCTTTTCTGTAATATTTTTTAATTAACAAGGGTTATAACCGAATGGAAGGAAAAGTTCAAAAACCTCTGGCATGTTGACGTTTCACCAAAGGTACAATAGATTTAGTTAAATATAAACTATTCATACCTTTTATGGGTACTTGAAAAGTGTCGTACGTACAACATTTTCCATTAACACGGAGTTAATGTATAAACAATTAGTAATTTAAAGGGATTGAAAGTTTAATACAGAAACTCTCAGGTATAACAAGTCATTTTAATTGCGCCGGACTAATAAAGCATTAATAAATAAGTTTAGGTTAGCGAAACATCAGTCAGAGTCGTTGTAAAAGCATGAAATATGCAAGGAATTAATGACGTTTTTATGTTCACTTTTAATTAGTAAAGCTTTAGCTGACAAACTTTCGCGAAACTTCGCGTCTATGAATTAATTATAAGACGATCTAATTCACTCTTCACGATTTTGTGTATAACAAAAAATCGATACTTGTAGACATGTAGTAACGAAAGCTAGAATAAAAAAAATAGTAAAAAAAAGACAAGCGCTTAATGTGGTTATGTAACTCGCAGTTAAACAATAATTGAAATAAACAGAAATAATATTGACCATTAATCTCGTAAAAGCACATTACATACTAACCACAAAATGTCCACAACCACTCGTGTATTTTGTCCTTACACAAAACAATGAAATTTCAGGATGTTACAGTCAAGGGAAAAATAAAAATAAAACGGATATTATCTTGGTGGTCGCCCATATCCGTAAAAGTTTGTTACTTTAATAACAGGTAGATATACACTAATGTTGCATTTTTATTTTAGCCATTATTTGCAAAACGTTAGTATCAATTTCAGTCGTACTTGTATATACTCGACGTGCATTCATGCGACAAAATCAGAAAGGTCGAAAAAAAGAGCTATCAACCTATAATCGCATTGAGTTTAATTAATTGTAGTATTTGAATGCGATCGCGTGCTACTCTGAAAGGTTTTGGATTAAATTAGTAAACACATTTGTGTTGACAAAGTGAATAAATAGATACAGTTTGCAACAGAGTATCATACTGTTGCACCAGGGACTATGTAAATTATGGGACATATTTTAATTTCGTTTGGTAGCTGTGATGGGTTTATCGACATGGGTGGAAGAAATAATACAGCTATTGTGGTTGATGGTTTAGGTATTTATATAAATACCGAGTAATGGGACTTATGGCTTGGCGGGGGGTGGGCAATAACTTTTTTTTTCGGTCCAACAAGACTTGAACCCCTTACGTATCGACGGTTCATACATACCTTTTTTGAAAAATATTGAAAAATGTTCAAATTATTGTATATTGAATTGAATCGGGTCGGAAGAGAGTTAAAAGAATCAGATATTCAGATAAATAGAATACTTAAATAATTATGTAACAACATTGATTTTTTGACTTCACAAATCTATCTAAATATCATTTCAGGTATCAGTGGAATGTCTTGATGCAAAATGCATTAACGCGAGTCCCACGAGACGATCTTGGGTCATGTGACTTCTGAGCCACCATTTCAGTTGACGCCGACGCAGGGCTGAAAAACTTCTCTCTGTAGAAGTCATGCTAATTGGCAAACATTAACAAACTCAAGAAAATGTGTAACAGTACTTTTTCTAATTAAGATAAATGTCTGCGTCGCACATTCTAAACATTTCCGCAACAGATAGATCGCCGCTATATGTCCGGGCTGTGTGGAAGATGATCAAGAACTTCGACATTTTGCTGTTCCAAAAACGACTTTGTGACTCGAGCGGTGTGTGAGCTTGCATTGTCTTGATGGAGCGTAATGCGTCGATTTGGGTTATCTTTCTGAAGCTCGGCGATCACTTCTCGCAAACAAATGGTCGTATACCATTGAGCATTAACTGTTCTTTGATTTTCAAGAGCAATCGTCGCTACACGCACTGATTTGGCTACGAACGATGCGACCATTTTCTTGGCAACGCTGCGAGAGCGAACAACTTTTGTCGGTTTGCGTTCACTTTGGAAGACCCATACTGAAGATTGACGTTTTGATTCAGGCTCGTAGCTATAGATCCATGATTCATCACCACTTACGATGTTGTAAAGGTGGTTTGATGCTCCTGAGTTGAATCGTTGCAGAGTATTTCGACACCATTTGACTCGAGCTGCTTTCTGATATTCTGTGAGGTGGTGCGGTATCCAGCGGGAAACCAACTCTTCGTGTAAGATCTTTTGAACTGAGGTCCCTGAGATGACCAAAGATGCCTGAATCTCACGGTATGTAACATGACGATCTTCCAGGACCATGTTACGTACAGCATCTACGTTTTCTTTAGTGACAGCGGTTTTTGGTCGCCGTTCACGCGGTTCGTCACTGAGGCCAGAGCGTCCTCGCTGAAACTCTGCATACCAGCGATAAACGGTTGTCTTTGATGGTGCTTCTTCGCTAAAAACAACAACAAGTTCTGCGACGCATTCATGCTGGGTGAGGTTTCTTCGAAACTTATAGAAAATTATCGTGCGGTACTGTTCATCACTTAATTCCATCTTGTACAGCGACTTGGGAACTTTGACAAGCCACCGTTTCAAAACTATCACGCTGATCTTAATGACACTTTGCATGAGCATTAACCAACTCAAAAAGTTGTTTATAAACAAAAATAGTTTCTAGGTGATAAGGAACGTTCTATTCCCGACAGTTAAAAGGCTACCCTCGTACTTCTTCTCCGTCTATAATAATAAATAGTTAACATTTTTCGTGTATTGTTTTGTGAAATTGTGTTGCAAAGATCGTAACTCTTCAACATAGCAAATCTGTGCTGCAGTTGGTATGGTTATTTGCATACTAGTGCACAGCTGTTAGCTTAGTTGCTAGATATTACTCACTTGTGCGAAGTAATAATTAATAGAAACGGTCAGTACGCTTCTATCTGGATACCACTTCATAAATAAAACCCACGTAGACGAGTACTTACGTACACCAACTTGTGTACAAGTACCGAAGATAGCTTAATAAGTATCTGAAGAAGAAATTATGAGAGGAAGTCATACCTATTAGCACTCATTGAATACCCCAAATAGTAGTATCCTCTACCATAAGATATCGCTTCTCTGCATATTAACACTTTAAAGTCTTCCGTTACACATCATCTTTTCTACTTATTCCTTTTCTTACTATTTCCTTATTCTCCTCATTTCTGTAAGTCTTTTTCAAGTCTCTCACTCTACCTCTCTTTTGGTGGACCCTTCTGCTCTATAACCCTTTTAATACATTTGCCGTGGTCTGTTCTTCTTACCTGCCCATAATATTTTGATTTCTTTCTTCCATATTTTTATTTCTTCATTTCTCTGTTTATATTTATAAACCGGTGTGCACTTTCTATGTTATGATACGAGACATTCCTAGTTACATCTCTCTTCATGCTTATCCTAATTTTTCTTTTATTTCTTCTTCCGAAACATTTTTAATGAGATATCTTGCAAGTGAAAGGAAGTAAGGCTGTTTTAAATTAAATAATTTTGATTCTTGGACAGGTAAACAATCCAAATCACGTATGGGTGTTAATACGAGGGAAGTCTCGTGGCAACTTGCCAGAATTTTTTTTAACATTGACCTATATGTATGTATCTATGTAATTTTCATTTTTCACGCATCCCACGCAGCGTCTACTAGCTGCCGGGGATAATAAAAATATTATTATTATTATTTAAATCAAAACATATTAAAAATTAACAAAAAAGGTATATATATATTTTATTATTTCCTTCCCTGCTCTATTTATTCTCAGCAGATAATACAGAAAAAGGTTGTTCAAAACACAGAATGGCTTAAAACCATGACAAAATTCGAACAAATGTTATTAAAGATCCAAAATAGTCTTTATAAAGCTTTGTTTCAGTAAAAGGGATTAACATTTAGCATTCGTATTTGAAATAAAGAAAAAAGGGGAAGTAAAAAATTCAAAAGGAATTCCTGATTGTGCTAATAATTAATAAAGTTAAATTTTAAACTGAAACGTTTCCATTTTATAAGCGCAAGTAGAAATTGTTTCGGAGTCACAATAACAAAATCCCCCTAGGAAAACAAATAAAGAACGAAGAAATTAACTTTTTACATAACAATAGAAGTTTCCGTTTTTATGTTGGACGGAGATAAACAGGAATACAGCGAAATTCTCAAACAAAATTGTATGTGTACGTCCTTTCCCATTTATATAAACTGTAAAAGGTCCTGACAGGAATTTTAATATCATTAAATTACTTGCACATTCGTTTCAATATACGACTACGTGAACGTGCACCTGTCGTTGATCGACGCATTTATGTAACGTAAAGCAAAATTCGTAGTAATATTACATCAATTAATTACTGACAAATACATTTTTCTGTAATAGATTGGGGTTGCCATCGAAATCGACGATCGCTTTCGACAGCTTCCAGATGGACTAACTAATAAAGAGGAGTTTGTAGTCGAGAAGAAAATTAATTTAACCCCAATCTATGAGAGCACGTTTGTATTTAATAGACAATTTCTTCGCGACAATTAATTAAATATATAATTAGTAAAGAAGCGTCAAATACTTATCAAAGAAAATTCAAAATGAAACCACTCGCTTCCTTCGACACTATTACTCAACACTACGAGACAAGACAGAAAATCGTCTACTTAGAAAGTGTAGTGAGCGATGGAGGTTGTTGAATACGCTACGACATTTTTAATGCATCTCACGTTTCCAGTATTTTTTTGTGAAATAGGACGAAAATAAGTATATCTAAATTTCTCATCGGGGTAAGTGAATCGGTGGAATGAAAATAAAATAGGACGATGACTGATTATTATTTATATGACGTATAAAAAGGCAAGGAGTAATTAAACTGAATTCCTAACTCTATGATTCAAAGGATTCGAAATTGTAATAGTTAATCGACCATTGAAGTGCCTGATGTATAGTAATCATTAATGATAGGTCTATCTCTTAATTTAGTCCTTTCTAATTAGTTCAATCGTAAGGGGTCTGACTTGAAAGTTTAATTGGGAATTGAACATTTTGTAACTGTCACTCCATTCCAATTTTAATATAAAAAGATGTGATTGCTTTCATCTCGTTTTCGTTTAGTAACCGTATTTGCAAGTACAATTACAGCATTAATAATGTCCTCTTTAGTAAATGTCCAACTTTCCATTCAACCTATCAGAAGGTCAGAAACGGAAATAGATAATCTGCGCTCTAGTAAATATTTTCAAATGTGTTTCTTTAACCCTTCGTTAGGCGCGCGGCAAAAACTTACATGGTTGGGCGCGTGGTCTACAACTGTAGACCATTCGTATTATTCAATAATATGAACAATTAGATAATTTATTTTACTAGGGCTTATTATATATTGTATATCTAACAGTTATAAACAAAATATTAAGTTTTTGTATATTTACCTGTTGATTTAAAGGTGGTAAATATCATAAATAAAGATATACCTCAGATTGACGAACATATATACAAAGGTGTTCTACTAATCATAAAGAAATGAAAAAAATCATTGTAATCTATAAAAATGAAAGATTTTACCACGATAAATACATTATATAATTCATACACATTGGTTATACATTAGTTCTCTTCACAGTGGCAGGTATTACTTCTCTGAAAGGCATATATTGCATATGTCTCTCATATAAAATCGATAAATATAACAGCGAAACAGAGTTTAGAAACGCTAGAAACGCAGTGATTCTATTAGGTAATGTTAAAAATACAAGTACCCAAAACGGTACTTAGCAATAATGCACACCAACTGATAAGGACTAATCCGAACAGGGGTGGTCTACGATCGTAGACCGCGCGCCTAACGAAGGGTTAAACTACAAAGATTCAAACAATTCACCAACTTTGCATTACTTCATATGATACTCTGTAACTGAAGTTACAACGGTTGTGGAAACTTTCAGGTTCGTCTAAGGTTCACAGATTCGTCGCGTTGTTTCCAAAATTCTGTCGTAGACAGAAATTAAACAAATTTATTATTTTTGTCAATTCTCGACTAAACACAAAATTCTTAACGTTTGTTATTTACTAGAAAAATATGAAACTTACATAGTTCTACAAGCATTTCGTCTCATTGTTTAATTCAAAATAAGTAATAATGTATAAAACAGTACCTTATTTCTTTACATCAATAGTGAATGTACACGTACCTACTATCGGAGTAAAAATGCAAGGCCTCTGACTTTAAGTGGTCATAACGAAACTTATACTGGGGGGTGAAATTTCTTCATTTTTGGGCAGTACATTAGTCATTTATACACGTTTAACATGTGTAAAAATCAAATTGGTAGAATCAGTTGTTTAACTTTTATTTGAATTAACAGCAATAAAACGCTGTATTTAGTATTTTCCTGGCTGACGGTCAGTTTTAACTTATCATAAAATTGTTATTGTTTCATAAATTGTTACCAAATTTACAAATGTTGTAGCACACATACGTCTGAAAAGTCGACAGCCAATAAATATTGATTATTCATATAATTAACTTGTTTTATAAGCCCTAACCGAAAATGTGCTATTTTGTAATATACGGTAACTGAAGAAAAAATTCTTGTTTTAAATGCTAAATTTGTATTACTCAAATCGAGCTGCATTTTTGCTTTATTGAAAACAAAATTTATTTTCTTTTAATTCAAAGTAAATGTTATAATTATCGCGAAAGAAAGACGCGCATATTCCCGCGAGAGGTGATGTACCACATCGTAAATCGTGAGCGGCAAGCCACAACAATGTGATTATTCTTTAGCATTGTACAAAACCATGCGCTTCATAGCAATCGTGTACGGCACCATCTTCCACCCCGTACCGCACCTCGCCGCACGAACGCAAGCATCCATCCTTTTTTCCAAATTTCTTTTAAACAAAACATGTATACATGGCATTATTTTTGTTAATCGTGTTAGACCACAATATCATTGCTTTAACCTTGTTATGTTACTGTCAATATTATTAATATCGAACGTTCAGGTACTGAGTTACACAAGATGTCGTTTTTTTCATTATAGTTTTAAGACTAATAAACCAATTGGCCTCAAAAGCATCTCACACCGACAAAAAAGTATACACTTGTCAAATATATAAGTAGATATCTACCACTCAGTTTCAATAATATAGCCGTAATTAATTTTTAAAGTCGAGCGCTTATGCGATTTGAGTCATAATTAGCGCTTTTTCGCACATAAATTAATACAGAAAATTAACGATGTGTTGCAAAAATCTAAAACTGTACACTTTTATGTAGGAATAAATGATCTTTTAAATGCACTTTATTTCATTAAATTATGATTGCTAATTACTGAGATACAAGCTTCTAAAATCAGAGGCCTTGCATTTTTACTCCGATAGTTGTAGTGTTTGAATAATATATTTTGATAGAGCTTGTTTTACTAAACTTTGTACAATTTTAATTCAAAAGTTTTCTCCAAATATTTAAACGATTAATTTCGAACAATAAAGTTAAAATATTCCTCCTATATTTTGATAAAACCTTAAATAATGTAAAATACATATTATAATAATTCTAAAACAATACAAAGATCATTGTTTCCTTTTTAACAACTATAACGAGTGTATTAATCTTAAATTTACTATGAAAGGTTAATCATGATTAATATAAACTAAGTGTATAATAGTAACAATAACAACAAGTAACCGATACAGTTAACACTTCGGATGTAGGTATAATATTTTGTTTAAAGTAATATACGAGGGTGAGTCAAAAATCACTTACACATTTAGTACTGCAACATTATTAAACAAAGAGATGGGCAACAAATAGGTACAATATTTTCCACGTTGAGCAATACATGTAGCCCAGCTTCGATATGGCTTCGTGGTAGAATTTTTTCGGTTGGTAGTGAAACCACTTATGCACCGCATCCCGAACGTCCGCAACTGATGCAAATCGACGACCTCTCAAAACGTCCTTCAGGGGTTCAAACAGATGAAAAGCTGAAGGAGCGTGATCTAGGCTGTAGGGAGGTCGTTCCAGGGTATCAAAGTCGAACTTCGTGATGGTTTCCTTGGTATTACGGCTCGTGTGGGCCCGGGCGTTGCCTTGCAGCAACAGAACTTTCTTTGACAGTAAACCAGGTCGTTTGTTTGGAGTCGCTGGTTTCAACTTATTCGCCAATAAATCACTGCGCCTCGTACTATTCATGGCAGTCCCCGTTTCCAAATAGTCGGCCAGTAAAGGACTTTTTTCGTCCCAAAACATGGTTCCCAGCCGAGAGCAAGTACTTGAATGTTTTCCTTGTAGGGGATGATGGATGTTTCCACTCCATACTATGGCGTTTCGATTCGGGTTCGTAGTGATGAACCCATATTTAATCCGCGGTCACTATTCGAAACGATTGAGTAACGTTGGTAGATGTCCAAACGTTTCGTTTTGTTTTCTGTGATAAGCATTCGCGTTACCCATCGCGCACACACTTACAGAATTTCAGTGTGTCGTGGATAATTTCATACGCAGAACCGTGACTAATGTGTAAAGCGGATGCGACGTCATGTATGGTCACTTGCCTATCTGCTGCAACCATGTCTAGAGCTTGCTGAATGTAGTTGGCAGTGAGGGAGGTTGACGGTCGGGCAGCTCCCTCTTTTTGTGTTACGCTTGTTCGGCCACTTTTGAACATGCCAATCCACAAAAAAAAACTGTTTTACAAGATACAGCACTTGGCCCGTATTGTGACAAAAGTCTCCCGTGAATCTCAGCACCGTTCACACCCTCTGACCACAAAAGCTAATCACTGAACGGTGCTCCTCTTTGGTGCAAACTGATAGTGCTTACGCTGTTGTAGCTCGAAGAACACCATCTATCGTTATTTAATAAAGTTTTAAAATGAAAAGTGTAAGTAATTGTTGACTTACCCTCGTATTATTTTCTGTATCAGTTTTATTATTCAATGCATGTAAGACGGTATGTTATTTAAACGGTATTTTTCCAATTAGCGGTGTTTCACGAAATGAAATTAACCATAATTTACTCTGAGTCAAAATTCAAATTGTGATTCACAATTTGATTAAATATTGACAGTGCAAAGAATATAGAAAGCTGAAAACATGAATAAAAAAAAATATATCTCCAGATTTACAGGTATTTGGATATTGGTTGATAAGAAAGTTTGCAATGAATTTAATTTGTAATTTAGTAAAACTTCAAAATTTCATTCTGATATAAGTTAGGAAGGTATGAGAACTTTCTATTGTTTTTAAAATTTATGATTTATGACAAAATTAATAAAAATTGTGGACCTTTAGTGTACGATTCTGAACAAATTGGTAATTTATTTTATTTCGAAACTAAATCGGAGTTCCTTTGGAAGTTATTTAACACTAAACCAAATGTTGCTTCTAAATTTTGATAAAGGTTTTAGGCTTGGCAATATTTTCAATTAAAACTCGATATTAATTAAGTGAGGCATTTGAAATATTAATAGCTGAAGGAAATTTGAAATTAACTCTCTGTAATACTGACTTCATTTTTCATAGAACTGCTGTACGTAAATTCCAAAGTTTAAATTAAATATAAATGCCCTAAATTAAAGTTTATTGAAATTTCAATAAGCGATAACTAGAAGGTTTGATACCCAGATTTACTGAAATTTTCTTGGTAAACAATTGCCGATTCCACGTTGTATCCTAATTAGGGCCACCTTTAAAATTGTAGTTGCCAAAGAAAATGTTAAGTACTGTAAATAAAGTATAAATTTGTGTTTAAATATTTGGGAGAATAATATTTTTAGTTCGTACTTGAAAGCATACCTAATTATAATTGGGTGAGACGAAACATGGCAAAGGTTGTAATTTCAGATGTCGTCTGGTTATCTTTTTTTTAAACCTTAAACGTAAAATCTATATTACAATTTTTTTTGTTTGGTAAGGATGAAAGGTTTTACTCGAACCATATCCAAATTTATAACAAAACATTTATTTAAGTATTAGAAGATGGAGAATGAGCAAGAGCAATTTAATGGCATAACTGAGGCTTTGTAACTTCCCTTTTTTTATTCAATTAAGGAACCTTTGTCGTAAGTTGAACCACTTCACATGTTCATTCACAACGACTACCTTGTTCATAGCAGCCACCTCTTATTTACGTTTTCACTTTTTGAATAATGTACACCTCCCGTCGGTCGTGAGGTTTTCCTCTATTGAAGAAGACCATGGGATGGTTTATGGCCAATAACCAGGTCACATGCTGTTTTCCCGCGGTTAAAGTTAAAGTTAAACATTTGATTTTGGAACAGAGTTTAGGCCTTTCAGAAAGGAGTATCCTTTCTCAAAGGTTTAGGCCTATCCGATAAAACTCGATAATTTTTTGTCAAAGGGTCAAATTACCTCGGTGCACTGTTTGGCCGTTGTAGGGCCGTGAAAATTGAAATTTGAAAATTCCGAAAATTTTTAATGGTAACTCATAGAGCCGCCCCACACAAAGTGAGTTATCTTACTCTTGTAAAAATCATTTTTAAATGGGCTAATTTAATTTCTACCTTAAGGTCGCATCAGCTACCTTTGTAAACATATATTAGAATAAAGGCTCGATGATTAGTATGCTCCGTGGGGGAAAATGTGTCGAAAAAGAGTTAAAGGAGGAGAAAAACTCGCAGAAAAATTACAGGACAAACTTTAATGGTTTTGGCAGCGAATTTGCAATATCTTAAGTCTTAACCTAGCCTTTTGTGCCACAGTAATGGGCATATGTTTTACCAACACCGTCGATAAGAATAGTACAGCTTCTATGGTACAGCATACCGTCTATACGTTTTCGCACATCAAAGGCAAACTCATTGTGTCGATTTAAAAAAATGGTACCTACTTTTAAAATTGAAAACCCATGTATTTTTTCACTAAAACAAATAGAGACTTACTTTTTTTAATAAGTGAAGATAGACGGGGGTTAACCTTTGACACACACATTACGTTTCTGTCCCTTTCCCAAGGACTTACGCCTGAAAAATGTTAAACGCAAGTTGTTTCTTTTCACTTCTATACTTTTTTCGTCGCATTGAAAGGTTCAACAAAGCGTGATATCAAGCAAAATTATGTGATTTGTCTGTAGATTGTTAACACACCTCCTGTCATCTGATAAGTAAACCAGATTTTGCACCTTTTTAATACCTTCATTGTGACTTAGCTTCAGATAACGTACGGTTCGCGTCGTGTCGTGTCTATTCTAAATTTTGAATTTGAATTTAGGGCAGTTTTAAGGCATTTTCGTTCTAGTAACTTACAGCGAACAAGAGACTTTGGGTAAGTCCTATTATAGGATAATGGTTTCACTTGGTGAAACATACCATGATTAACAATATTTAAAATTTTTTTGAGGCACTCCACCTTGAAAATGGAATTCAAATGAAGTTAGAAAAAGAGCATGGCGTTTTACTCAAAATTAATGTTCATTTTGATATTTTATTCTCAACCTTGGTATTGCAACATTTCCATATTTTTGTAAAACAGTTTTGTTACTGTTAAATGTGTGCAGATTATCCCTTGTTCTTTGCTTACTTCATCTCATCCTTCGGTAAATAAATGAAAACTTTTATTAATAGCCAATTAAATTATATATTTTGTAGCATTTATAACTCAAAAGCTTATCGTGAAAAGATGTTGAAATAGTAGCCTTATCGAGCACAGTAAAACGGCTAAAATTGATCCATCGCAAACACTTTCAAAAGAAAGAAAATTTACATATTCAAACGTTATCTTAAACTAAGTGAACTGAAATAAATGTTATGCTATGTCAAGATTACGGTTTTGTTTTATTCTTCAAACGAGCAGACATCTTAAATGGTCGACATCAAATGCAAATGTAAGTTACTTTGTAAAGAGTCAGATTGAAGAGAATTGCAGTTGGTTTTATCGTAAGAATTTGTCAAAGGTACCTTACACATCAATAGATATCTTTCAAAATTAACGCGACAATGTTAGAATTTTCTTTGTTAGAAATTGAATATTGTGTGTGTGTGTGTGTTGTACGTTAATGTATAGTGAAGAATTTGTTGCTATTGTTACATTATTCAACGTTACTGAATGTACACTGATAAAACGTTATAAAAATAAACATCTTTCAGCTCTCTATCATGTAGGGTAATGAAAAGATAATAATAAGCGTAGGTATGTGGAAGAAGGCGATATAATCTTTTGTTTACTTTCGTTAAATTTTCACGTCGTCATGTGAAATGCGTAAAATTTTGCATTCAAATGGCCAAAATTTGTATGTATACCTAAAATAACTTTAATTTTTTATTAAGTTTGTTGCAGTTTCACATCATAAACATAAGTTTGTCAAAAGGAAATTCACAAAGCAACCAATTCGAGTCGCTTTTGAAGTTGCCTTTCATGGAAACGTATGTTAATTTTTTGCTACGCAGTTTTGTTTCACCTTTTTGAAATCGTGAACCACTTTGTGTCAATTTCACAAGTCATTGGTAGCGTTGGAAAGATTTCAACTAAATTTGTTAGGATTTCCTTTCTATCTGTGGTAATTTTTCTAAAATACCTCTTACGGCATCTACCAATTCTAGCACCTAAAATCTCTTACTTTTCACAGAATTCACATTTCAGAAGTGTACCTTTTCTTTTAAATTTATGAACCTATTAACACCCCAAAATTTCTTAACATATTTCCCTTATCATAAAGGTTTCAACTTAATTTATGTACAATTTGTATACAACTGTCAAACTGATGATGGAAATGTGAACCATTTTGTTGTCAGTTTCTATATTAACAAAAAATATAATATATAATAATAATGTTTATTTAGTTAATTTAACTAATACATTCATCATACAGTTTATAATTATTACTTAAATTTTTACTTAAATTACTTAAATTAGAAGTTTTCCTTCACATACTTGCTCAACATCATTTTAAACGCATAATTGTTTTTTTCTTGCTTTAACTCATTAGGGAGATTATTATATAATTTTAGCCCTTTATACATAAAAGAATTTTGGGTTTTTGTTTTTGAAAATTTAGGTAACCTATAGTCTCCACAGTTCCTTGTGTTATAATGATGAATTTGGTAATTACATGTAAGTGGCATAGACATGTACGAGGGTAGTAGACCATTACATGCTTTAAAGATTAGATTTAATGTAATAAAATATATCCTTTGTTTTATACTTAGCCATTGCAGAGTATCTAACATTCCTGTAATTTTAGTGTATTTTGAACATTGCAATATGATTCGCATTGCTTTGTTTTGTTGAATTTGTAGTTTTTTAATATCACAATCTGCACATAAAAATAGTACGCTAGCGCAATAATCAAAGTGTGGCGCAATGATCGTTTTATAAATAACAATTCTTGCTTGAAAGGATAATTTGTTAGATATTCTACTAAGTAGGCCAATTTTCCTTGCAACTTTTTTTATAATATAATCAACATATTCCCTAAAATTTAATTTGTCATCTATTATTACGCCTAAGTATTTAATTTGATTAACTCTTTCTAGTTCTTGATTTTCTATCATTACCTTAGTCAGCTCGATATTTTTATTCGATAACACAATATATTTAGTCTTAGATGTATTTAATTTCAATTTATTCGCTTGCAGCCATTTAGTAATAACTTCAAGATCAGAATTTAAGTTACTAATTGCTAAGTTTACGTTTTCATTTGCGCTGGACACTAACGTATCATCCGCAAATAGATTAATATTACTATGTTCCAGATTTAGCTCTAAGTCATTTATGTATATTAAGAACAGTATAGGACCTAAAACAGACCCTTGGGGCACTCCTAAGTTGTTTTGAATTTCTGAAGACTCGCCACCCTTATATGAAGTTATCTGACTGCGCGATTTAAGATAATTTTGAAACCATTTGTGTTCAATACCACGGACACCATACTTTTTTAGTTTTTCTAACAGCGTTTTCCTGTCAATCGTCTCAAACGCTCTTTTATAGTCTAAAAACACTGCAACTACACTTTTATTTAGGTCAAGTTCACTTTTCCATTTTGTAAGCACAAAGTTTATTGCAGTTTCGCATGAATGTTTACTTCGAAAACCTGATTGATTTCCACTTAGTAGATTGTTTTTTTCCAAAAACTCTTGCAACTGAATTTTAACTATAAGTTCTATTATTTGTTCATAAATTGGTAACACATTGATAGGTCTAAATTCTTCACATTTTATTGTGTTTGGAATTTTCGGAACAGGTACAACTTTTGATTTGTTCCAGGATTCAGGAAAAATTCCATTTGCCAGGGATTTATTTATTAATTCTACAAATGGCTTGCCAATGATTGGTAACGCATCTGTAATTACCCGTGCTGTTATTCCATCCGTTCCACCCTTTCTTTTGGATCAAAGGGGTGATTTACACTAAAGATATAATTGAAGGAATGGAAGAATTTTGTAATATATCGTTCAAAAAAGTTATCAGCACAGTGATTGAATAGACGCTCGAATGGAACCAGACGATATAGATGTAAAAAAATTGGAGGAATTTGTCATACAACATTGTTCCTTTCCGGTTAATTATGCCGAGTGCAACAGGAATAACTGGAGATGAAAGTATTAATTGTTATAACGCGTTTGAAGAAGGAATGAAGATAATAAAAAAAATGAGGATCATAACAAAGACAAAGTCATTCCTTTATTGGCAAAAAAAGTAAGATTAAATATAATGATGATTTTGTTGCAGTTGATTCGTTGTTGATGGAACAATTTCCAGCTCCAAATAATTTACTGAAAATGTTATTTTGTAAATTGTAAAAAAGGATGTGGAAATGCCTGCGGATGTCGGAACAGCGCATCCCTTATTATAAAAATAAGTGAAGTAGAAGAAACTGGTGACCAAGAAATTTAGTTTCAATAAGGAAAATATTTAAATAATTTTTATAAACTTTTATTTTTATTAAGGTTAAAGTTTTTTACTTTTAAACATTAATATTATCACGAAAATAAAACGTTTTCTGCTTAAAATTAATTTAAACTTGTAATATATTAGATATCTATATATCACTGTATTTATTTATTTATAAACGGGGGTACACGCGATTCTCGCGTTTTGCGTGCTTTGGTGGGAGGGGGTAACTGTGATTGTAGGTTGTAATAGCTTTTGTTTTAAAATATCACACCTTGTTGAGTTGGCTTAGTTGCCTGAAAAAAGAAAAAAAATTTACGTTTTTGTACCTTTTCAGATTTTTGACCCTGTAGGTATCTGTAATTTAGCAAGTTATTAAAGTAACTAAAATAAAGGATTACATTTACTTACATTTGACGTAAAAATCACAAAAATGGGTTGATATTTGATAAAGATATACGAATTCGTTCCTACCTACTTACTTAAAGTAAATTTTTACCAATTATTAAAAAAAATGTAAAATGCAAACTTTTTGGAATAGATTTGAGACCAAAAATACATAATGGCCCTTTCACAATGTTAATTACGTCTTTGCACATAGTCTTTGCCCAAAAATTAACGAAAATATAACAAATTCCGTGTGAACTTCATAAGGATAGTTTAGAATGAATGTAAAAGAACTCAATTTGGACACTGGCAGCTTTTTGGGAATACGAATGGCCTTAGGGAGAACGTTTTAACATTCATCTTTAACTATAGTAAAACTAAAAATGCCATAAAACATAAAATGTACAAATAGAAGCTGGTCTAACGTTGCATAACATCTGTTTTATAGAAAGACCTTCTCTACCGTAAACAGTTTCAAATTTTTGTTTATTTCACTAACTAAAGGCCACCATTTACACATATATGTACAGCAGTAAATATGGATTTTACTTCCTCTTAATTACAATATAAGTTGTATATTTAGAAGTATAGTCAAAGTATAGGTATTCTCTTTGGTATAGTGTAACGTGACAATACACTTGCCACCTACTTTCATCTATAGATATTAAGTTAAATATGTAGACAAAAACATTTTTCTCGGTGAAAACATTCGACTATATATGTTACCTCCGCCATCGTTCATCGTTCAAAATCTCTAAATTCGAAATAAACACACAAACATGTACATTTCGAAAGTTACCGAAAGAAGGTATCGGGACACATAAATTAGTCTACGATGAATGCTGTTACTACTTTTTACATCATTTTAACCATGATAATGTTAACGCGAGGCATAATAGAATCATTTTTCATCATTTAAATACCTTTTCAACTTGAAATAATTAAATTTCCATGTTATCGAGAAAAAGTTTCCGATACTTCTCATTTTGAAAATTTTCGCGAAAATACTTCCTGGCATTGTTTTAATGTTCGAAATGGGTTAAGGACCTCGGACAGGCAAACTTTGCATGTTTACACAAAATGTTCACCCAAAAATAAGCACAAATAGCGAATTCTATTTTACACGTAATCTCCATAAGGAAACTTTGAACGTATTTCTAAGTAAAGAAAATATATTTAGACACAAATACCGCTTGAATAAGATGACGGACTTTTATATTAAAATGTTTAAAACTTACTTTGAAAAAAATTAGTGCAGATATTTACGTAGTTTGCGGGGTATCTATAATTGTAGCTTGTAGCATTAATTTGTAGGTTATAAATTTATAATAGCTTTGGTTTTAAAATATCACATCCGCATTCGTCGGGATTCGGCGACTGTCGGAAAAGTGCACAGCAACACAAACATATACACACGTCTCGGTTATTATATAGTGATTTTATTATTAAATACAAAGCAAAAAATTTTAATGGGTAAACTAATTCGTTCAAAGTAATTGAATTCCGAGCTTTTTATATTTCAGGTGCTTAAGACACTCCACTACACACTACACACACTAAACGTATTCACGCTCACTGTTTCTGGATGTAATTTAAACGCTCATAATGAGGAAATTTCAGGTGATGACTGACAAAACAAAGTAGGACAGTTTCAAAAAAGAAGGAGAGACAAGCAAAATCTCTGTTAAAGTACGGTGAAACGGAACCTGAAGAAGCGATTAAAGAAAACAGACTGGTGTCAAAATTTAACCGTTTTACGTCTCACCAGAAGGGCTTAGTTATGATCGATAAATATTTATCCTTGAGCGTAGCCCTTGTTTCATGTTATTTGTCCTTGATTTTTTAATTTTAAAATATGAAGATGTAGAACAATGGTTAGAGGATATTGGAACTAATTTGGATCCCATCAACAGAAGCTTCTCGTGAAGTAAATTTCAAATATGGCGGACATTACACATTCAGATATGTTGGGCGTAATTCGTTTGAAAGGGGACATGGACAAGTCAAACAAGTCGAAGGATTGTAGCTGGTGGGAGGTATAAAGGATAACACAAATAATTACGGTATTGTTCTTACCACATCCTGCATCAACTGCAACTACATTCATGGGGAAACAGTGACCCATTAAGTATTATAAGCAGCACTATAGTGTTCAGTGAAACGTTGTATCCATCGAGTTCTGCTGAATTAAAGGGAACGAGATTCAAGTTTCAATGAAAATTAGGCTCCTTTTAATAACCTTTCTTCCACATTATTACACGTTGATTGTTGTTTTCACAATCGAAAATAGGTTTTACCATTGCAGATAGTAACAGGCTGAAAAATTATAAACAACAACAGTAAATCTTTTAATCCCTGATGCTTTGTGAAATTTCTCGTAGCTTTCAAAGGTCGGATTTGCTTTGAAAGATGCTACCACTGTTCCGGTAAAAGTTCCATCCATTTTTACACAATGGGGGATGTTTCTTCATGTCGCGTTATTGCTAGTTATATATTGTTCAAATGCAAAGTATGAATCACAAAACATTTTAGAAGCTTTAAGGTGTTTTTTTTCTTTTCCGTAACGGTGTGTAAACGAATTATGCTTAGGATCCTAAGTCTTTACCTTTGCGCCAACAGTTGATAAATAAGATAAAGTTTACATACTTTTGTGTACCTACTGATCAGCTCTTTACCATTTAAATTTAAGTTATTATTACATTTTTAACGCAAAATTAAGTTTTGTTTGAATTTTTTGCTTTGATTGCCAAAATGTGATCAATTATATTATCTGCTGATAGAATTCTGCTCAATTAAGAACTTGTATGACTTTCCTCTATGACAAAACTGTACAAGAATCGCCATTGAATGGAAATGATTTTAACTGTTCTTCACAAAAAACAGTATAAATAATTAGAGAACAAGTAATTGGGTTGATCGCACAAGTTTTTCCTGTCGAAAAATACGTTCGGTTATCCAGTGTCACTTGGAGTCTTCATCCAATACGCGGTACCATAATATATGATACATACTACCCTTTATTTCGAAACGAATGTGGAATCCCAGATCCACACATCGTCAAACTGAATTTCGATCACATCCCACACTGAAAAATTTGATACAAAGGTTAGGTGATTGAGATGTTGGAATTCTCAGTTTGTATTGTCAACCAGAAAGGTTGTGTGCATGCGTTGCATGTGTTAGTCCTTGTTTATCTATTCTGATCCTGAACTGTATGTAAAAACGTTATATTCTTGGTTTTAATTATATTTTCCACCTGTGTCTCTTTTCAATCACTAGGGAAATGCTTCAGGCGAATGCCCTTTTGAGATTGCATCTTACAGGAACTCTTTAGAATGAGTTCTGGTCCTAATAACGCCCTTATTTCTAGATGTTTGATGTCGAATTTTTAAACCTTTTTTGGTTCTTCTATATTTACGTCGACAAAGTGCTCTACACAAACATTTCCTTTCGACCTAAAAAATTTCTGTTTCTCCTCTTTGATTTATTTTTGTTAATGCATTCTCGTATTCCTCCATTTTTAATCTTACCATAATTCTACTATTCCTACGTCTCTGAGGGAACAATATCCAACAAAATATTGTTTTTCATACGTTCAAACCAGTTATTCCAGTCGAAATAGTCAAAACGCAATGTTTCTATAAAGAATATTTTTTGCTTTTGGGCGTGTTCTTCGAAGTTCAAGAATTACCGTTGGCAAACATGCGGTGGTATACCAACCTCGTAACGCAATTATAGCTACATGACTTGCTTTTGAAACACACGTTACAACCTTTTATTCGACATACATACTTGCGGGAACGGATAACTTTTATGTCAGATTTTGTTCTTCGTGAAATACCTAAACAGCGGATTGACGTTTAAATTATGTTCATGGGAATAAATCTACGATTCGTCGTCACTTGTAATGCTATATACGTTTTTTTCTTAAATGATTAAACAATTTTCGGCACCAATTGACGCGAGCCGCCTTTTGTTCTTCAGTTAAAAGATCCGCCAGAAAACTAATTTTCTTAAACCAAATTCATCATTCACGATCTTTTGGGTTGAGGTCTTTGAAAAGCCTAAAGATACCTAGATCTCACAGCATGTGAAATCTCGATCTTCCTTGATCAGTTGTCTCACTGCATCAATATTTTCCTGAGAAACTGCTATTTTTGGTGGAAGTGTTCTAGGATCGTCTCTGAGACGTCAACGTTGCAATTCGAAATACTAAGGAGAAATTGTTGATCAATGGGATCAATGCTTCAATATTAAAAACAGAAATTAACTTAGCAAGACACTGTTGTTGCTTTAATCCTCTGTCAAAGATAAAAAATTGTTGAGTGAAAATGTTCTCGTATCAGTTCCATGTTTTGGATTAACTAACAATATTGAGGTTAGTTTTATGTACGAACTACAAAATGTGATGTATTATCACATGCATAAAAGCGGTACAAGTTGTCAGGTTCAGAACTTTAACCTCGTAATGAAAGGGTGAACGCCCAAAGAATTTAATTGAAACGTGTTTTTTTAATAAAACTTACCCACTAAAGTACACAATAACGATACAATTTACTACGGGCAATTGAGGTAATTTCTCACATAACTTCTATAATTTTCCAATTTTCCAAGAGAGCTTAGTTTTATGGAGTAAAACCATTCAGTTAAAGTTAAAAGTTCAAAAAGTCTCTACGTTTAACAAAGTCTGAGAACGTGCATCGCTTACAATGCAAGATGAGTACCTCACCTTTATGTTCGCATTACAATCCCATAAATTTCGTATTTCACTTCCTCGAATCTGAACTCACCCATATTTCAAGCAATACGCGAAACAATTGAAGCTTGCTTGTTTGTAATTTTCTAAACTAAACAAATTACTTTTGTATTCCACAAGCAAGACCTAGACGAGAAGTAATTTATTTTAACAATCATTCTCGTTTGCTAATCTACTGTTTAGGAAATTACGTTACATTCTTATACACAAATTGCTACAGCACTTTCTTTTTCTTCTCTTTTCTATACTCACTCGTAGCCTTAATTACTATTCACTATTTGCCTTTCCGTACTTTGTTGGGAAAAAATTAATCAGCCATCTCTACGTATATTAAGCCGCGTCCACATTATGCCGAATGGTGTCGATCGACACGGTCGATCGACAATGTTGAACAAATGTGTACGCGTCGCCCGGCTTTGTTGAACCATACTTGTCGAGTCGAACGCAACCCGAATCAAGTCGGTACGGATCAAAAGAAGTCGAATCGACAGCTGTAGTGGGGACGTGTCGAACACGTTGCTCTACATTTCTGCTAATCGTAAACTAAAAGAATTACGAAATATTTACATATTATACTGTTCAGTTCTGTTTGTGCATTTAAATATTGTAGTTCATGATCAATCAAGCAATAAATCTTTCATAAATTCCTCTATACTGTACTTTTTTCTGTCTCGGACAAGACTGGGCCTTACCCAAAACCTCCTTGGGCGGCGGCGACGGCGACGATCTTCCTGCATTTCAACAACTGCAATAATAATTGCAGCAGTCGCCAAGCAGTCTCTTCTGAATCATTCATTTATACTAAACCTTTATATTTAAATTCAATTCATAATTGGGTGTGTCGCTCGACTAGTCCACATATACTGAGATAATGTGGACGTTAACAAAAGTCGACCATGTCGAGCGACAGGGTCGATCGACTTTGTCGATCGGCATAATGTGGACACGGCTTTATAAATAATCCACTTAACTTAGTAGTGCAAAGTAAGCGCATCACGCGATTAGATTCTCTCTAGACAGTAGCAGTGATGTCTGTGCTTACAAATTTTGGCGTCGTTCCAAGCTGAAAAGCCACGCAGGAATATTGAGAGAGAAAACCGCTTTAAATCAAAGTAATTGTTAGTGAGAGTAGAGGAAAAAAACGTTGTGGGTTAGGGGGGAAGTTTTGCAAAATAGCTACAATTTTGTAAAGGGAAGCCGATATAATGCACTGAAAACTGTGGAAATTGCTGTTTTCTCACACAGAAACTGAGATTTAATTACGTTCTTAATCTAAAAATCCCTTTAATATACATTCACATGTGAATAATCCTTTAGAATTCCACCGGCAGATCGTAAATGGTTGAAAATGTTGGATTAAGGTTTATATTCATACTTACGCAGTTGTTTTGTGCTGTATTTACATTTTCAGGCCAGCCATATATTTTCTTTTTTTTCACTAAACAACGTTTGCGTCAATATACGCACTCGACTGTCAGCTGTCTACGAAAAAAAAACCTATTCAAATCGATTTTTAAAAAGTGTGTTGCAAAAGTACTTTGTGTTTTCATATTTAAACACGCCGATGTTTTATTTTTGGATGCTACTTTGAATTTTATAAAGTGAAAGAGGTATGTTAAGTTGAATATCTCTACAATTATCTACCCTCATTGTTAATTCAAAGGGTTTTCAGGGCGATGTAGAATTTTGAGTGTGAAAAAATTGAATCAGGAGAACCTTCGTTTATGCCTCTATTGTGAAATCCACCCTAATCCTAAAGATCACACTCTTATGACGTATTGCTGTAAATTACTTCTTTAAGGAATTGATTGATAGTAACAATTGAATCATAGTGTATCAATAGTAGAAATTCCGTTTACTTAGGCGTACATGGATGTTTTGAACTTCCAAATATAATGCGTCCATTGAAATAAAGGGGGGAAAACATAATCTGGAGCTCTAAATACTGCTTAGTGATGTAAAGCACTATCGATACGATCCACAACTGTAAGCCAGTATTTTATGGAGGATAATAGAATTAACACTTAATCTTTATAGATTGAGTGTTATTGCAATCCCATAATTGTGTATCATCAAAATTCCAAACTAATCGTTATTATACCTGTACGAGTATTTAGATCATTCACAGTATTTTGGAAAAGTGCCCTTACATAATTACTAATTATAACCTTTGAAAATATGCAGCGGCTTCTTCTAGCGAATACTAAATGTTAAGCTACTATCATTCACATATCTTCTTGAGCTCCAGCTCTAGCTAAAATCGATCACTATTATTATACAAGTTAATTATCTCGGAGTTTACGCTAATTACAAACGTCACCGGCTGGTTTCCTTTCCATTTTGTATTGACAATTTACAGTAGAGTTAAAGTACTTCATTACTTCATTTCACTTCAGACATCGGTACATGGTTGCTGTGCTATTTCAAAAAGCATCCAAAATTTGAACAAAAATGAGCTTCCGCACGGTTTTAAATATCTACACAGATCACTACACTTGCTCCAGATGCAATCACAAGATGTATTTCGAGCGTGTTTTGATTAGTTACCTAACTAGAAAGCTTCAAAGTTAGTTGGTAATCGGACGCTTTTTAAGGATTGCTTGCTGACATCCTTAATTCTGATACAGGACTCCGTGCCTGACGGTTTTGAGCAAATCTCCTAATGCTCCTTAAGGTGTGCAGATAAGGGCACATTCTCTGGAGTCTGGATGCAGAGTTTGGTGCCAAGGAGATATTGTATGGAATATGCCAATCACGTGAATTTCAAATGCACATTATGTTCCATAGCATCTCTCTCTCTAAACTGCATTGATGAGTAGCAAAAGTTTCGTTTATCCCTACCGATCGAGTCATAAAGAATCTTTATTGGAAATGGGTGGTAATTTTCGCGGTCCCAAGAATTGTCACTCTAAGCCCAAGAATTATTATTTTTACCCCAAGATTAATATTATTTTTTTGACCCCAGCTTTGTAATTATTTTGGTCCCAAGATTTCTGATTCCAAGAATTATTATATTATCCCCCAAAATTATTATTTTAACACACAGAATCATTCTTTTGGCCCCAAGATTTTATTCATTTTACCCCATGATTTTATTCATCAAGATATAAGCTGCCTTCGGTCGATTATTCGAAGCTTTTGTATTTTAAAGTTCAAATAAAGGAAACACAAATGATTAATCTAGTTTAATGAGGCGTAGTTTTTTTCTACAGTACTATTTCCATAGATACAACATTTCCTTCTTTCTTAAGGATATTCTTGCTTTTACTCGGGAGTATAAAAATCTGTGTGCCGGCGATCTCTAGTAGATCGGCGTAAATTTGGAAGAATCGAATCTTCTCTGTTTCCTAAAAGTGGTTGAGCAGAAGCTGGTAACACTGGATCCGGATCTAGTTGAGCGGGGGTTGATCGACTGAAGCTTGAGATTGGGTAACAGGTTGATGATTGTTATTTTCATAAAAATGAGCTCGTCGGTTTTGTCTGCTGTGGTTCGCTCGTTTCAGTCGGTTTTGACTGAAGTCTTGAAGTTCAATCGGATGAAAACTCCTCATTTGGTCAACGTGGCGTTTATAGGTTTTTCCATCGAATTGTATTTCATAGTGAATATCGCCGAGTTTTGCAAAGATAATTCCTGTGAGCCATTTGTCCATCCGTAAATTATTTGAAAGGGAAATAAACGGTTTGTCCAGGATGAAATTTCCGAAAATTTGGGATGAATTCCGAATGATATTTCTACGTAATCCGTTGTCGTACATCTTCTGGACGTAGGAGGTCCAATCGTGTTCCTATGTTGCGTCCAAGAAATAGTTTCGCAGGTGATTCCCCAGTGGACGGATTTTATTTTCTGTATTGCCTCAGTAATCCATTAATATCACTGTAGGTACCTACAGCAACAAAAAGCATCATATCCGCAACAGGACTTACATAATCGATATGTATACGGTCCTTTGGGGTACTTCCAATGATGGGTCTGAAATTTGGCTGGAACATGAGCATGTTTAGCACAATCAGTGCATGCTTTGGCAATTTGCTCAAGGTCTCCATCGATACCTGGCAAATAAACAAATGATCGAGCAATACCTTTCATTTTCGTAATGCCCACGTGTGCAGCATGTAAATCTTTGACGATATCAGAATTACAACTCTGTGTTCAAACAATAAGCATCCAGAGGATAAAGAATAATTTTTCTCTGCCGCTTTATAGTGATGGCGTTGCAAACCCTAACCTGTTTGTAAAATTTGTACTATCTTTCCAAGATCTTGATATTTTCTAGTTTCAATAGCTATTTGTTTAGCCCGAACTGGGAGTTGGTCTATTTGTCGAAGAATAAAGTTATCCATTTCATCTAAATCCGCGATTTCTTCCTCTTCTTGCGAAGTGCCTTTGCGTATAACTTCTGGCTTGTTTAGCGGCACTCTTGAACAGTAATCTGCATTTGTATTAGCTTTAGTGGATTTGAATACCACTGTAAAGTTGAAGTGAGCCAGGTAATCGGTGTAGTTGGCCATTCTACTTATGCATAAGACTGGAAGAGACTTTTCTGGATGAAGAATTTGCGTTAACAGTTTATGATCGTTCTGTTATCAATATGAAGTTTCTTGCATAAATGTAATGAAGAATTTTTGACAAACCCAAACAATGGCGAAAGCTTCCTCAATTTGCGGATACTTCTGCTCAGTGGAGGTTAGTGTGGGAAGTTCGGTCAGTATAAGCTGAACAAGCACTTATGTATTACTTTTTAGGCTTGGGTTGATCTGTCGTTTATCCCAGTCGAGTACACACCGATTGTGACATTTAAAGGGGCCGTGAGGCGATAATTCGGCAGTAGGTCGTATTGAGTAAGACAATCTGAACCAGTTACTTGTATTGAAACGCCTGCGATAATAAAACGCATTGGAAACTTCGCAAGCTAAAATTCCTAAGGTGTATTTAGTTTTAAACAATTGATATCGCATTTAAACCTTTCGTAACTAACTAATAATAAAATAAACATAAAGTACATGTGGAGCTCCTCTTTAAATAAAGCATTACTTAAAATGAAATTTTTAGAGGTACGAGTTAATTTCGCTAGAAGTTGTATATTTAAGTTCAAAATTGTAAGAGAATTCACATTTCTATCTTACACAGATACGAAGTTCTATGATAAAAAATTGCAATTGATCGAGTGGACTATTACACCCAAAAGACTAAATTGGACAGATCAGCACAGCTTGTCGAATGTAATATATCTTTTAAAGAATAATAAAACGGATCGAAAATTCACGAAGGAAAGTCAATATATTCTCCATAATTACTTTAGCAGACTGTATTGTAAAACTATTTTATAAATATCATCGAACGACGCGACGGTTGGATAACGATTTTTTTTGGGGTTTAGTGAACAAATAATTTTAGTGGTTGGTTTCTATTTACAAGAGTAACAGTAACAGAAGCAACTGGAAGTCATTTTCCAGAACATAAATTTTGTAGCGTTCTAACTTCGCCGTCGATAATCTTAGATAACCAAATATTTTCAGTAAAAGAAGTGTTTTTTTCGGCGCTCCATTAATTTTTATCTAGTCACCATGTACCCATTCAATTTTTTTTTCGTACCCTTTCTTTTCTTCTTTAGTTTATTTAACGTTCCGGCTATTTTCTAATAAAATTGTTAAAGGACGCGTATGCTATTGTCTTACTTAACAATGTGAATCAAGTTTCATCCATTTTGACTGTTTTCGTATTTGTTTGTTTTCGTGGGCCCATTATTTTCCTTTCTTTAAGTGAAGGCAATCCATTTATTTATTTAGGATTCTAATCAATAACCGAATGCTTTTAAGATAAAACATACATTTCGTCCTTTATTCCCTTAGGAATTCAAATTTAAAACGTAAATAGGGTGATTGTAAACAACATTAATTGCGTGTTTCGTGCAGCCACAAATCAAGCTCTTAATGGACGATTCCTTTTAAAAAAAAAGGTAATGCATTCTAGCGCATCAAGTGGTCAATATACGTCCGAAGTGAAAATAAACGGTCTAATTTTTGCAATAGCGGCGTTTAAACGTTAACATATATTCTCTCCGGTTCTATTGAAAGTGAAATTCTTGAAACCTTTTTTCTTTAAATTTCCATTCGAACACATTTAATAAAAACGTTCTACTAACAACGGTATACGTTAGAATGGTCTTTTGTTTCTCAAAAAGAAAATTTTTCCTCTCCTTTCGACATTCTCGAGTATTGTTGCTTTAGGTGCTTCGTTTGATACTGTAAGGGTTCGGTGTAAAGTTCTACATTCATATGCAAATTAGTCCTTGTGACTAGAAGCCGTTCACTCGTCCAAAAGCTAGTCACACCACTATAAATTTAGGAAACGCAAACTTAGGACTCCATTTTACAGTTTCGTGATTGTTCATTCGTCCAGGTTTTCATGATATGTATTAAAATGCGTGTGAGAATTCGTTTTCTATGAATAGTTCAAAAATACTATAGATGCGTTAAAACAGGTACGTATTGTAGCAAGTTGTAGAAGATTGATAGTGATACCAAAATATTACCCCTTTAATAATAATGTACGAAACTAGACCTAACTATAATAACAAACAACAAGACTACGAAGGTCTTGGAAATAAGTTCATAATCAGGGATGACAGGAGAACCTACATACTGGCCAACCAATACAAGAATAATTCCATATGTGATTGATTTCGGGATAGCTAAAGGAATAAACATAAGGCAACTCAAAATACAGATACGCCTAGATCTCTCATCGGACCACGCGCCAGTTATCATAACGCTACACTCACACATACTACAAAAATCCAAACAATCAACATTATACAGCGATTATTATAAACGAAGTGGAAAGAGTACAAAACCATAATAGGTGACCATATTCAGTTGAATATTCCAGTAACAACCCCTCAAATTGACCTTGCAGTAGCCAAGTTGACCAAAACAATACAACACACAGCCTGGACAGCCACACCTGACCAAATTCTCCATCGATTAAAGAAATCTGTACTGTGATAATCAAACCAAAAATTCAAGAAAAAAAGAAACTCAGGAAACAGTGGCAAATAATAAGAAGTGGGAGTGATAAAACTAAGTTCAACAAGGCAGCTAAAAATTTAAAGCACTTACTAAATGAAAAATGAAGCAATACAAGAATTCCTGAGTAACCTGTCCCCAACAGACGCAACAGAATATTCGCTGTGGAAAGCAACGAGGAAAGTGAAACGGCCTCAAGTATCTCTTCCGCCCATCAGAGATGAAAACAATAAATGAAGAAGAAGCAATAAAGAGAAAGCAACAACATTTGCTAACAATCTAGTAAATGTCTTTCAACCGCACAATATTGACAATGCTGAGCAAGAAGAGGAAATTCAGCACTTCCTTAATGGACCATATCAAATGGATCTTCCCCTACAAAACATCACCCTCATTGAAGTTAAAAAAGCAATACAAACCATCAATCCCAAAAAAACTCCAGGATTCGACTTAATCACTGGACAGTTGACAACTAACGGTTTTAAAGCTATTCAACAGATATTTAATGCCGTACTGAGAGTGGGATACCTTTCCTGGTCACATTGATTATTTTGATCCTAAAGCCAGGGAACAACCCAACAGAAACATCCTCCTACAGACCCATAAGTCTCCTCCCAGTGGTGTCAAAAGTCTTTGAGAAAGTATTCCTAAAACGCCTACAACTAGTCTTGAGAACTTGAATTTGATCCCTCAACATCAGTTTGGCTTTAGGGAACAACAAGGAGCAAGTACACCGGATAGTTAACATAATCAACAAGGCCTTCGAAGATAAATCATACTGCTCCACAGCATTTGTCGATCAGTCAGGGCCTTTGATAACGGCCTTTTGTACAAGCTTAAACAAAACTTTCCATATAATACCGTCACCGTTCTTAAATCCTACTTAATAAACCGATACTTCTATGTAAAAGTCAAGGACGCATACAACGACTTATTGCCCATTGCATCCGGAGTACCACAGGGGAGCGTATTGGGACCAGTCTTATACCTGTTATACACTTCGGATCTGCCTACAACAAACTATATTACAGTGGCAACATACGCGGACGATACAGCTCTCTTATCAGTACATGCCAACCCAGACACTCCCTCACACTATTTTCAAGAACATCTAAGTACCTTACAAATCTGGTCTACCAAAGCAAACCAAACGAAATCGGTTTCCCCAAATAATAGGCTATTTTTTTATGGTCTTCGTAACTTTGGCGCAGGTTCTTCATCTTCTCCATCTTTACTTTTTTTCTTTCATTTACCAGTAATGTGGGACACACTACTTCGACCGGAAGGGCACGCCATAAATATCAAGTACCCATCTACCCAATCTTCCTTGTGGATCTTTTAAATTGTCCAGCCGCATTAGATTATGGTGATCTGTGTTACGACTGTAAATATCGCATTTTGTAAATAACAACCTATACATTCCCGCTGTGTTACTGAATATTTATTTCCTGTGGGCATGTGATGGTATGTTCTTGATTATCATAAAATTGAGTTACCCCCACCCCCTCCCCCAACACTCCCTCTAATAAATTCATGATTTAATTTGGAATTTCTAAGACAGTCTCTGATATCAAAGGCATTTTTAATACTTCTAAAAGCATTTTCATAACTTAAATTCCAACAAAATTTATTTTCCTTTTTTAACAAATTGTGTAATAGAGCAGTTAATTTCGAATGAGACTGTATAAACCTTTTTATATCATGCTATCATTCCTAGTATCTACCGACGAACTTCAGTAATATTTTTCGGAGCTGGCATATTTAATAATATACATTAAACTTCACCCGTATCAAAATATAAACCATTTGAATTAATAACATATCCTAAATATTTAAGCTCTGACCTACAAAAATGACTTTTTTCTTTGTTTAAAATTAAATTTGCACTTGTTAATAGAGCCCCTTCAATTCAGACCTGAATTACATTCCTTCATGGGAACAGGGGCGTAGTGAGGGTGGGGCGCGCCCGGCGATAGTAATAACCCCTCCACGCAAATGCACGAAAATCATTTTGATTTATAACATCGCCATATATAATCAAGGAATTACAAAATAAGGCCTATCAATATATTTTGAGTAATTTTTACACCAAAATAAAAGGCACGCTATATTGCTCCGAATGCATAACTTTGGTCACTCAACACCTCCGTAAGACCGACCTACCGGACTCCTCGATTGATTCCATCATTTCACTCCTTCAACTCTGTTCCCGTCAGAATTATTTTAAATTTGATAATAATTTTTATGCTCAAAAAGATGGTTTAGCTATGGGTTCCAACCTTTCCCCAATTTTGGCTGATATTTTCATGAACAATCTTGAGATCAATTTTATCACTACTTCCAAATTTTTTAAAGATTTTATTATTTACTGGGGCAGATACGTGGATGACATTATTTGCATACACACTGCTAATCATGAAGATATCAACTCGTTCCTCTCTTTTATTAACCAAATCCACCCCTACATAAAATTTACTATTGAATGTGAAGTTTCTAACCAATTACCGTTCCTAGATAATGCTTCATAAACACCATCAAAATATCCAATTCAGTATATATAGAAAACCTACCACCACTGATAACCTAATCCCGTATGATTCTTCTCACCCCTTTTCTCATAAAACCGCGGGTCTTAATTGCCTCCTGAGGAGGATGTTGTCTATCCCTATGCCCCCTCATCTGTTTGCTAAAGAATATAATATTATCAAACAGATAGGTATAAATAATGGTTACCCCGTTTCCGCCATTACAAAAATGTTTTACAGAATCAAACGTTCCCTTAATCCCACTCTCCTAATCCCGGCCCCCCTCGAATCTACAAACCCTTGCTATCGTTCTTTAACTTTTTATCCGGATCTCTCCTATAATATCAGAAATATTTTTACCAAATTTAACATTACCCTCTCCTTCTCGAATTCCAATACCTTACACACCTCTTTGGTCAGGAATAAGGACCCTATTAATAAGCTCGATAAATCGGGTATCTATAAATTAAATTGTCAATCTTGTAACTCCATTTACATATAGGCGAAACTTGTCGTTCCTTTTCCACTAGAATCAAAGAGCATTTCCATTCCATTCGTTCCAATAACCTTGACCACAAAGGCACAAACCCACCTTTGCGGACCACATCCTTAAGACGGGTCATAACTTTAATCCAAACTTCGATTATAAAATCCTCCACTACTGTAAGAAAGGCCACCTTTTGAACACCCTCGAAATATTTTAAATTGTCAAACACAAAAATCAACCGGAACTGCTTATTAATGAAATCACAGATTTTCGCAATGATTATATTAGCCTCAATTTCATTCGTTAGTTTGCCCTTGTTCGCTTTATAGTTTAGTATTTTTATTGTTCACTCTGTACATTTAAATTGTTTTATCACGTGATTCTCAAGGTTAGTTGTTTAAAAATTTTGTTACTCTTAAGCGCCATCTAGAGGTTTAACATATTGTCTTATCTTTTCCATCATATGTGATGGTGGTTGTAATGATGTTTAATATTTAAACTTTTAATCGGTGTTAATCAGCGGCCCTTCAGGCCCTATTGTATTCCTGATGTTTTTTGGGGATGTTCCTAGTTGGTCTTTGACCATTTAAATACTTAAATTTATACATTTTTCAAAATTTCCCCTTAAAGTGAGTGTTAGGTTAAGTACCTCATTGTTTGCTAATAGTTGTTTATTGTTTTAGCTTAAATATCTTTCTCATACCTGCTTGAAAATGAAGCCAGTATGGCTTCGAAACATGTAGCACCTAATTTTAATTTTTAATTCAAAACTTTTTCAATTTCCTCTATTTTCGCTTCACGTTTTAACATTGTTTGATGATCGCCACAATCCTAAGGACGTAATGGTCCCAGATGGTTTTTAAATAAACCCTGGTATTCCTTTATTCAAAAATTTTACTTTGTGAGTGTTGCATTGGCTCACGTGTCAGGTGCTTCGGCACCTTATCTTAAAAACATAAAAACTTCATCTCATTCCATCGCTTTTCATCACACTTTTTACAACGTAACTTAATATTGGATATTAAACGATATAAGGGGAGGCTTCGTGTCTTATTTGTTGGAATTTTACCTATTCATACTCCCTTATTTTGAGTCACGAACCACTACTTCATGATGCCTTGCTAAAGAATAGCAAACATTTCTGTTATTTTTCTTTAGTAATTAATTGTTACTTGCTTTTATTGTTTGATGGCGTCAAATTTCCGAAAATGCTCAAAATGTACAAGATTCCTAATTCCCTTAGTGATTCTCTTCCGTATTATAAACCTTTACTTTTTACCCTAAACCTCCATTTCGTGCCATCCGTATACAATTGTTGGCGCCAGGAAAATTCATTTTCTATCCATTTTTCTAGTCCATTTGTGAATAAAATGGAAAGTTATTAAGTAGTTATTTGGCTAGATATCACCATGAGTGTGAAGACTATTTTCATGTATTAGGTGGTTCGAGTATTTTTTAACAATGACGTATTTAAAATAGTTATTTCTATTAACAAACGAATAAAAATTATTATTATTATTGTTATTATAGTAATTAGCACTGCGATTACAGGAAATACATCTTCCCTTCCTAGCTGAGGAACCAACCAATTCATTTCTTTTTTCTGTAACCATATTGAGCCATCAAATTGCTGAACTTCCTTCTACGCAACCGGGGAGTTACTGTCGTGTAATCAATTAACCATTTTTAACCATTGGTATGTATAGGCAATTTATTTGGACTCGAATTGTATTGACATGAAAAATTATATTATTTATTTAAAACGATAAAGAGAGACAGATTTTTGTAAGAAAACCATATTTGTGATTTTGATGGTGCATTTTAATTAACTTTTGGTCAAAGTCGAAATAAATTCTAATCTTAAGACAAGAGGGAGCAAAGATAATTGCGAGATTGAAAATTATCGTATGATTCAGTAATGCATGGAATAGTAATATACATAATGTTTGCACATGCCTTTTAGTTCTTTTTTAGTACAGCGTACACTTCAACTTGACGAAAGAGGAAAAGATTTTCCTACTAGCGAAAGCTGTGTAACAAACTTTGGTTGGGGTCACGCTTTTCGAACGAAAAGTTGTGTTACGACACGTTTTTATATCTCTCGGAAGGATTGTATGCTAAAAAAAGTAGAAAAGACGATATATTTTTTCTCTTACAGTAAAGCTCCTTTAAAGGCAGAAATTTAATCATATCAAAGTGCTCTTCGAAATTTGTTTTCATTCAAATCATTGGTTTTTTTTTAGCAATTTAATCATCAAACGTACGTTCTTATCTATCAGCTCTCTTATTTGAAGATATTTTAAATTCAGAGCTCGTCTCATCTCGCCACCAATTTAAAGGAAGAAAAATACTCTCCATTAATTCTCATCTGTCGACTGTTCTCCACATTCCCCCCTTTCGCCACCCACGAAATCCTCGTTTCTCTATATGAAGCGCTAACGCTCGACATCTGTAGCGTCTGGGGAGTTTGCTCTCAATTTAGATAGTATGGTCAGCTTCTTCGCTATTGTATTTTATTTTCAACTTATTCCATATTACAGGTTATTGTACATAAAAAGGGAAAGGTGGATTTTTCTTTTTTCCCGCACGCTCCAGTCCTTTCTCTAATTATACTTAACGTTATTAAAAGTGTCTAATAGGATGTAAATTAATCCAAAAAAACTTATTTTGCTTTGATAAGATTCGAATAATTCATTTTTTTTTATATTAACGATAAAACTGAAGGGGCGTTGAAATTTATTACCGTACTAAAAACACTTTGTTAACTTACAAAAGTGTACAGTTTCATAATAATGGGTTATAAAGGATAATATGAATAAAACAAATTAGGGAGACCCCATAAAAGCCGCTTGTTGTTCAAAAATATATAATTTCACTCCTGAAACAATGAAGCTTGATTTACCACCGCGTTACTGTCCGACGTCGCATTGTTACTAGAGTACGGAAAGTGTAATTTTTTAAATGATACCATTTGTAAAACCGACAAAAAAATGGAATACGTTTGTGTTTATAAACGTTACTCAAAATTGAAAATATCAGTGTACTAAAGGGATTTTTTGATCTATAATCCTTGTCCATTTGTTTCCGTGTATCATGTACTATTCAACGCCGCCGTACCTTCAAATTGAAGGATAATATTTATCTTATCGGTGAATCTGTATTACGCACCCCGTAACAACACGAGCATTTATAGTAGATTTCGTGCCGTAATTCTTTATTCACCAATTTTGTCACACTTTTCGCCTTTATTGTCGAATTAGATTAATAATAATAATAATAATAATAATAATAATAATAATAACGTTTTATATTCAACAGAAAAAGAGATTCCATTTATAGAATAAATACATAACGTATTCGCTTATAACTAAACTAACTGTAATATATTGTAGTAATAATAATAATGTAACACAAAAATATTATAAAAGAAAAAAATAATAAAGAAAACTATGCTATACCACCATAGACTGTAACTGAATTAATTAAAACTAAAAACAGCTAAATTTACGACTTCCAATAACGTCGAGTTATTTATGTCTATATCGTCGTTTTGTGTGCAGTGAGCGTTAAAATTACGTGAGATATTAAATGTAGGTGTTCTGGTTAGCATATTTGTTTTGGGCGTCGGGACATAAAACATAGTTCTGGATCTGGAAGAACGCTGTGGGACGTGGAAGCTAAGCATCGACAGAATGAGTGGGCAGTCTATATTATTGTGTAAGATCCCATATAGAAATTTCATGCTATTAATAATACGCCTTTTCTTCAGAGTTTGTATGTATTAATGTATTAATACGCCTTTGCAATATGATTTTTGGTTGCGATGGTCATGCTGACAGATTCTGTAAGCTACATTTTGAGTCCTACTCAAATATATTTTTTTACGGAATATTGTCTCCTTTAATTTAATCACTTAAGTTTGTTCTCCTTGGACAGGAGCCTTCAAGAGGAGCTATGTGTGGTGCAGGTTATTTATCCACGTGTTTTGAGAAAGGCCGACGTTTCGGCTACGACAGTGTAGCCTTCTTCGGGGCAACTTTATTAAAGAGAGTAACATAATTAGTAGTAGTAACATAACCTGCACCACACATAGCTCCTCTTGAAGGCTCCTGTCCAAGGAGAACAAACTTAAATAATTTTTTACGCAATTGATATTTTTTTCCCATTTTAGTTTTCAATCTAGTAAAATAACACTTTCACTTCCTAAAAAAATATTTTTGCGTCACAAGTCCTGAATAGTCAAATTTGCAAAAGAAATTCATTACGGTGCCTAAAAAAATATGCGCATAGTGGTGATTTTTGGTTACAAAATTGTAATGAAAGGTAATGAGAACCAACCGTTACTTTGCCAAGGCAGATATTGTGTAGAAATGATTCCAAAAAGGCATCGATACAGCTAAACAATATTGTTTCATCTTCGACCTTCTAGAATATTATTTGCTCCTTTTAAGAATATTTCTTTTGCTATCGTTAGAGGACTTCTACACATTTTCAGCTTGTCTATATTGCCAATTGTCTATATTGGAGGAAAAAAGTAAAAAAAGATCGTTTTTCTCCCCTTTTCTATCCCCAACTTTTTTGAGTTCCTATCTCTTTTAACAGTGGAAAGAAAAACAATGAGTCATTTGCAATTTGAGAATAGTTTTTTATGGTGAATTCAAATGTGCAATAAAAAATAGGTGTTCCCATTTAAGTTTTCAAAACTCACCACCGCTTCACCCCACAGGGGGGCGAGGGCGATGTTTACGTATCATGACTCAATAGGTTTCAAAAAATAAAGGAATCGTGTTTTTTCCTTTTTGTAATTGGATGTGTTGTTCTCGAGATATTCAAGAGTGTATATTTTGACTGTAATGACGTCCGGACGGCGAACGGGTGATCCGATCAAAAAAAAAGGTTTGGATTCAGTGAAGAATTTCCTATAGTAATAAAGTTTATAGCATTCTTCTTAAAAATAAATACAAGATTCTTATTTAGTTAACAAAACATATCATATTTCTAACCCCTTCTTCCCCCAACCGTCTGTCTTTCCCCCTTCTTTCCACCTTTTCCCTCTTTTCTAACACTGCCTTCATCCATCCCTCTGATTCTCTCCTAGTATCACCCTTCTTTCCTTTCTCTCTTGTCTCAACTCCTCGCATTCCCTCATCATATGCCCCATGCTTTCCCTCCCTTCCCTGCACATTCTACAAACCCTTTTCTCATCCTCACACTAATACCTATTTTCATTCTCGTCATTTTCGCATCTAAATCTCACCACAATTCTTTTCTCTTTCAATCCCATCTCCCCCAACAGGTACTTGACCTTGTCATCTACCACATTCTCCCCGTATCCCTCATTATACCTCCCCCCAGTAATCCTCTCTCCTTTCCCGACCTTGCACATGCTTATTTCTCCTAACCACCTCCTCTACCATCTCCCTTCCTTCTTCCCTTCTTCTTTTCACCTCCTCCCTCGCATACCCCACACTCTCATTAGTCATAATATAATCTCCTGTCCTCTTGTTCATACTTTATCCATTTCCCGCTCATCTCCTTCATACATTCGTTCACCATTATTATTTCTGTCTTCTTCCTGATCTCCTCCTCGTACTTCACCTCTCTCCTTCCCGCCTGCACCCTTACTTTTTCCACTTTCGCCTCTTCCCCCACTATGTATCCCAGCGTTTCTCTGTCCGGTCCCAGCCTCCATCTCCAATACTTCTCCTGAACCTTCTCCAAACTCTCCCACTCCCTTCACCCCCATATCTGCGCCCCGTATCCCATCACGCTCATCACCAACTTATCAAAATCCATCTCCTCTTTTCAATATCCTTCCCGAACACTCTTTCCCCAACCCCCCACACACTCCCCACTATCATATTCTCTTTCTTAGCCAGTTCCCTTATGTGCCCATCGTCCTTATTGTCATACCTCATTATATATCCCAAATACTTCCACTGATTTACACTTTCCAACTCGTTCTCCCCACACCACCATTTTTCCGTCCCTCCCCTCCCTCTTCTCTTCTGGAATACCATTATTTTCGTCTTTGCCACATTCACCCTTAGGTCCATTTTCTCCAAATACCTCTTCACCACTCACATTCATGGAAATCTTTAGGAATATCCAATTTGATGACCCGTAAACTAGCATTAAGAGAACTAGTGGAAACTGGGGACAATATTTCAGAAATATGACAGATTATCGCATTATTCCCGAGTAGCGTGACAAGCGACAGTCCTTTGGCAAATGTTCATTTACAATGCACACAAAAGGCAAACCTGGACGATACGGCATAAAAAAATTGAGTTTTTGCGAATTCTGAAGCAGTACAACACTCCAATGGTAAATAATCAAAGAATAGTATACCAAGGGCAAAGAATTTGTGTGCTGGATATGGTAAGACTGTAGTTTGGATCATGCAGTGGTGTCCCTACGCACATCTTTCCTTTGACTCAAGAGCTCTTCAAACAAAAGCTTACAACTACAGGAACTCTAAGGCCAAATAAGCGTGAAGTCCCTAATCAATACTGAATTGCCTTGTTTTTGGAGCAGATGAGGACCTACCCGTAAACTAAGATATCCATTTTGTTCAATGAAGCATGACCAGAAATCAGAAAAATGCTTGCTTCATGACTATTTTCTTAATTGGTCACGGTAGAGTATACGGTTTCTATAAACCTTTATTTTTGTTATACCTAAATATCTTTACCATTTATAATACTTGAACTGACCTTTCTATAGTTTTGTCTCACAATTTCCAGGAACTCATTTTCCTTCTTTCATTAAGGGAAAGGAAAACACGTTGAGATTTTACGATTTAAGTTCCTTTTGAGATTGTGTACCAGTCGCGTGTTACTGTTATTGTTATGTGTAATTGACACACATTGCAAACTTAAAGCCTAGTAATGACTTAGTACACAAAACATTCAAACAAACTTGCTTGCCTTTGGTTTGTTGTTAGTGATCAAAGTTACACAAATTTCCCTAATTAAGACGTATGGAATAAAACCCTTAAAGTGATCAATCGCACGAGACCTTACGAGATATTAATGTGCACCTCGCCCACGAAAATGGTACTTATTCAGAAAAATTTGTGAATACCATCAATTAGTTATAGAAACTGAGAAGGGTTATTCTTAGATTTTAAGGTAGAAGTAATTAATTGGTGAAGTTGCGATTAGAGTTTTTTTAACGTTTGCAAATAGTAAATTGGTTTAATTACAAATAAGATTAATTGAGTATTTTGTTACAGCTGATCCTGAATCTCGAAACAGAACAATGAAGGGTTTACCATTGTCCGTGGAGGAAACACCTAAACTAAGTTTGCCCAAAGCTCCTTACGTCAAGACGAGAGCGAAAATAAATTTCGTTTCAACTAAGAATAATTAATTTTGTTGCGCACGAATATATATTATATATTTTTTTCGGGGGCTTTATTTGAAGAAGGTTTTTTTTCATTAAAACTTTTGGTGATTTTAAGATTTAAATTAACCCGGTGTGAGGAAATGCTTCCGGCGATATAACGCTTCTTTCTCTTTTGTGCATGAAGGTATAAAATGGGATCTAAAAGTAGGGGATTATTTAGATTTCTTATTTTCGGTATTTTAATACTAACGGTGAAGTGCGATATATTTAAAAACGCGAAAATTAGTACGCGTATAGTGCAAACGCGTTACGGTAGATTACAGGGATTGATATTACCGTTGGATCAGTATCGCTATTTGAAACCCGTCGAAGTGTTTTTAGGTGTACCTTACGCAACACCGCCGGTTATGTCGAACAGATTTAGCCCTACAAGAACGCCGAGTCCTTGGAATGGTGTGCGCGTATCCGATAAACACGGTCCCGTGTGTCCACAAAAACTGCCTGATATCTCAAATGAAACAGCAGCCCTAGAGAGAATGCCCAAGGGAAGATTGGAATACTTGAAGAGATTACTGCCTTTATTGAAAAATCAAAGCGAAGATTGTCTGTATCTGAATATATTCGCACCGGTACAAGGTAAGGTTTTTCTTTTCTTATTCTTTAGAACACTTAATGCGATACGATGAATCGCTAACGACATTCGTCTGTAATGCGGAAGACGCTTTCAATATTTTTCACATTTCCTATCTTTATTTTATTTTCGATACAATTCAAGGAGCAGCGTACAACGTATCTAGCGCTTCAAAACTTATTGTACCAATTACTGCATAGGTTAAGCTTATAGTTGTCTGCATGTCTTTGTGCCAACGATACAACGTCATCTACACGTTTCAATAACATCCTCAAAAATTCAATTTTCTTTAGAAACCACACCTGGCATACCTACCACATAATACTATTCTTTTACATACTTATGTGCAGTTTGAACACTTGATATTATTCGTTTTTTTACCTAACCGTAATTATGGACAATTATGTTAATACATACTAAATTTGGAATCACACTGTGGCACAACGTCGTATACGGCACTATCGGTGGTAAAAGAGATCGTCTGTCGGTAGATTTTTCTCGACTTATTTTTATTAGAGCTATTACTTTATTAGTATATTATTCAACGAGCATGTAATGATAGCTATTACTCACGAAGATGTAGTTTGCCAGATGAGCCGTCAGGCGAGTGTGGTAATCATCTGAGAATAGGCGATAGAGCTTTTATTGTTGTTCTTGATATTTAATTTAATAAATCTATGCCCAGGGTGTTGGTAGCAAACATTGCTAACAATGTGACCTTCGGAAGTGATTGCGTGAATGAAATTTTGGGATTGCGATAGATCAGAAGAACGCAATGAAAAAATTCCGGTTTATCAAGATGAAGATGGGATGCTACACGAGTAATACTTACAACGGAACGGGGTGAGGAAGTTGTGATGGCTCGTTTCCGCGTAAGCCACATAAGTACCATTGAACCAGATTATACCAATACTGGCGAAGGAATATTAATCGGGAAGGTGATGGTAAAGGTAAAAGAGCTGTTATCGCTGATGAAATAAAATCCTTTCCCTGCGACATTGTAGTAGTGCACTGAGATTGGTACGTGTATTTCTGTTGCTTCAATAATACGATGTGCAAAAACTATTAATAATAATTATTCCGCCCTTTCGTAATGACCAAAAAAATTTAACGCATTGATTACAGATGCGTACAGAGAATTAACGTCAAGCCAGAAAGACCATGTAAAGAACTTAATCCAACGTTACCAAGACGTTTTTATTCTGAGAATGCAACTCATAAGTCCAAGGAAAAGACTGCATTTGTGAGGTCTGTCTTAGAAGAAGTTTTTGATATACTTGGACGGTATAATTGGGATCGGAAAGACCTCCTAGGATAAAGTGACCACACGTGCCGATTTTGGTGGTACAGTCCCGCTTTTTTGAGGGCAGTCCCGCGTCACACACCGTTTTTTGAAAATGTCCCGCTTTTTAGCAAATATCTGCATTTCTTATTTTAAATGAACTGTAAAATTCAACGACCAGATTTTCTAAAAGAAGTCAGAAATTTCTATAATTACTGCTTGGAATGGACAGTTCAATTCAAGTATATTAAACATTTTCATTGGGTGACATTAAAAACGGAGATTTTATGGGAATATGTGAAAAAATCTGTTGAATATATTAATAACCATTTTCCGAAAAATAATATTCGTCACTATTTCAAATTGGCATTTGCTGTATAAAATACAATTCTTCCTCGTCCTGCAGGAGACGAAGAAACGGAATAGAAAGGTAACTTTTCCGTTTTACCAAAAATTATTACATATTTGTCGAATTTGACATTCAAAATTTGAAGCTTTTAAACTGCGTAAATTAAACAGATTATTTTTTTATTATTGAAATTCAATGAGTTACCAGTGACGTAGCAAAGGAAAATTGCAAATATAACTACCGTTGCGTTCTACGTTTTACGCTTATTGTTACGGGTAAAACTTAGGATGATGGGAAAAAGTGGCAAAAAAACCTGCGGCTCCAGCTGCTCACGGTAGGAAGGGGTGAGTTACCAAAAAAACAATAGAGATAAAAAAATAGGGCGCCACTAATTTTCTTTTAGACCGCACTTCAAAAATTAGAAAAAGCCCTCCGATGTACGAGGAAGGTTTAGGGTTACCACCAAGTAAATGAATGAACACATAGGATATACTGATTTTAGTTTTATTGCCCAAAGGCATCAACAATGATATAATATATAAAGTAACTACTAATATAATGTATAAGGTGGTGTGAATGACTAATAACTTCTGTAAAGATTGTAATGCTGTGGGTAATAAGGTATGAATGGTATTTGTAAATATGATATGAAAGTGACAAATGTGAATGGTGATAACATATACAAATGCTGGCGATAGATAAGCAGATTGCGAGATCTCACATTACACTCCATACAGTGTGTCCCCGGATAGGTGAAACGACTCTTGTGAAAGATAAAAAATTTTCGATATAAAATTGCATTGTTTGGGGTTCAGCCCTGCTTAGTTAAAGACTAATTTCTGGCATAATTTTAGTTTTCTAAAATCATGTATGCCTTGGATATTTTCAAAAATCTGATTTTTGGTTCTAGTAAACTACCTTTGTTAGTGAAGATATAACAAAATTTGATTAACAAAAGTTGTTTAGAATCATGAAAGAGTCCCACTTCTAGAATTTCAAGCACCTAGGCCAACGTTGAAATTTTGGCAATTTACAGTAATTTTTAACTGATTGGTGATATGACTCTTGTAAAAGCGATAAAATTCTAAATAAACAAAATAAATAAAAGAATTTCTTTAACAAGAGTCATATCACCTATCCGGGGATAAACAATATTAACTATCAGATAAAAATTATTGTAAATTGCCAAAACATCAACGTTGGCCTAGGTGCTTGAAATTCTAGAAGTAGGACTCTTTCATGATTTTAAACAATTTTTGTTAATCAAATTTTGTTATATCTTCACTAACAAAGGTAGTTTACTAGAACCAAAAATCAGATTTTTGAAAATATCCAAGGCATACATGATTTTAGAAAACTAAAATTATGCCAGAAATTAGTCTTTAACTAAGCAGGGCTGAACCCCAAACAATGAAATTTTATATCGAAAATTTTTTATCTTTCACAAGAGTCGTTTCACCTATCCGGGGACACACTGTATATTAATTATCATAACTTGAGGATGAAAATGATGCTTATGATATGAATCAAATTAATAACCTTGTTGCTATTTTGTTTAATTAAAAATAAATATAAATAAATATTGGTAGTTACGGTTTGCTGAAGATTTCTGGTTCCGGTTTTTATTTTTGTTGGTTGGTACGTAGCTTGTTGATTTTTGTTTTGGTGAGTAATAAGACAGGGATGATCTCAGAGGCCGGATGGAGGTGAGGATGGGGAATGTCCTGGTTTGAATGGATGGGATGCTGGTGACTGACGATTGACGAGGGGTTGACTCGATAGATGGATCCACGACGTATGACGAGTAGTAGAATGAAGATGGCTAAATTGGTGACATGTATACTCATACGAACAGACCGAGAAACGGCCAAGATAACGAAGAAGACACAATAAAAAGGCCCTAAAAAAGGAAAACAATAATCATACACCGAGAAAGCTCAATAGATCTAATACTTACAAGATTGTGGTGGCCTTAAAGAAGAGGCAATATATATATAAAGGTTTGGATGATTCCACAATTGGAGACCAGTAGAAAGTTGGTTACTCTAAAATTGAGGGAAAACAATAGGGGACAAAATATGGCAAGCATTACTTACGGTTTATGCCTTGAAATATATATATTGATTGTAAAAGCGATGAACAAAGAACCTGAGTGGTGTCCTATTCTCTCCTATCAAAATCCCAAAATATAGGGTTGCCCTGAAGATATAACTAATCTTGAGCGTAACGGACGAGAATTCGGGGTGCTGAATCCCAATTATCTTTGGATGATGTCGTAAACAAAACGTAAACACCTTCAGACACGCACGACAGATCTTTTTCGAATCCGGAAGAAGTATGCTTTTCCGGAAAGAAAACCAACTAATCCCAAGGCCAAAATTTCGGAGAAATTGAGATGAAAACTGCGGCAGAGCGGAAATCCGAATAAGAGCGGGAAATCAAAAAGAAGAGCGAAACATCTTAGAACATACGACAACAGATGTCACGTACGAAACAAAAACCATCATAGGTAGTACAGCGAAGAAATGTTACTGCCGAATGCGAAGATGCTTGATGATCTGTGAAGATGATTATAAAGCGAAAGAAGACGATATAATGAGTCGTTACATGCAGAAGATTGAAGGCAATGGAGGGTGAATGGTAATGCAGGCGATCTTAGATGACTAATAATAACAAAAATGCAGGGGTAAGAAAAGTACGCACGCCACTGGCCATATGAACTATAAAGTATAAACATAACCTTAAATAATATATCAAAATAAACTAACCAAAACAACGAAAAATAAACAGTAACTTCTATCTTAATCTATTAATTTATTAAAACAAAAATCTAATTATTCTCTCTTTCAGGACAATGGTACGTTACATTATGATGTTGGCTATTATGTTACATGACATTGCCGAATAGTACGGCTCATTTTGCCTCGAATTTTTCGCTTAAAACTTAAATTATTTTCTTCAAACGATAATAATTTATTATTAATTAAACGATTAATACATATTAACCATACATGCAACAGCATCATAAATTCCCAAACAACTTGACGATTACCGTCAATTCGTGAACACTATGAGCTTTTTTACACCCAATGGTGTTACAGGAGAGTTACTTTTTGTATGAATTTTTAACGATTTAATAATAATAATAATAGCTAATCGACAAATAAAATTTGTGTTTCGAGTTCTTCTTTAAACATCATCTCAAAGTTCTATATCCGCCTTTAGATTTAATTAAATTTAATTTTAAAAAAGTCCGAGTAAGTATTAAAAATCGTAACTTCCCAGGAAAAATTTTAAGAATATTAGCAAAGATTTAACATGCTGCAATCTAACTTTTTTTGGAAGCGTAATATTGTGAAATACTGAAGTTTGTTGTTTTATCGTTAAAGGTACACCGTCTGATGATGTAGATATTTTTGCAAAGTTCGCAACTGAAAGCTCAATATTCTCGTTAATCAAAGTTTTAAAGTTGCGGATTTTAACATGTAAATGAAGTCTTGCTGCGTTACGTTCCATGTTCCCTTTACTTCAAAGAAAAAGCTTTTTTTGTGTATAATGCCATTTAGAAACGCAAAGGTGTAAAAATTCCGCTCCTGTAAAAATGCCGTCTGTTTTTGGAACGGTTCGTTTACACGAAGAGGTAAAGTAAAATAAACAATCTTTATTTAACTGTGTTCATAGTTTGAAGTAACTTCAAGTCTTTTCCTCCATACGCTTTCCTACCTGTAAAATTGTATAATAAGCATTTCTCTAACAATAACCATCGCAGTGGTTTTTTTTTTTAAAAGATGTGTGATGTGAATCGCTGACTTGTTAAAAATACAATTACATCTAAGCGGAAGTATTAAAACATGTACACAAATTAATTATTTTCCCTGTTACTGGAATATTTCAACCTACGGCAATTTTCATGCGTGGGCTGTTATTTTTAAATAAGTATTCATTGTTATTTACATGTTTTATCAACACTCGAAGAAGTTTTACACTGTTTTACTTAGTTAGACATTGGAGTGTATTTATTCTTGTTTACCTTGTTGAATTTATCTATTTGTTTTTGCCGGAAGTTGGAGTTACTTACCGTTGAGGGTTTGACGCATGTGTATTATAATCAAAGATTCAACTGACTCGAAGAACACAACGCTGCAAATACAAAAAAAACCACATTATAGATTTATTAAATCACTCACACGCATTTCGACAGCAAATCTATCATCATCAGCCAACAATTACACGCAAATTACAAAAGTAATCTCTTTATACTACCTGAAGTGAGCATGACGATAACTTTTTTTGAGTGATCTTTAGTTTGCCCAATTTTCACCGATGCGTAAATGTGAAACTGACCTCAAGCAAGATTTCGCGACTTTCCTAGAATTTTGATTAACTATATCAATGATGCCCCCCTCCTCCACCCCCCTAAGATTCGCTCCGCTCATGTATATTCGGAAATTTTCATCTATCCCATTTAGCTACGGAATGGAAGTGAAAAATAGACCGCCTGGCCTTTGCTGCTCATGTGTCAAAAAACGGTTTTCATTTAAAACACAGATTGATGAATTTTCCTCTTCTAAAACAAACAAATTTATGTATACGGTTTCTTCGAAGATTTAGTTTAATTAGGAACCATAAACGTATGAAGGTCGAAGGATATCAAAAATGGAACCTTTCTTTTTATTTTTGATTTTTTTTTGACAGGATTCGCAACTTGCTAAATGGGCCCCTTTAAAGAAACGCTTGTGCTTTAGTTTTTATTTGACTTCAATAACCAACTAGTTTCGTGGTAACACTTCCTTTGATTAGCTAACTAATTAGTAGTTATCTACTAAGAGCCTAAGGAAATCAATGCCACAAGACACTCCCAGCTGGTATAGCCTTTTCGTCCAATATTGATCCTCTTGGTGCTTCAACAGCATCAACTGTATATCTCGTTTTGTTTGAAGTTAATACGTTAAGAGGTACTATAAGTATTTCTGAGGTACCGTTATACTCTGTCGCTACAATATTTTAAACAATACGAGAATGACGAGTACTTTCCCTTCTTGATTGCTCAATAACCCTACGTAGAATTACATACATTAATTTCAAAATGATTATAGTTTCGAGCGTACTCGAATAAAATTGTATTGCATTCAAATGTTATTGTAATACCACCCCCAGCTTTCATATAAGAAACATCCCACAATATTGTAGCCCAATGAAAACTTATACAATGTAATCCCACTATTACTGTTATTACCATTAAATTTCATTCTAAAACGGTATACAAGGAAAATTATTCTTGTTCAACATCAACCAACATGATACGGGTTGCTTGAGTAAACTAATTTCATTATGTTACATTTTCATATGATTGCAGTAAACTTTCAATTGTATACGTTGAATTGTTCGTTTGTTGTTTTAATCACATCAAGCTTGTATTACAAAGAGCTGCGGATTCGTAGCTTTAATTCGAATGAATAGAATGCGCGTTAAAAGTGATTTGAGCTTTTAATACGTTCCTATTAATTCAAAGGAAGTTTTTCTCATAAGATCAATCACCAATGAAATACTTCATTTTCCGGTTACTTGTCGGAAAGTATCAAATGCAAAGAGTTTGTTCACATCGCAATTTCTATTGTATTGATGTTCAGTGCTATTCATGTGATTGCGCCATTGTGCTTTAGATACGTGTAGTAAAACATTGTAAGTTCAAAACCAAAAGTTCAAAACCAATTGAGTGATTACTTTCCCGTTTTCACGACTCGCATTTTTGGATTGTTTATTACAATTTTAAATCGCATCCCCACATAAATACTGAATTCGAGCTTTGAGGTTCAGTTGCACACCATGAGAGGTCCCTTCTCTTATCGTGGTATTGTCGAAATAACGAATAAGGTTTGTTTTGTAACACATTCCTTGGCTACAGTGATAACAATACATTTCGAACATTGTACGTAAAAGGTATCAAAAAGGCATGGAGTAAGTGAATTGTCATACGTAAGTAGAAACTTGATACTAATACAAAATCCGCTTGCTTCTAATTTGTCTAAATTGCACTTATCAAGATAATTTAACGTGGCTATCTCTGGGAATATATCCAGGAATGCATGTGGCTAGCACATACATAGTACATACTTACAATTTCACACACGTAAATCGTGAAGAATCCAATCGAAGTAGGTACCTATGCCAATTTAATAAAGGCAAAAATCATTAAGACCCTTCAAGTTCACAAATATGATCACCTGATACAGAGCAACAACAAAAAAAAGAAAACAGCCCAATCATTCCATCCATATTAGATTAGAAAGAATATTTTCAAACCCAAATTATAATATTATGTACACCAAAGCGGATAAGGGGAACTGCTTGGTGGTACTCAACCAATCTCATTTTAAAAAGAAGGTTTTGGACTTTATAGAAAAACCGGGGTTTAAAAAGCTTGACATTAACCCCTTTTTGAAATTTACAAAAACTGTACGTAGGATTGTGTGCTCCCATAGAATGACGCTTTCCTCATTGAACCTTAACTACAGATCTCTCCTGGTCATGAACCCGGTTTGCCCATTGATTGTTGTACGGGCTCCCCAAAATTCACAAACAAGATATCCCGATCCGACCGGTGCCGGTGGTCAACTTCACTGACACACCGGTATCCAGAATCACGGCTTGGCTTAATACTTTTCTTAAATTTAATGTAACTTTTCAATATAACTTTGCCATCAAAAATTCCCACCAACCCACCGAGAGGCTTAGGTCGATCAAATTTCCTGCCACTTTTTCCATGGTTTCTTTTGATGTGGAGAACCTCTTCTCAAGAATGCATCCATCTTGTGCCATAACATTTAATGAATTCCAACCTTCCGGACGATCAATTGGCTTGTATTTTATCACTCCTTAACCTTTGCATTAAACAAAACTTCTTTAAATTCAACCACACTTGTTACGGCCAAATACATGGGTTCTAACCTCTCCTCCTTATTAGCCGAAGTCTTCATGAACTATTTAGAATGTAACTTTATCTCGAAACACCAATTTTACCTCGATCACGTTCTCTTTTTGGGTCTCTATGTGGACAACGTGACCTGTATACACTCAGTCAATGACTCCAAGGGACCTACTCCTTCAAGACATCAACTTATTTCACCAACATATCAAATTCACCATGAACATCGAACACAACTCCCCCAACTCCCTTTCCTAGATCTGTTACTCTATAAAAAACCCTCCACAATAGAATTTAGCGTATGCCGAAAACCCACCACTACAGACATTTTGATCGCTTTCGATCCCGAGCACTCCTTCTCTCACAAGATGGCGGGTCTTAATGCTGTACTTTACAGACTGATGAATGTACCGTTGTCTATTAATTATTTCAATCAAGAACTCAATATTATCAAACAAATGGCCACTAACAATGGCTACCCAGTTGGTCTTGTAGAGAAGATTGTGCAAAGAATCAAAAATTCCATCAACCACACTCGCCTCACTCCAATCAACCCACAGAATAACAATTTCATCTATAAATCTCTTCCTTTCTATCCGAAAATTTCCCACACAATACGTAACATATTCAAACCACACAATATTTATATTTCATTCTCCAATGACCATACTTTACGTTCCTCCATCGTCAAAAACAACGACCGACCTGACCCTCTCGATGCTTCTGGTGTTTATCAACTGAATTGTAGTTCCTGCCCCTATTTCTATATTGGACAAACCGGGAGACCGTTTTCGTCTAGGTTTAAGCAACATTTTAAACGGGTCACTCTTTTAATTTTAAACAAGATTTCAATATACTCCATAAATATAAAAAAGGCAGTTACTTAATGGTCTTTAAATGTTAGAGATTATGCGTCATAAATACAACCCTTGTTTGCTTAATGAAATAGTTGATTTCCAGAACTTTCTTATTTCTTCACTAATTTAGTTTTACAGTGTTATCCTTATCCGTTTTGGTCAAGTTGGCTTGCTTGCGCATGTCATACTTTCTGTCATTCACCGTTCGTCCATCCGTTCACTTCATCTGTTCACTTGAGTCATTTAAATTTTTCCATACTTTATCCATTTCATCCTCCATAACCGTGACTCTTCAAGCAATTTCGGGCTTCTCATTTTGAGAACCCTTTTATTTTATCAATTTATTGTGATTTTAATTTTTTGTCGGTGTGTGACAAAAGTGTTACATTATCATTTTATGTGATTAGTTTCTAATACTGTTCTCTAACATAAGTGTTCTAGTTATTTGTTATTACTTAAGACATATAACATTTTAACTGGCTTGAAAATGGGATTGGATAATTCCGAAACATGTCGCCCGTTTACATAACTTATTAATCTCGTTTAATCAATTATATTCATTGTTGAAGGGGAAGGTTGTGCATGTGCATATTATTACCACTGCATTATTAGATCCTCCCCTTAGTGTATTTCAGACTTCCTCATTATATCATAGGCAAAGTAAGTATATTCTCATATTTTCACTTCGTCACCTCACTTCGCGTGTTACCGACATGTTTTGTTAAAACTTTAAATATTTATGCTAAAAAGGCACCAGAGAAAAAGAAATAAAAAATGTAAGATGCGACTTTGGCTATACTAATTCTTAGAAAATGTAAATATTATAGTAGATATTTTTGTTTCCACACAAAATTAAAATTTACTCGATGTAAAATGTACTTGCAATGGTCGTAACGTTGTAAGGTACATAGTACATATTTAAATGTATGTCATATGTACGTACATTATTAGTACGCGGACGAATATACTTAATGTGGGTAAAAAATATACGTACATTGGACAATATGGGATTAGCTCACAGTACTCACTTTATGAAGGTTGAGCTGACGATCGGCGTCGTAGTTTAGTGCTGTAACCACCGCAGTACCTTACTCCTCAGTTTTCACGGAATTGATAGCGTAATTTAATGATGGCACAGCAGCGTTTATAGTTTTTAGTATCAAATTTGCAAATTATACCTATCGATACTAAAACCTGGATAAGGAGGGGTGTTTTTCATACCCATTTATAATTACACATAAATGTTATTTTATTCCATCCTTAAGGCTAAAGAGCGAGTTGTATCGTCATGTAATATTCGAAGATAAAGCAACTGGAGTCACTTATGTAACCGTTTTGCATTTTGTACTTTTTGTATTATAACCTCATCTTTTAGGCAGCTGCAAATTTGACTCAACAGAACTTCGATGGAACATTTTATAGAAAATATGAAGACTCTTGTAAAAGTAATACCTACTGCACCTTCCAATACCACCTACATCCCTTGGGTACATCAATAGACTCAAATATATTAGACCCATACCCATACATGTTCCTAAATGAATTAATGGGAAAAACTGACACCGGCTTACCAACTCTTCTTTGTCATAAGACCTTCCAGCAGAAACAGCGGTTACTTGGCCATTGTGGATAATGAAGATGAAGGAAGTGTGGGCGGACTGTGAATTATTCTTAATAAAAAAGCACAGGTTCGATCTAATATTACTATATTGCCAGTTTAATTGTATGATATAGAGCTTTTTTTAAGGTCTCGACCTGTAGCATTTGTTTATATTACAGTATTGGGAATTTTAATAAATAATGTACTGTAAGTGACTTTTCAGTAAAAAGAAGTTACTCATTGTCCTTGCATTTTAATTCTAACTACATGTTTTAGTTAGAATGTAATAGCTTTCAATCGTTACTTTAAAGCTCTTCCAAATTTGGAATCTAAAATAATGAAAGGTATTTTCCCTTTAAATTTTATACACCCTCTTCTCTTCCCTCAAAAAGGGAACGAAAACAATATTAAAAGCCACCAGCCGACTTCCCTTCGACATGAACGTATTCCATCAATTTTTCGTAAATGGCTTTAAGAATGCCATATCAAATTTTGTCTTCGTTTACTTTAAGGAAAGGAAATCGCTACGAAACGTCTAAAAGTATCCGATTTAAATATTTAACATGTTAACACTGCACTAATCAATGCGATGCTTGCGTAACGTTATCGAAATTTATGGGTTATATTGGCAGTTAAGATTGGGCCGGTGCTCGTATATTTAACCCCCTAAAGTAAAGTTGAAATATTATGAAATGTCAACAAACACGGCAAAACTCAATTACCGAATTTAACTTTCTAAATAAAGCATCGATTACATTCAGGGATTTAACCGTAAAGGTAAAGGGTCTAAAACCGAATTCGTCTAAAAGCGAAATTCTCAGTGGACTTAAGCGTTCCTACCTTTCTAAATTTAATGCAATTTAAACAATTCTTGAGAGAATGGGATTTGGTCAGTTGAGGGTAGACATTTATACGAACCGAAATGAGTTTGAAAAACCCTCAAAATCGATGGTATCACCACAAAGCCGTGTTTACTTTACATCGTCCAAGAAATTTACTGTAATCGCACAAAATGTTTCATGAAAGCCTAAAAGAGTAAACGAAACTTTTTAGTATTAAAATTCATTTCCACTCGACTCGCTACAAGTTTTAATTACGTGCGTAGGAAAAAGGGGGTGATCGAAAAATTTATTATTATAAATTTGATTAAACCTTGTAACATATATCTTCACTCGCAATAAATTTAAAATCGAATGAGAAAATAAATTGCTACCGAATTCTTATAGTAGATAAATTGGCCAAATTCTACAGTACTGAATTTTTCGGGTATCGATTTGTCGTAGTGCAAGTTGGACGTTAGCCAGGTCAAAATTCGAAACTCATTTAACTATGTACATCTAACGTTACAAAAATACTTTACGATGACGACTCAACAATTGCGTTTGCTTTATTCGTTATTCCGTTATATCAAAAAGGACACGTGCCCAATTACCGTTATACGGATGCATAGAATCGTATAACAGTAAATTGGTCAACAATTTTTTCTGTTATTTATCAATCGACGGATGTTTATTTTCTGTGTAGGTAAAATAAAATTGAAAAATAATTCATGTTTATTTCATGTTGACGATGACAGCATTTCCTTGCGCATCGCACTAATCTGATTATAAACGTCCATTGCACAATTTAGTAAACAAGGATTGATTGCAACTTGGATTACTCTACTCACACAAGGATCTACTAAATTGAGTTTGCGAGAATTTAGAAGGTTCTCTAAAATGTACAGGTCGTCAATAAACAAACAGAATTTCAGACAAAATAAGAAAAAGGTGCATAGTAAGTTGGCATTAAATACACCAGTTCCCATTTTTTTTTGAAAATGAATTGGATACCGCAACTTCATGTAGACTATGTAGTATTTTATTTAAAAATTACATTGAATGGTTTATGGTTTAATATGAAGGCGTTAAACGGTATTTAAGAGGGAAATCGTATTTTGTCCTAAATTACTTTCCTTCTTTTCGATATACTGATGAGATTAAAATTTAGATACTCGATACCGTCGGTGAACTTTGTTGGTTTTAACATTGACTTTCTACACTATAGACAAACGGTGAGATAGGGAAAAGTGAAAACTACTATTTAGTGAATTTTTGCGTTAAATAGGCAACTTGTTATACACACTGGAATGCAAATATTATTGATTTTTTCAGTATGGAACGTCATTACATAAAAGGCACCATCAGCTTAATGACGTTTCATTCACACTTGTTATAATTGTGACGATGTCACATACCTATTCCCACCCACATACATAGTTTATTCGAAAAATGTGTTTATAAATTCATCGCAATGCGTTCATTTTTTTAACACCAACAAATTAATTTTTAAAATTTGTTTTTTGAAAAAACCTTACCTCATCGGCGTCGAATCACGAAAAGATTTGTGGATCCGTGGAAATTTTTAATTTTGTTTAAGTTCAAAATGAGATGTTCATTTTATTTTGTTTCAGCTTAACATTCGTTAAGAATACATAGCCATCCCTTTCCGGGAATTACAAATCCGTTTGCCGGGGTGGTTAAGTCCCCACATAATACATTTCACATGTCACTTCATCTTTCCTACTCATTTTTTCCTCTTCTTTCTTATCATGTTTTTTCATCAGTCATCACCCTTTCCCGTTGCTGTCCGTCATTCCTCTTTGAGTTATATTACCTTGTGTTTTTGTTTTTTTATGAGTCTATACAGTATATTTTTGATTCATTTTTCCTGTTACATGTTTCTATCTCCTGCATTTTTTCGTCATCCATTTGTTCTTTTTGCTCTTGTACATCTTATCACCTTCTCTAAAGCATTTTTTGTACTCTTCCAAATCTTCTTTCCGCCCCGTCTTTAGCCTAAATCCCCCCCCCCCCACTCCTTCCTTCCTTACTCTCAAATTGAGAGCGTGATAGACAATTTTTAGAACCAACATCACTCCGTTTTTCATGAATCCTGGGCGCAAATCTCAACAAAAATTCTCCGAAAATATCTGGAAAAATCCGGGACGAAATACTCTAGCGGGAAAAGTCCGCAAGAACATCTTATTTTCTTCTTCTTTTTTTAAATTAAAATCTCGATAATAAAAAATACTTTAAAAACACTCTGACTTAGAGGACTTGGCTTAATTCAAGAGGTGTAAAACGCAAAGGAGGAATTTTCTCATGGACTTTCCCCGCTAGAGCATTTCCTCTCGGATTTTTCAAGACATTTCGGGAGAATTTTTATTGAGATTTGCGCCCACGATTCAAAAACAACGGAGGAGTATTTTTACATGTTGAAAAGTCCTCTAAATCTAAGTCCTAAATCCTTAAGTAAATACGGTAGTGAAATTTATGCGGTTTGAAATGGAAATATGTACAAAAATATCGGACTGGACACCAACAAATAAAACTACAGCAGAAAATGTTTCAAAGCAAATTCATGAAAGAAGCGTAAATAAAGAGATTGAATTGCAGGTGTTGTTTTGTAACAGCACTGCAATTTCCATTGATGTTATGATAGTACGCAAAGAACGTAATATACGTTCTGTGATCGTAATAAGTAACTGTATTTCTTGTAACGTTATCAGAATATAGGACGGGCGCTTACATAAACATGACGTACATTTATGACGTATATTTATATAACGAGAGTGGCGCTGTGAAGATTTGGTGGCACAGCTCCAAACTATCACTTTCACAGCTCCAATATTTGTCGGGAATTTATAACATTGCACCGTTTGTCTATAGTGTAGAAAGTCAATGGTTTTAACGTGCTATTCTCAAATAAAAACCTAAAGCATTTTGACGCCATTTGTAGATTTTTCCTCTTTCCCAGAGACCTGAACAAATGATGAAATCAGCGGGAAAACTTCTGGTGTTGAGATTGTTATTTCATCCGTCTAGAAAAGGAAAAGTCGGTCATTTATTTCGTATAGGCCCTTTGCTTTAGACTTCATTTACAGAGGGGCTCAAGGGGTTACAGGCCTGGGCGACAAGCTAAAGAGGAAACAAATATTAAGAAGAAATATTTTATTGACAAATTTGAAAAAATAATGTAAAACTTTCACTTTGAAATAATTTGTCATGCTTTTTTTTTGTAAAAACGCAGATGAAATAATATTCGTAAATGCACCCCAGTGCACATCGAAAACTTGCTGAACTGAATAACAAGATACCTAGGATTATTGTAAAAGATCCAGCTCTGTGGGATATGCTCGTGAAAGTGTGCTTAAGAAGAGTCTTAAAGTATTTATCGACTCATGCGCTGCATGCCTTTTCGTTAGTGTTTCCTAATCCCTGAGATCGCCCTAAAAAAGAGGAAGATTGAGAAAGAACACAACCAGCCCATATTTCCCATTTGTATGAAAAGCTTAATTTTTTATTTATTTGAAAAAAGAATTACAAATACATGTGCCACAAAAGTAATGAAGTCACAGACATATTTGCCCAAACTGGCTTCCATAATGTATTTTTAATAGTGGTGGCAAATTTAATTTTTTTCGTATTCGAATATTCGTTAAAAAAATATTCGAATATGGAATTATTCGAATTCGAATAACAGTCAGAAAAAAATTCGTTTTATTCGTTGTATTCGTTTTATTCGTTGTATTCGTTTTATTCGTTGTATTCGTTGTATTCGTTGTATTCGTTTTATTCGTTGTATTCGTTGTATTCGTTTTATTCGTTGTATTCGTTGTATTCGTTTTATTCGTTTTATCCGTTTTATCGTTTTACTCCTTTTATTCGTTGGGCTAGTTTTATACTATAAACGTAGTAGAGCATTCTCCAATGGAAGTTTCATTTAAGCATAAACATTTGAAACCACGCTTAACCTTAATATGCGTTAGTAAATTACTTGTTGCTCCATTAAATTTAAGGCACTTATTGCAAATTTTGCAAGTAACTACCGCATCACTCGTATTCTTCACGAAATATTTCCACACTTTACTCATAAATCACAGGAATGTAGTCGTCTAGGCTGAGAACTAATTTGAACTAAAGTAAAAATTTATATTTAAATGCTTAGATAATCCTTTAAAGGAATAAATTATCATCAAAGGCGGGTAAAAACTAAAAACTTAAATAAACAAAGTCTAAGATTTACAATACCATGAAAATAATTCCAGTTAAAATCACCCTGCGTGGTTTAGGATTATTGTAGGTACCTAATGTTTAGAGAAATGTGTTCACTGATTTACCGAAAACCTTTTACACTAACAAACAATAAATTACAGTTCATTACGACTTGTAAAAGGGTGTTATTGAATAGTGAATGACTTTAAGCTGACAGCAAAGAAATGCTGAAATAATAGCTATTTACAATACGAATATCGTACCTACAACGTTTCATCTCCTATTCATAAAATATTGTGGGTCGCAAGAAATTTGTAAATGAGAAACAATTCCATGAAATGAAAAGTAGTAGGCATACCTCTGCCGTCTGTCATCTCTCAATAATAAACCAACGACGTTCTCTTTTTTCTTAATTTAACAATTTTTTTTGTTCTGGCCATTATTCGTTTTATTCGTTTCATTCGTTTTATTCGTTTCATTCGCTTTATTCGTTTCATTCGTTTCATTCGCTTTATTCGTTTTATTCGTTTTATTCGTTTTTATTCTAATTCGAATAGTGGTATTATTAAGTATTCGAATAATTCCCCATTATACATTCGAATATTCGAAAAAAATTGCCACCACTAATTTTTAATACAATCGTTTGTTTATTTCTGGATTTCGACGGGAGGGTGGGAAAGTCCACGCACACCTAGGCCGCTTATTCGGGCCCTTTGTGCTACCTCCCTGATTAGAGTCGTTCGACTCCGCGACTTCACTCAAACCATCCCACACGTGAGATAAACCCGAGGATGCTGGATGGGAAAGCGGCTCTAATCTTAACCATGTCCGGCCAGGATTCTCCCAACATGGATCGTCTCAATTCGACAAGTACGGCCCATTCACACAGTATGTGTTGCGCCGTCTCGTCGTCTGTGTAGCATCCTTTACAGGATGGTGACTCTACCAAGCCCATGCAGTGCATGTGCTTTTTAAGTTTACCGTGCCCAGTGCTGAATAGCCCTGTATAGAAGCGCACCAGGTTACGAGATGATCCTTTGAAGGCCTCTCTCGCGTGGCGGCAGCTTAAGATCAAGTTCCACCTAGCCCTGTGCTGAGCTTGGGTGTCTTGGGTTATTAATCTGTTTACAGTTGATACTGTAAGTGGAAGAGACGGCTCCGGAGCATAAAACGGTAAATTGGATAACTTTTTATACCATATGGTTCATAAGCTGGAGCCCATATCTCTACTTTCCATTGCTATTTCGATGCTTAAACTCCCTTTGTCGAATATACGAGTGCAAGACATATGTTAGAACTGAGATCAGATTGAATACCATGAAGCTTTTAGCAAGTAACTTTGGTTACTTTTGAACTGTATATTGCAGAAACAGATGAATCGCCTTCTTTCCGTCTTGCGGGGCTAAGGTGTAGGTGCAAGTTATACTCCTTATAGGAATTATTGAGTTGCTGATTATGAATTTAAAGTGCCAAACTATAAAGCATCTGAAGCTAAAACCATCATATAGCTAATCAAAAATTGAGAGGGATGTAGAAACTCCTGAAAATTTACAGATTTTTAGATTGGTACATTACAAGGGTCGATCAATAAGTACCCGTATTTGGAAACAAGACGCATGTTTTTCACAAAGTTTTTTTTTATTTTTAGTTCGATACACTTTTCCCAACGTTTCTGCCACTTCTTTAATCCTTCTAAAGAATAGGATTTGTCGAACTCCTCAAAATACGCCCCTGTCTCAGCGATAACCTCTTCGTTCGAGCTGAATCTTTTCCCCCCGAGCCATATTTTGGGAAGGTTGGGGAACAAAAAGAAGTCACAGGGAGCTAGATCGGGAGAGTACGGTGGGTGTGGCAGCAATTCGTAGCGCAATTTTTCAAACTTTGCGGCGACAATTTTGGGTGCATGTGCAGGTGCGTTATCGTTGTGAAATAACACTTTTCCTTAGCCAAATGGGGCCGTATCTCCTTCAATTTTTGATCGAATCGGTCCAATAAATCACTGTAGTACTGCCCCTTGCTCCATAAATCGAAGAAAATTATTCCCGTCGAATCCCAAAAAATCGTCGCCCATTACCTTTCCCGGCCTTCTTCGGGGCAGATTCACCCGTTAAAATCTATTGTTTGGATTGCCGTTTGGTCTCTGGCGTATAATACTGGATCCAGGTTTCATCAACGGTGACGACTCGGCGGAAAAACTCCTTAGAATTTCTCTTCAAGAGGTCTAAACAATGCCTCGACATTGACAGTCGGGTCCGTTTGTTGTCGTCAGTGAGCAACCGCGGCATCCATCGGGTCGACACCTTTCTCATACATAACTTATCATGCAAGATATTTATAACCGTTCCGTACGACACTTCCTAGGGCTTTTGCTAGTTCGCGCACTTTAGTACGTCGATCAGCCAGAATCATTTCGCGAACCTTTCCAAAGATTTCCTCAGAAGCTACGTCTGCCGGACGATCCGGCCGCTCCTCATGAAAAACGGATGTTCGACCAAGTTTAAATTCGTTGAACCGATATCTCTCCCAACTTCGCTTTTAGTTTTTCACATGTTTCGATTTACGGACCGATATTGTTCTTTTTCCATTTTCTATACGAACTTACAATATGTGTAATAAAACTGGCTGCCAAAGAAAAACTAACCGTTGAATGAATCGGAAAGTTTGTGTGGTGTTTTTTTGACAGATGACAGTACACGATGGTACTGTCAACTTCGTTTAGCCGCGCCACGTTTCTCCAAACACGGGTACTTATTGATCGACCTCGTATTATGGGCCAAAATATAATACCTGTGATTAAGCGAATTGTAGTATAATTAACGAAAAAAATTATATCGGCAATGATACAGTTAAAATAAAGTAAAGTATGTCGGCCCCATGTATCTCATTCAGATTGAGAAATCCAAAACTGTTGATTTACTTTACGGAATGCCAAGGAGAGCAGTCCCCTTAAGAGTTGCATGGAAATAAATAAGCTCGAGGAATTTTTTTAATACGTTATTTCGGTTCTCCAGCTTCATTTACCACAAATTGGGATTTTGAATATAAAATGACGGTTGTGACACCATTTACAACGCGAACGAAATCAATGGCAGAACAAGATTACAAGAAGAAGAATCGAAAAATAGACTTTTTTTCGGAATGCGAGTAGCTTGCAGACGCGGAAAGGATCCTTAAGAACTCGAAACAATATTAAAAATCGCCAAAATTACAATTGCGAACACCGAATAAAAAGAAGAGGAAGGAAAACGGGCATTTGTAACGACAAAGTTGTTATCCTTTTACTGAGAAGAGACATTATTTCGAGCTGTTTACTCTAGCAAAGACAAAGAAATAGTAGAAACGCATCAGTAAAGTATCTACTTGAAAGTAAAGCTGTATTTTAGACGGGTCAATTGCTTTCTTTGTGACAATCGTTAGATCAGACTTTCATTAAAATAATAAGGTACTTTCCCCATTCATGTTTACATTTATTCGCGTCACTGCTATTAAATTGAGAAAAAGTGATTTTTTTTTTAAAGAGATAAGATTAATGTTATGAGCATATTATTCACAAACCGTTCAATGGCGGTTTATTCATTGATACGATGACAGGGATAACGATGTTCAAATATATAGCGATGACGTTTTTTGTATTAATTTCCTTTACGTGTCCTCGCCTTATGACCAAACCGAGGTTATTAATCGTTTCAAACTACCCTATACTTCGTAGCACGCGAGATTTTGCGAGAATTACAAACGTTTTCTTTTCTAATTATACTTCTATAACAAGTTTTTGATTAAGCTATTTTTGAAGAGAAGTTATTTCTTTATATGTGATAAAAGTTTCGGACAGAGTCCGTATATCTTACTTTGGCGTTACGCGAAAATCAATACGAAAACAAGAAAGCAAAATAACGTTGATTAATTTACAGCTTGATCCATTATATTATATTTTCGCAGCAGTTTTGAAATGGACAGCTTCTCAATTAAGTACCGAACTATATTTCGGTAATGTATGGAAAAGCGTTCAACGAATGTTGATTGCTTACGTTTCCTTTTTTTTTTCAAAAACAAGTGCGTCAATATAAAAAATTTGATGGATTATCCATTAACTATTTGCGACTTTCGAAAGTAACCCCTTCTAATTTAGTTTGGCAAGAAGTAGATTGTATAGTTGCTCATGATATTTAGATACATAACGATCAATCATATTTAAATCAAAGTTACTTCAGCTTGAAATTTAAACGTCTGATGACATTTTCAATTACTTATACCTTCTTAAAGCAATTTTCAAATTTTAAAATTGTCTTTAATTGAGCTTACCTATAGTTAACTTTACGTAAATTAACATAAAAAGAAAACATATACCAGTTTTAAAATTTTAATAGTTAGCACAGAGCTCTGTTGCTCACTAATCTTTTAGTTGAATGTATACAACAATTCTAAGCTTCCAATATAAATTTCATGATTTTTTTTGATATGATTGCACTTAAGCGCTAACCAACGCATAATTTATTGGACGACCCTATACAATACGACGTTGTGTATTGATAAGTAGCACTCAAAAATGTCGACAGGATGTAGAATAAACACCAAATTTGCCCATGAAATATGAATGTTTTCAAATAATGGAATTTTATTGTACACATTCTATGCTTGGGACTAATATTACCACTTTTTTGATAGATATAGGTACACTGTGCCTTGTATACGCTTCAAAAAATGTAGCTAAAAGGCCTTTTATTAAAGAATTTGTAAATTCAAACAAAATTGAAAAGTTACATCCCGATATGAACAACAGTTATTAAAGTATTGACAGAACCGATATAAGATTTAAATTAAGAGTGGAAATATGCGAATAAGATTGTGCCTTTTTATGACAGAAAATCTATTCCAAATACATGGAACACTAATTAGATTTAGATCGATTTATTTAAAATTGGCCTAAATTAAGTTGGGAATGTTGTAATGGCGTGCAAACTTGAAACTTTTTTTTTTTATCAATAAACGATAAATTATTTTAGAATACACGTTAATTGAAACGAAAAAAAGTCAAATCCTTATTTTAATTTTTTATACAATAAATGAGTTATATTCTCCGTAAAATTGGCGTTACGCTTTTAAAAGTTTACCGCATAGAAGCTATTACACAGTTGCGTAAAAGGCTGTAACACAATTAAGTACACGAGAAAAGTTTTAAAACACTCTATGTTTTTTAAAAAAAAAAAGTGTATATCGAAACGTTGAATTTTAACCATTCATTAAAACTCCACCTAGTGGGGCAATTTGCTCCATCTTTTAGGGCGTAAACCATATAGTCTTCCAATATTGATGTAAAAATCATACTTGCAAAAGGGCATTGTTTACTCCTCAATCACGCTAATGGAAAATTTTTTCAGTACACCGGGACCGTCTGTAAAGGATATTTCATAATTTTAATGGAAATTAAAAGTAAAAGATTTTTCATTTTTATTGCTTTTTAATACGAACCGAGTCTGTTGCTCTCAACGTCAAATTTTATTAAAAAATGGAGTAAAAGTACATACTTCTTTGTGCCTTTATTGAGATTTATATAACTTATGTGATTCATTTGGGAGATGTTTATATACCTATTATGTACTTTCAGTTGTTCCTATACACCTTAAATTTTTATATTTCATAATCAAAGCTTTTAATAAATAGTTTCTTATGACTTTCATATGACCTTATTAGTTACTTAAATCGAAACATAAGGTTCTCTATTATTCTTAGCGAATAGCTTACATGGTCATATCTCATATGCATGTTGGGATCTTCCATCTTGCCTTAGCCCAACCGTTCGTATTAGCACACCTTCCTGGATTTTCTCTTGTTATTGTCGCCTATGTCGCTGCATATCATGACGTTCCCATCGAACAATAAAGTATAAAACGTTTCACATTAAATTCTGGTAAGCGCGATTTTACAGCGTATTGAAGAGATTTATATTATTTCATTTTATTTATTGTTTTTACAGCAGCCTCGTAGTGTTTTTTATGAGGAAGACATCGCACGTCGATTAATTGATAGTCTGAGATATTTCCTTCCTGACTCGATGATTCAGTATGGAATACAGATCAATTAGCTAGTTTTAATAACTCGAAACCATTCCCCATGGAACGTTATATAATTGAATTAATTATGATTGAGAACAATAATGCTACATATGTTTCGGGAAAACATCAGGCTACTGAAATATATAACTTCAAAATACACTGAACAATACACTAAAAATACTTACGTTAAATTGAAGGATTGAGCGGGATTAAAATTTAAAATTACAAGTTAAACCATGATTATGAAATTAATTAAATTGATAGATGATATGTTCAACACTTCATCCCTACAACAACGAAGTGAAACCAGGCAAATACGAGTAAACTTACCGTACATGAAAAAATGAAAATTGAATGCTGTGATTTTACTGGACAAATCAGATTATATAAGAAAAGTTCTTGAAGTCTTGAATTCCAACGAGTTTAAAATTGTCAACATTAATTTCAATCAGTTCATCAAGAACGTTAAAGATTTCATTGCCACCAACAGAGAATTCCTCACTGATCATTTCGATTATAATTATTACGGACTGTTGCTTATGAATCCGCTGTTCCTTCGCCTTTATGCCCCTCAAAAAATTCATAAGATTAACGTTCCGATGCGGCCTATAGTTTCCTTCACCAACACTCCCCTGGATAAATTGTCTGAATGGCTTAACCATACTTTGAGAAACCTCAACAACAAATTTCAATTTCCACATTCCATTTCTAATTCCTTCTAGCCTTGGAACTGTCTAAATTACCGATTAATAACGACTGTCGTCTCGTCTTTTTCGATATTGTGAACTAGTTCCTCAGTGTACTCTTCAGGGAGTGCCTTGCTATCGTGAATACTTACCTAAACTCCGCCAATCTGGGGGATAATGTCTGTTCATTCCTCAGCAAGTGCCTCGAAATTTGTTACAGCCAAAAGTTTTTCAAGTTGAATGATATCACTTACCTACCTGCAATTAACTGCCCTACCTATGGGCAGCAATCTGTCACTTCTGTTGGCTGAACTGTTTCTTGCTTCCCTCGAAACTAATCTAAGTATCGTTCCACCACCGAAAAGTTTGTGTAGTATAAACGCTATGTGGATGAAATTTTTATAATATTCAAAGGCTCTCATTAGGATTTACGATTTGACTGATTGTTTCAAAATCCTTAATAATCTACACCCTTGCATTAAATTTACTGTCGAATTCGAAAAAGATAAAGCCCTTAGCTTCTTGTCGCCTTACTAAAATCCTGGACTTTGTGAAAGATACAAGTATTCTTGAAGGGTAGACAACACCGGGGAGCACAATAGACCAAAAGCTCGCAGTGCGGGAACCTATTGGGACCATCCACAGAAACAATAATAATAATAATAGCTTCTTGTATCATACTATTCAGAGATTGGATCTTTCCCTGGAGATCGCGATATATAGAAAGCCTATTACCACTGACCAGGTCATCCCCTTCAGCTCCTTCCACCCTTTATCCCATAAACTTGCGGTTTTTCGGTTCCTTTTCAACAGTCTCCTTTCCCTGCCTTTAAGCAGCTCCAATTTTTACATTGATACCGTGTAATATTGAAGCTAGCAGCACGTAATGGTTAACCTACCCATTTGATCCTCAGACTTTACAACCAATTCCTCAAGAATTATAATAAGAAAAATCTCAAGGATTACCATTCATAGATCCTACCTCATTTTCCTTTAAAAAGCTTTTTAAAAACTACAATATTAATATCTCTTTCTCTTCCAAGCATAACTTAAAAAGCCACTTAGCTCACATTAAAAATCAGATTCACACCCTCGATAAATTCCTAGTTTATACTTTGGAGTGCGGCACTTGTCCTGCTTTCTATGTAGGGCAGATGGGGAGAAGGTTCAAAACTCGGTTCGGCGAACATTTCAATTGTCTAAAGAAAAATAATACTACCTCTTACTCCTCTTTTGCTAATCATATTTTAGAGTCTGGCCACTCTTTTGATGCCAAAACTAATTTTGATATCCTACATATTTACGAAAAAGGGAAAAAACTCGATTTACTGGAAACTAAAGAAATCGTCCTTAATTACAACCGTAATCCAGACTTTTCCCTTAATCAGGTTTTGGCACAATGTTTTTGGTTGTTTAAGGTGTTGTTGTGTGTTCTTGTACCTCTTGTACCTTGGATTCTTTTGCTGCGTGTTCATAACGTTGAATTTTCCAGCATGGTCTGTTAAACAATTCAAACACATCATTTAAAGTGCTGTTTGTTCTCCATGACTTAGACCACTTTATTCACACTCACATAATCTGCGGAATAATTAACAATGCATCCAAACTGACCCCTTGCATCAAATATGTTTGTTGAGCAGTAGCGAGATCGATCTCGGTCTGGATGAGCTAGGACATTTTCCAGTTTAAAAAGCAATCCTATTTCTACGAGTGGCCAATGCTTGTGTTTGAAGGCACGAGCCGCATTCTACGGCGTTTGATCCTGGTAACTTTCTAGTGTTCTTTTTAAGGATTTAAATCTTTATGGTCAACACTATTAATGATACGAATTCCTTCAATGCCGTTACTGCGCTCTACTTCGATTACCATATGAAGTGCGAAGTATCCCTTAGAAGTGCCTGTTTGCCGGCTTGGGAGCTGTTCATTGCGTAGTAGGGCACATTTAACGTATTGTGTGTATGAGAAGAAGGTACTTTATCCCATAAATTCGCTTAAAATACTGCAATTCAAGATCTGTTTAGTGGGAGAACGTCATTCAAACAAGCGCCCAACAGTTATAACAATACAATCAGTTCACAAGCTTTACTGCTCTGTACGTGAAAATGGAAATTAACTGTTGTGCACGTATATTTTTATTTGTCTATTGGTATCATCCTTGTAATTTTACCATCTTACGTGGTGTGGCTTCTGCTCTTATTTCTTCAAGTAAGGAGTAAGTTGTGATAACTTTTTTTTACATTGAATCAACATGGTTCGTGTCAATTCGACAAGTACGGGACTGGGACATTCACACAGTATGTGTTGCACCGTCTCGTCGTCTCTGTAGCATCCTATACAGGTTGGTCAATCTACCAAGCCCATACGGTGCATGTGCTTATTAAGTTTACAGTGACCAGAAAGTATACCTACAAGTAGCCACAGGTTTCCTCTGGATAGCCCTGTACAGAAGCGCTGCAGGCTACGAGATTGTCCTCTGAAGGCCCCTCTCGCGTGGCAGCAGTCTAAAATCAAGTTCCACCTAGCCCTGTGCTGGACTTGGGTGTCTTGGGTTATTAAGTTGATACTGTAGTGGAAGAGCCGGCTCTGGACCACAAAACGGTTGTTTTGAGGTCAGTCGGCTTTTTCATTGCCTATTATTCCAGCATGCCTTTTAACCCATACAAACTCAAGGGTATTGCTGTTGTTACTTGATATAGAACCTGGTGACACTCGGAAACCAGCCTAGAGGTGAATTTGTATTGATCTAGTGCCTGCAGAGCGGCTCTGCTGTCACAGGAGATTCTGATGATTTTATTCTTTATGCTGTGCATAAGAATGGTTTTTCACTCTGAGCGTTATGCCTGCTAGTTCTGCCTGAAAGACAGTCGAAATTTTGCCTAGTCGTTGGCTGATATGGAAGTTCAGTTCTTGGGAACAAATATCTGTACCTGTTGCTTCCATTGTTTTAGATCCATCCGTGAAGATGGATATGCCTGGTTGGGATGCCATTTCCACATCAAAGAAGATGCGGTAGTTTTTCCCTAGTATAAATCGAGAGATGAGTGAGTCAGGTCGTCCTTCTAGTGTAGGTAGTTGCTTGACTGCCTCTCCCAGAATTCGAGAGTGGGCCCACCTCAGTGCCTTTTCTGTTCAACAACCCTTTATTTCTCAGACGCAAGGCTGCCAGTATGGCCTGCTCTCTCACGTGGAGATCCAGTGGAGGCAGACCCAGGATGGCTTCCATGGCGGCTGAAGGGGTTGCTCGTATTGCGCCCGTACACGAAAGGTGCGCTAGTCTTTGCACATGGTTGTGGATAGTCTGGTTCTATGCCACCAAACAATTGCTCCATAACAGAACATGGGTCTTATCACGGCGGTGTACAGGTACAGAATAGCCTTTGGGGATGGACCCCAAAGTCTTCCGATTGCGCGGCGACATTGCCAGAACACCCTGTTAGCTTTCTTCGCTTTAAGCTGGGTGTGCTTGCTCCCGTTCAGTTTATGGTCAAGTGTAATACCTAGATACTTCACTGACTCTGAGAACTGGAGGTGTTTTTGGAAGAGTAGAAGAGCTCGAAGGCCCTCTATCTTCCTTTTCCTTTTGAAGAGAACTACCTCGGTTTTTGTCGGGTTTATGGACAGGGAGTGTTCCTTACACCATTCTTCGGTTACTCCGAGAGCTGATTGCATGAGGCTGCACAGAGTAGCCTCAAATTTTCCGGTTATTAGGATGGATAGATCATCCGCATAGCCGTTGTGGTTAAGGCGACAGAGGGTTTACAGTTATGCTCCACAGAGGTGGCGACATCACCCCAACATTTATTTTTTGTAATAGAGCACCGTGGATTCTTAATAGTTTTTGATTATTCAAACAAAATACTTAATCTTTTGTGCAGAAATCATTGTCGACTTTTCTAATTAAAAAATTGACATTTCATGCACTTTTATTATACGTAATAGTTTATCAATAATCCCTCTTCCCCTAAATATCGACACCTTATCGAATTCAACTTAAAATTTTATCACGCATTAATATACCTCAATCCAGTTTCAAGTTCTAATTTGTTTCTAGCATCGCCCACTAATGTTTTCTTAAATTAAAGATCGTCAAAGAACTTTATAAAGTCGATGTCAACTTCTACTTCAACCGTTAATAATAAATATGTTATTTCACTTTTGTCGTAGTGTGTTTTCTACGGCACAACTTTGAAATTTGGTGTGCACAGTGTGCTTTCAAACTAGAATTATTGCCATTCTCGTTTTATATCGCTGACTTTTGAAGTTTGAAATTCGCCTAATTTATTTGAATACCTACCTATTGTTTTACTGCCAACATTGTTATCTAAAATTAAGTCATTATTTTAAGGTTCTAATTTTAATGTATCGTAAAGTTTCAAGAATGTCGTCAAAAGCGTTGAACCTCATTTAATTCGTGTAGGCAAAGCGGCTGTTTTCTCCCTAAAAGGTGTCGTCAACTGAAAACATACTCACGTCTTGTGACAAGATTGTTTGAATGATGAGGCTTTTACTTACCGATGTTTGGCACTAACCTTGATAGAGTGGATTAACTTTACGATTTTTTGCATTGTGAAAATTCATGAGTATGTGACATTATTCGTACTGCCAACTAAATAAATCTTTACTTAAAGTACCCGATGGGTTTCAAAACAATGACATCCAAATTATGATGTCAATGTACATCAAAATCATTTTAGAGAGACCATTGTGTATTTACTTATTTTTTCTGTATGTGAAGGTAGGGAAACCTCATGTATCCTTTCGTCTTGACGCCCCACAAATAATTTTCGTTTCAGAGAAAGTAAAGTAATTGAATCCTGCACATCAAACGTTTGCCGCGTGATAAAATTGATGAAACTTTCTGCTTATAAAGGCTGAAGGCGTAGAAATAGCGAACAATGATAGCAAAATAGCAATGAGTAATGAATCATAAATGCTGTGTAAAAGCTTTTCATAGTACCATAAAGAGCATGTGCCGGTTTTATGACGTTTTCGGCCTACCATATACAAATACGAAATACCAATAAGCGTGGAGCACATTGAAATATTTGAAGCATTAAAAAGCTTTACGCGGGTCGGAAATATATTGCGAAAGTGAGCAAAGAAGTTAAAAATTACAACGTTCCGGCAATTTTAAAAAGTCAACGAAATTACGTTAAAAAGCGCTTAAAAGCCCTCCTCCCAAAAAAAGAGAAGCGTTCTTAAATTAGTGTTACACAAATCGTAGTGACCCAGGTTGAAATTAACATTTTATCTTAGAACAAAGATGAAAATAACAAGTGTATACATTAAATAGCAATTAAGAAAGAGACGAAAACGTTCACAAAGCAAGTCAACTTGAATAATCAGGCTAATTGAGTTTATGCTAAAATCTTATAGGGTTTTGAAGCTTGAACCGTATTTCACACAGACTAAAAGTTTAAATGCAGAATGACTTCGTCTGAATTAAATTTAACCCTGTGTAACGCAACTTTTGATAGGCGGAGTCTTGTAACAACTGTTCACTTTGCTGATAAACTTGAAAACGTTCCTTCCTTAACTCTTATAAGCAGTTCAAAGTGCCTTAAGTTCTGATTACGACCATTATTTTAATCTCCATCATTATATAGAATTAATTTAGTTATAATAGGTAATCTAAACATTATCTTTGGCGGGGAAACTCATGAAAAACCTATACGTTTGTGAGAGAGCCTTCTCTTCCAAACAGCAACAAACCTTCAAATTAAAAAAAAACAGAATTACGTGCGGGCAAATTGAAAATAAAGCGGAGATTAGTAGGTTTTCGCATGTAAAAATGGTTTTTGTGTATCTGCTTTATCAGATCATCCCTCTGTTCTCTCGTTCTCCTAAAATTAATTCTACCGCTATTGCGAATGTCGTTCGTATTTTATCCATTTATGTGAGATTTCAAAGTTTTAATTTAATTTTTTTTAATGCCTTATAATAAAAATTAACGTTTACAAAGATAAGTTCATCCCAGATTTTCAATCTAGATTATGAATAAATTTGTAAACAAACAAAATACACAAATACGAAACCGAAGCAATTATACTAGTTCAGGATTTTGATTAGGGTTCGGCCACATTTAAGCCCCTATTAAGTATATTAAATAGTTAAAATTTGTTAGTGTCAAATGTAATTACTTTCGAATATTTATCATCGTTCGTTGAACGATTTCGTCGTGCTTTATATTGTTTCTCATAAATTTTGTAACGCGCCCTATTTTCGCCATTTGGGATTATGATATTTAATTCGATATTTGAAAGCCAATTTTATTGTTGTTTTATTAAGACTCTCAAAATTCGCCATTAAATTGGATCAGCAATTTTACATAATTGAGATAGGGAAGTAAAAGTAAATGTGTACGTAATAGTAATTGAGGCTCAGACTCCTTTCAGAACAATTTTTTTCCTTTCTAGAATAAGACGCAGTTTCGCATTAATTTTATTGGTCTTATTGGTCTGCCAGCTCAGTTCGTATACTGCAACTTTGATGTTTTAAGAAAATTCCAAAAAATGTCTAACAGTAGTATTTTAATATGTAAATTTACGATTGATTTACACCTTCATTGGGCGCGCAGCACAACCCTTTTTCACGCCTCTCTATCAATCCAAGCTTCAGATGGCATATAATAATAATAATAATAATAATAATAATTTATTGCCCAACAGGTAAAAGGACCCAATTACAGGACAATATACAAGCATAAACATTAAACATTAAACAACAAAGTTATTGTCTCTCTACAAAGTACAGAAGATTCTTCCTTTCGTTCTTTTTTTGGCGATTGTGTCATTCCACACCGCTGGGCATAATAATATTAATAATTCATCTTCTCACTTTACGGCTCTGCATTCTTTTTTTTACAGTTCCGTTAGATTTTTGTTAGGAATCCTCAATTTGTGTAGGCTATTGCATTATTTTATATCCCTGTATCCAATGTAATGAGCTGCTCATTAATAGCTTTCCTGTTTTTTGTATGTTTATATTAATGTTTTTCTGATAACCATTGATACTGCCGCTCATATACATATTTAGCTTTCCCGACTTCACCATAAAAATGAGTATTTTGTACTTAAGACGTTGAAGGTTGAACATTTTAAAAATCGTAATGGTTCATAAAAAGTTAAAAATGCAACAAACCTTTTCCAAATTTCAGTCAAATAAACCCGTTTTTTGTTCTTTTTAGGAAAAAGTATCTGTTTAGAGCGTCGTCGTCAAAAGGAAATTTTTTTATTTAAACATGCTTCAGACAATCCTAAAGTCAAATAATAACAAAATTGACCACATAGTGCAGGATTTCCGCTCTAGAATCTTATCGTTTTTTGTTAGTCAAAAATCGATGTTCCGAATATTAAAATATGTATTGTCATGTAGTAGACTATTAATTACTCATTCATGAAGAAAACTCGAAATTTGATTGTGTTAGCCATCTAATGTAGGTCATTATGGCTTAGTCAGTAACATAACCGTGTCTGAGTTTCCCATGTCGCTATGTTTTGATTCTATAGCATTAGGAGGGGTCCGCGAAAAACTAATATTACATATCTACTCCTGTATGGACTACCAATTTCGTACCTGAAGAGGATACTGATGAGGAAATTTTTTCAAACCCAAATTGTAATAGCAAAAGTGCTTTAACCCTTAGTGAATACAATTTTCACACAACCTTCATCTTACCATAGCCCAGTTAGTTATTAAGCTGTTTCTTTTTGAACTGGCTAATAACTTTTAGAGATTTTATCCCCATCTAACGCTTTCTTAGTTTTTCACTTATTTTGAAAATGCAGTAGATTAATTCTGTGGATAATTGGATACTTAGTCATATATTATGTGAACCTGCATCAAGAATGTTTAAAACAGCGGTACATGGTACATATATTGTAGTGTTCGTGTAGATATACAAATGATTGAAGCGGTAAAATTTACGCTAGTGAGTGAATTAGTGAAGCAACAGCTGTGTTTTTACTGTTAAATGAATTCTCAAATGAGTTATGCAATGTAATTTAAGAAAAATTACGATTACGTACAAGTCCGGCTTATGTAAGCCACTGCGAGAACTTTAATGTGCGTGCTATCCAACTGAATCTTGATTAATTCTACTACACAAATAGTTTCATTACGGAAATTTTTAGCCAACCATAAAAAAAAGTTCCGCACGTTACAGTCAACTTTAAATCTTGATAAAACTAAAACGATTCAATTAAATCGTATCAATTTGTAGTGTATTATGCAATGAACCCTTATTAACACGTGTTCCAAATATTATTTACTTATTCTTACTTTCTAAGCACTGTGTAGCGTAACCCCCCCCCCAGGTGCAACGTCGAAAGACTGTCGCGCCATTCGAACAAACCAAATAAAAACTAAATCTCCCGCCAACTAACTGAAACCCCATGGCACGGATCGTCAATAACAAAACTGTCAAATGGTAGGACTCTACGTTGTGTAAACGAATTGCTCGAGATGTGTGTGTGCTAGTCTTATAAGGATCGATCAGGCAAACATAAATGAAAGACAAGAATTGAGGAGAACGAATTAAATTTAATAAGGGTTGCCCTCTCAAACTCAGGGTTTGAGATTAGCTCTGGGTCTTCGCTGATTACGAGGAGGGAAAAGAGCTACAGAAAAACCCTCCAGGATAATTACCTCACCGTCAACATTCAAATCTAACTATAAAATTACACTCAATTTTACCATTGGTTGCCTTCAGCTTGTGCGATTTTCGTCAGGAATTTCATCCCCTCTTTGCATATTAAATAAATAATAAATTGGTAGCTTCTGTCATCACCTTTCAAGGTAAAGTCTCATTAAGGCTGTCATGTAACAGATCCCAACCTTCACACCAGGGTTCCATGCCTTTGACATGTTAAGAGGTGGTTTACTATTAGACTCAGGGCGCCAGCCAGTAGCTGATCTTAAAACCCTGCCACGGTAATTGGAGTTCATATTTTGTTATTTGGATAGTCACCCTAGGGGCTCACGGACTCACGGTCTCACGGGCGAAGCGTGTACGCTGGCGTAGGGTGCCATTGTACTGTACTTGGCTTAGGGTGCCATGCCTTGCCTGAGTGCGGCTTCGTCGTGTACTCGCCTGAGTGCGGCGGTACTGGTACCTCACGGTGATTGGAGTTTATAGGTAATTATAGTATTAGACTCAGGGCGCCAGCCATCAGCTGAACTTAAAACCCTGCCACGGTAATTGGAGTTTAGTTTGGTATTTGGATAGTCACCCCTCACGGTCTCACGGTTTCACGGGCGAAGCGTGTACGCTGGCGTAGGGTGCCATTGTACTGTACTTGGCGTAGGGTGCCATAGTACTGGTACCTTGCCTGAGTGCGGCTTCGTCGTGTACTCGCCTGAGTGTGGGGGTACTGGTACCTTGCCTGACTGCGGCATCGTCGATATGTGGTTTGGTTTGGTGAGGGAGGACTTTGACTGAGGGGGGGGGTGCTTGTTGGGTGTCTGAATCGCATGTTTTTAAAATGTAACTACATGGTAATAATTATACCTACATCGGTTAAATTTATGAAACTGCATAATTGTGTAAAATTTTGCCAACGCCTTAAATATCATGCGATGCCCAAATGCATACTCAATTCTACTAAAGCATCCCTTAACAACACATTCAACAAATAATAAAGCATCCCCAAATTAAGCCATGATACTAAAACGTAGCTCAGTAACTTTCCATTGCATTCCGCAACGTTACTTAACTTTACCAATTTTAAAGTTTATGATGGTGGTTACATATTAAATAAAGCCGAAAATCACACAATGCTACCCTTAAAATACACCCTATCTATTAATAGAATAATTCATACGAAACAATGAACGAAAATATACCTGCGTTCGTGCGTCACAAACACCAAAACTACTAACTAAAACAGATGACATTGGCAAATTGAAACAACCCCTGAATATCAAATCGAACAATTAAGTAAAGTAAAGAGATTATACCTAATTATCGGGAACTTCGCAACACAAACTACCACTCTTCGTGCCGATACTCCGAAAACTGTTCCTTCTTCCGTTCCCTTATTTTTCTTCTCGCCTTAATTCCCTTTTCCACCCTCGCTGTCCAGCTACCGCGCCGGCCAGTATATTTATACATTCCATCACGTACATGATTTCTTTTAATTAACAAAATCAGTGGCGTAACTTTTCAATACCATCCACAAACGGACTACAGTTTTGGCGCGAATCATTTAAAATCGAGCGGCCAAAGTCGGGTACATCACAACTGTAATCCTCCTCTACTGGATGTTCAGCGAGTACCCGATGAAACATTATTAATACAATAAGAATAATACTAAACAACAATACTGTTACGTTTTTTGAAAGGAATTATTAGTTGACTGCAGTACAATCAACTATTGGGGTTTAATCAAATGGACGAAGCAAGAGGAATGTTCTCGCTTGTGGGCTGATGTTTTTCACTACATATTCCACGGTACCGTTTTGGAAGAACCTTTTACTTTCCTTTCAAAAAGAATACGTTCATTTTTTCTTTGAATGTTGGAACCTAAAACGGTCAGGAAATGCATTTACGTCGAGTTCAATTTTTTGCCCCCAAAGATCTCGAAGCATGGGATTTTATTGGAATTTAATATTAGGTACAATAATTACTCTCAATTGAGCTTTATCCAATCGTTTTATTCAAAGTCTTTAGATTAAAACTAAAAATTGTAAATGTAAATTGTGTTCATGTGTGCATATGTTACGGCAAAGGGTTAGATATAGTAAAATAGAGCAAGGTCGGTAGGTTAGAGATGAAATTATAATAAAAAGTGAAAGTACTATAGGCATTGCATAATTGGAATCAATTGAATTACCGATGGATCTGGAGTGTGCAGAACATGCAGTGAAAAATTGAAAATGTAGGTAGGTACTTCTCTACTTAGCTATAATGGGTGGGTTTCTCTGGGGGCGGTTTTACAACAAATTTACTGATTTTACAGGTCCTCGGTAATATTGTTGTAGCTGGAGATCACCAGTGTCAGCTAGATATCCTGAGTTACTGCATAGGCTTTTCGACAACTCTTCGGTGGGCTACAATCCCTTTAACTTACAAAACTCAAGCATGCGAAGTACAGGAATTTTATTTGAAACAAAGGAATTCCAAAAATTCCGATTACGATAATTTATAATCAGTGATGTAAATCAGAACCTTGTCTACTAGAACTGAAAGGAAATTTTTGTAGCTTAACCTGAAGGCTTTCGGCCCTTGGAATTTCTATGGGAGGTATTGTTAATTTATTATTATACATATAATCAATAATTATAGAATTAGAATTAAACATAGTACTGTATCATTAATTACATCCATTTTTTGAAAGTAAGTGCTAACCATTATGCATAGTCGATGCAAAAAATACGTTTTAAAGAATCAAAAACATGTACTGTACATTGTGTCTTCATTCACGCAATATTTTCATAAGAAGATCTCAATGCGACAATACGGGGTGAAAATTAACACATCTCATAAACTTTAATTCAAAAATTGAGGTTACATGAGACCATGAAAAGAATTTGCAGAAATGAGCGGTACCATATAAATGGAAACACAAGGAACCAATTAATATATCGGGATAGAAATTAATAAGGACGGGAAAACTTATAGTAATTCGAATTGTTCACTGAACTACGAGTAATTAAGTTGGAAAACTTTAATTAGGAGGAGTAAATTATAAAAGCAAGAAATCTGCCTATGTCGGTAAGTACTCCTGCGCTCATCAAGGATAATGAACTGCTAAACAAATGATTATTACAAGAAAGAGTCTGGTACTTGAAGCAGAATTGCATCGGTGTAAAACGTCTAATTTCTTCCAATAAACATGACTAATTATTACACGCTGTATAATTTTAAAAGGAGCGCATCTTTTAACATAACTTTTAATGGCATCTCTGTAGAAACAGCATAATAAATACTTTGCCGAATGTGTTTAGAATGTAGCTATTCGCAATTTACTTCACAAAAGCCAACAATATTCCAATAAAGGAATAAATTTTTTAACATTATTTATCCCGGCAAATTGAAAATATAAATCCTAACGTACTCTTACGTATGTATATAACTTGGCAAAAACACGCTATCAGTGAAATTCCTTTTCAATAATGCAATCCTCGGCTAAAGCAAATGTATATTTATTTATTCATGTCAACATGTATCTTAAATTCGGTTCCGTTCATAAAATTTGCATAACAAAGTTTCAACCCTCATAACAGATAGAAGGGCTTAGACTTTATTTCTAAATTTTATTAAACGTGTTCAATTTTAATTGAATTTGGTGCGTTACTAGTTTCCGCACTAAAAAAATATGAGAAAAATAATTTGAGATTTCGTAATTAAAAACCGTGCCTTTGAGAGACCGTTTCCCAATCTGCTGCAAGTGTTTGCTTCTTATTTTTTAATTAAAATAGTTACAAAGTTTTATATTAACCACGTGAAGTTTCCCGTTTTCATTGTTGTATATAACTCAATGGTTTACTAAAATTTATAATTAAATTAATTGCCGAAGAGCTACAGTGCGAAAGATTTTTTCCTGCGAAAAATTTAAACTGTATTACTTAATATCATTTAAGAATTAAACTAAATTAAATTTTATATCGATATTGAGCTTCTCATCATATCTACAATTTATATTTGCGTTCGATATAATGAAACGGCAGATAGCTAAGGGTACTGGAGGTTAAATGGGTTTGTCATATCAAGCTTTATCTTGCTCGATCTTCCTACTTGGCCCGTTTACCCCAATTTTGCTACGATTCAGATCTCGAGGGCTTGCTCCATTTGGAAAACTTGCGTTTTAAGGCGATCAACCCTCAAAAACACGTCTTCGTCTACGATTCGGCGAACTCGAATTTGTTATTTTCAAACTTGCGTTTATCTGTAATTTTCGTCAGACGTAATCGTAAGATTTTTAAGTTAACATCGCCGAAGGCGTAGAGGTGTTTCAAAAGATGGGAATCGTAAAGTAAAATTATAAATGTAGGTACATTTAAAACGTCTACCTTATCTTATTCATAGTAAAGTTTTGTAATGGAACGTCAAGCTGATAGCTACGGCAATATCGTTGCATGAAAATATTTTCCTAATACTTTCGGTAGTTTTATTACCCTGAAGATTTTCATCTCCCCGACTGTGCGCGTGGGGAAAAGAAATGAGATTCTCCAGAAAAAATAAGGTACGTCTTATCGAAAATATAGTAGCTTACATCAACTATTAATTCTGAAAATGACACCATGGTACTATTTTGATATTTATGTATTTACACATTCTTTCCACTTTTGTTGTATTGTATACCTAGCCAACTCCAGCCAACTCGTTATGGTCCTCGGAATCTTTACAAAATCAAGTATACATAACCTGTGTCTAAAACAACATACAAAATGGCTCACATAAAAATGTTTCCAAATAAAGACATGCAAGTATTTATAAATTACATTACCAATTGCCTACCAAAAACAGCATTTATCTTAAAAATGCAAACAGGGTGAGTTTCAATGACATAATTTTCTTTGTTGGAGATGCCGTAACTATTTCGTTAAAATAGAGGGGGAACCAAACCCTTTGTCTCTCACATCCTCACCTTAAAATTTTAAATCTCCACCCACCACTTGCGACACATCATGGAAAGCTTTAGAGAAATACTTTGTATTAATACTATCAACGACACATTGCATTGTCATATCACAGATATCATAACATAATATAAAACACACATAATAATTTTTTTTATTATGACGAATCATAATAATGATATTTCTCAAATAATAACCATTACTAAGATACACAACAGTCTCCCACACTAAATATAGGACACTAATAAGAAATTTAACAAATATTGAAATCATAACGTGAACAATAACAAATATAACACTGACTAACGGTTTATTATAAAATCTCTGAGATGTCCGGGGAGTTGCAGAGTCCTGGTAGGTCGCGACTGAAGGAGGCCGGGCCGCCACATGAGGCTGAGGCTGAGACACTGCAGGTGCTGAGACTGGAGCTGCAAATGTGACACATTTTTTTGTTGGTGATACTGGTACTGCAGTTCTCTGTAGTTCATTTGCATGTCGTTTAATGTACTGCCCTTCATCGAGTTCTATGAGGTATATCAGCTGTCCTAGTACCTGAAATATGGTGCCAAATTTCCATATCTTGTTCGCATTGTAGTTTCGTGACAGTACGCGTTCTCCCACACTAAAATGGCGTTTTACATGATAATATGAATTACGGGAATGAGAAGCAGGAGGCCGGAGTAAGTCTAGTATTATTCTTATTTGCCTATTTAGATAAAGTTCGGACGGTGACTTCCCTGTCTGTAGAGGGGTTACTCGAAATCGAAATAGTATGTCCCGTACTAGTTGCTTTACTGGGGTAGAAGAATCGTTCATACATTTTAATTTGCTTTTCAAAATTTGCACATAGCGTTCTGCTAGGCCGTTTGTAGCTGGGTGTCGTCCGGGTGCTATAGTTTTCTGAAAAATTCCATTTCGGTCACAGAAACTGGAAAATTCTGCGCTTTTAAAGATACTGGCGTTGTCCGATACGAGAACTTCTGGATGTCCATGAGTGCTACAAATTTCGTTTAAGAATTCGATGGTCAATGCAGATGTGAGAGCATTTATGGTGAGTCTAACTTCAAGCCATTTTGATTTGGCATCCACCAATATAAAATAATGATAACCAAGGAATGGACCAGCATAGTCTATGTGGACTCTTTGGAAATTTTTTTCAGGTTCGTCCCATGGATGAATGGCTTTCTTGGGTGGGTTATTCTTCGTCTGAGAACATGCTGCACACGATCTGACGTAGATTTCGATTTATTTATCAATGTTGCGCCAATAACAGCATCGTCGGGCCAGAGATGTCATTTTTGAAATACCCAAATGTGCAAAGTGTAATTCTTTGAGAATATTTGCCTGTAGGGACCTGGGGATAACTACACGAAGGCCACGAAAAATTATGTCACAGTGTAAACTATATGTCGGATCCATATTAGTTCCAGAAAATAAAGCGGACTTTAGTTTAGAATGTTCTGGATCCCTTGCAGTTTCCGAAGCAATTGTTTTGCTGTTTACAGTTATAGATGAAGTTTGATTTATAATTTGTTGTTGAATGATATTTTCTTCGTCTGGAATATGAGCTGCCTCTTGAAGTGGGGCTCTGGAAAAGTAGTCGGCATTTAAATGTTGTTCTGAAGACCTATGTGAAATTTTATAGTCAAAACCACTGAGATACGTAGCATACCGAAGTAAGCGTGCTGAAGTTAGGGGCGGAAGTTTTGAGTTTTGATTGAAAATGTGCATCAATGGCTTATTGTCAGTAACCAAAAAAAATGTTCTACCATAGGTACATGAACAGCTTCTGAAAACTCCAAAAAATGGCAAGTACTTCCCGGTCGAGCTGGCTATATCCACGCTCAGCTGGCGTCAGGGAGCGCGATACAAATGTTATAGGGTGTTCTACGCCATTTATAATATGGGATAGGACTCCAGCTATTCCTATAGGTCCGGCGTCGCAGGCAAGAACAAGGGCTAAAATAGGATCAAATGGCACAAGCACTCTATCACTTGCTATTTCATATTTTAGATACAAAAATGGCGATTCGCAACTAGACGTCTAAACGAAATTTTTGTTTTTTGCTAGTAGGTCCCTTGGTGGAGCCGTTTTTTTTGAAAGATTTGGAATAAATCGGGAGTAATAAGTAACCATGTCCAAAAAACGTCTTACATCATCAGGATTTCCAGGTCGTGGTGCTTCCAGGACGACTTTGATCTTCTCTGGGGATTTTGCAATTTTATTTTTACTTACAACATAACCAAGGTATGACATCTTGGCTTGAAAAAATGAACATTTACTTTTGTTGATAAGTAGGTTGTGAGCACGGAGGCGTTTTAAACAGGCAATGAGGTGCTGCTTGCATTGCTCGTATATAGCGCCATGTATTACAATGTCATCGAAATAAGTTGTTATGCCATCCAATCTCGATAAAATGTTTTCGATTATGCGGTCAAATTCGCTAGGAGCTACTTTGATGCCAAATCTAAGACGGTTCATTTTGTAAGTTCCCCTATGTGTTGAAATTGTATTATTTTGCTTTCTTCATCCACTGGAACATGCAAAAAGGCTTTGTAAAGATCGATGGTACAAAAATATGTTGAGTTACGAAGACTGTTTAATACATCTTCAATCTTAGAAATGATGTAAGTAGTGTGAACTTTGTAGTTACTGCTATTTTGTAATCAACGCATAGTCTGACTGTCCCGTCTTTCTTTGGTATCACGACTAAGGGCGACCTCCAGTTTGAACATTCTACCTTAGTAATGACGCCCTGCTCCTCCAGGGAGTCCAGTTCCTGATTAACTTTATCTCGAAGTGACAGTGGAATATCCCGCTTTTAAAAATGTAGGATTTGAATTTTCACGTAAATTTAAGGAGCAACAATAGTTAGGAATGCATCCAATCGTAGGTTCAAAAATATCTTGATAATCATTTAAAATTTTATCCACTGAAGAATCAATCATGTTTATAAATTTAGTACTGCTATCATCGCTATCGAGTTCATGTAAAATAATGTTCAGATGTCTAATCCAAGTTCGGCCGAGCAGAGGCTTGCATTCATTATCAACAGCAAAAAGGATTTCGGAATTTTTTTTCCTTTGTGTTCTACACTTACTTGAGCTGTACCAATTGGACGGAAGATCGATGGGTCTAGGACGTTTGGACGCGACCGTTTGAACGCGACCGTTTGAACGCGGCCGTTTGAACGCAGAGACGGTTGAACGCAGGGACGTTTGAACGCAGGGACTTTTGAACGCACAGACGTTTGGACGCAGGCCATTTGAACGCAGGGATGTTTGAACGCAGGGACGTTTGAACGCAGAGACCTTCGAACACAAAATTTAAATTATTTTTTAAATTATTACCGTTTAAGTTTAGTTTAGAACACATTACCAAAAACTGAGCACCTGTAAATATGTAGTCTAAAATGATTTTGTTAAAGACTTACAGTTAGATCGTCGAACTTTCGCGATACGTCTTAATATTAAAAGTATTTTTAGGTGGCAGGTTCGCTACGCGAACCTGTTTTAAAAAAAAAACTTAAGAGGTCCTAACAACGATTCAATATGCTTCGCCCCCATGTACACAGAGGTCCGCCCTCACACGAAGGTTTTTACAATGGTCTTCTTTTTTTCTTTTCTTTTCTAAATATATAAATACACAAACTTTTAACACATATTTACAGGTTCTCAGTTTTTGTTAATGTGTTTTAAACTAAACTTAAACGGTAATAGTTTAAAAAAATTTTAAATTTTGTGTTCGAAGGTCTTTGCGTTCAAACGTCCCTGCGTTCAAAAGTCCCTGCGTTCAAACGTCTCTGCGTTCAAACGTCTCTGCGTTCAAACGTCCCTGCGTTCAAAAGTCCCTGCGTTCAAACGGTCGCGTTCAAACGGTCGCGTCCAAATGGGCCATATCCAGTATATGAGCGGAAATGAATTCCGGTTGATTTAATTGATTTTGAATTTTGCAGTCGCTGAAAGTAACGTTCCGGTAAGAGAGTATAACCTGCACCTGAGTCAACTCAAGGCCTAAGGTGGCCTTGGTCAACTTCGAATTTTTGATATTGATTTTCTATTTTTAAAGTAATGAAATATTTTTGGATGATTTTATTTAGCAATAAAGTGATTAATGTGCTTCATCAGGTAAAAGATAAAAAAAATACTTTAAACGTTGTAGGTAATTTAGTTACAACTCATTCTAACTCAGTGCAATTGCATCCCGAACAGACACGATAAGCTCACTGCATTCATTTCCATTTCTGATTCAGATCACATGGCATCATGAAAATTGAAGCTACATATTTACATTTCTTGCATGATCAATATTTTGAATTAATTGTGGATGATTCTTGTTCTGTCATGGAACGTATGGATACGTTTCCCAATTTTTAGCAATTGGATAGCCTGCAGGTGATACATTAGAAGGGATATGTTTCCGATGCTATTCTTCCCAACATTAAAAATGATACAATTTTAATCTCCATTAGTATTCATGCAGCATAAAGATTGAACCACTTGAACTCTTTATGTAATTGATGCAAGCCTAGTATGGCGGATTTAATATAAATCTTTTACACGCTACGACATCGTATTGTCCCATTTTCTTTTAAAATTGGAGCATGGCCACCAATTCAAAGGATGAAATCCCTCGATTAACAAAAACTACTGTTTTGCTTTAGCGTATAATATACATATATTCCATTTTATACGTTCGTATCTTCCATAAATTCCGATCTCAAATGCAGACATCAATATTTTTGACCCAATGGTAAACAGATGTATATTTTTTGCTCGGTCCATATATCTTTCGCATATAAAATTCTAACGGCACGGTGCCGTATATCTGAACTTGCATCTCTCTTTTTGATGACTTTATTCTTTACATCCAACTTGCCGTTGCTCTAAGGGAAACAAACATAAAATGAATTTATGTGACTGGATGTTTTTCTAATACATAAACTTCGATTGAATTTTAGATGTTAAACGTATTTAAAAAAATAAAGACGGAAAGGAAACGGAAGAAAAGAAAACGTGCGAATTCTACCCTCCCTTAAATAATAAAGAAAAATAATTAAGAAACACATTCACGTCCTTAAATGTTCGAGATAAAAATTCGAAAATAAAACCAGAACCGTTTTCTAATTAAATGAATAAAATAAAATGAACAAAACTGTTAAGCGCAATTTTGTGTTCTCTTATTCTTTATAATTTTATACAAATAAACGCGTCTCGATACAATCAAATCTTGAATTCGGTCATTTAATGAGGGGTAAAATGTACTTTCCTCGACTATTATTCCACGGTCGTACATGACCGTGGCATTTTCAGTTGAAGTTTCGCAATTAAATTTTATTATTTTTACACTAGTAGTGTAGTTTGGTCTAATAATCACTGTTTTATATGTTATTAATATATTCGTATCGACCTCAGCATCGAGCAAAGATATATTATTCAACATTAACTTGCCCATCCTTAACTTTTGAGTTATTTAGTTGCCTTGTATTTTTTTTTGAGTATAAATGTCCCGTTTAAGTTTAAATAACTGCGAATCCGTGAGACAGTTACGCTTTAAAGAGATTCATTGTTTTCAAGCTTAAGGAATATCCAAATATCCATATTTACAGGGGCTCGAGGGATTTTGATCCATAATAAACATTTATCAAAAGACAACCTTAAATCTTAACATTTTACATTATGAAATTCACCATATTTCCCCAAGAGGCTACAAATTCTACAATCAGCAGAAATTATAAACACCATCGACTAACTCAGAAACAGATACAAGTTAAACATCGACAAGATGTCCTTAATATATCTACGAAACTATTTTCATTAAAATTGACAATAAATCATCTACTTAAGAGCATGATATGCAAAACTAAATAATCCCATTTCATATGCAAATGTAATCTAGCATCTTAAAGAACTTGGTGCGAAATATGAACTACGTCTTGACAAGTTCGTATGACCATCTGCGAACGATAAAGGCGCTGGATACCGAAAATTATATGGACACCAAGTCTGCCAATGACGAAAATTTGGTGACCCTTCGAAGTTTCAAGATATAGATAATAACATGAACATGTTTCAAAGAGAATAACACTTCTAACGCAAAAGATGCATAAGACATAACTACCAAAAGAAAGGAAGGCGTTAACCCAACAATTCCTTAGTTTGGTTTCATACAGAAAGAAGCCTAACAATTAGAATTAGAGTATATATCACAAAAAAACGACTTAAGAATAGAATTTTATTGATAAATAGTGAAGCTACTGAGTTATAAAGCTGCGTACAGACCTCAGCTTTTCACGAACAGTCCACGAGGGAACAGTTCTCAAGCTCAGCGTCCACAGCACTGTTTTATAAATTGATACTCGATTCATCATTAGTTTGAAGTCAGGTCGCGAGAAGTTCGGTTGTGCTTTCTATTATTTTAAAATATAGAAACAATGTCGACATCGTCAAGTGAGGAAGAAGATATTATTGCATGTATTTTGTAATTCATAAGATAATTCATACTGTTCAATTAATTGATCATTTCTTCTCACCCCACTCCATTTTCACACCAAGCTAACACACACGCTCCTTTTTGAATAACAATAAACCAGAATTAACAACGGTCAGTTCACTTGGCTCAATCATTCATCAACAACGGCCACACTAGATCTGCTGTTTAATACGTTTTCGCTAACAGTTTCTTTGAAGTGACCGCTGAAGTAGAGAACTTTTGCCGAACTCGCCTACCGACGCGAGCTGCTCGCCGACTTCTTCCACAGTTCGTGAACTGTTAGCGAACTATTCGCGAACTTGGTCTGTACACGGCTTAAGGCTTACGAACTTGAATTCCAGCTTTTATGTTGAGTTACCATTCTTAAGCAACTAAGTAGAAAAAACGAAGAGATATCATGTCTAATTTTCTCAGATTTTACAAATATTTCACGTCCTCTCTGAAGAGGAATGTACAAAATAAGGTCTAACATACATATAACTGCGAATAAACGTCGTGGTACTAATGGAAGCATTAATTCCTAGATATATTTAATAAACTGAATGGAACAATAACCTTTGTATTGGTTACATAGGACAAATGAGCCTTATTTGTAACAGACTGACAGACTTAATGTTAACGGAATGTAAGTGGCAAATTACCGATTCCGTAATGTCATCCACAAACCAGTGACATCATTTTAAAGAGACATAATATGAAGAATGTGGAATTTATGTGCAAAGTAACCATAGTCTTAAAATGGCATAAGGACTTTAAGTACCACTAACGCTTAAAACTAAAAAAATATCAAGAGATCATATGCAGTTATATTTTATCAGATGCATGTTAAGGAAAGGAGGGAGACGATTAGCTCTTCCCAAGGTTGTCCTAAAGTTGCATAGATACTTTCTGTTTTTTAATACTTTCCCATTTCATACCCTTCCTTTCTACTGCTTCCATAACATCATCGCTCAGTGTTCCCTTTAGTCTTCCCTTCTTATTTATATTTTTATATTTTCCACATCGTTTTCCTCATGCGTTCCTTTCACTTCCTGTACGATCCCATTGCTCAATTCCTGAAAATGTCGTCATCTTTCTATTTTTCTCAGTCAGTCAGGGAATTTTTATATTTCTAAGGTCCACCATTATTATTCTATTCTTTTTATACTTATTTTTGTATACCCTACACAGCTCCTCTGCTTCTAATAGTAATTTTTAGAATTTATCTCATTTCACTTCTACTCCATGTCCTTTACTCTCGTAAACTTATTTATGTTTCTATGTTTAATTTTTATGTTGCTTATCGCTAATTCATTTTCAACCCATTCTATAATTCGTCAGTGTTCTTCGGTCTTCGTTTTATTGAAAAAAAAAATATAATAATATCGTCATTTATAGTAATAAAACATTGTGGGCATGTATTGTACAATTCAACTTCTAAAACTTTTCGACACTCTGTCATTATATTACTCTTGATAATGACGCATAGTGTCGAAACGCGTTAGGTTGTATTTAAAAATAAAAATTTGAGTGGAATTACTTGTTTTTATAATTATTACAATATCCTTTTAATTTCAATTTCTCTTTTCCTTTTTGTGATCGCTCTTTTCTATAGAAAGCTTTTGATTGTACGTTTTGTTTTTCTATTTTACTTTCTACAGAAAGGAAATTATAAATGTTTGGAAAATTAAATTAAAATTAATAATTAATACCAAAAGTTTTCAAAAATAAAGTTGTTACTACTTACTTTAATATTATTTTAATGTTTCAGCGCTAACCTTAGCAAAGCAAAATGTTAGTCAAATAGGTGAGAAAATACCCACCTTTCTACTGCCAAAGTTACTCTTTCGTGCTAACAATAAGCCTATTAATATCAAAGTACAATAGAATGTATTTTTCAAGAAACCTTGCAAATATTAAAATTTGCAAAAGTGCGAATGACTTGGAAAAATTATAAAGTACAACAGCGTTATTACTGGAATTTTTCGTAACGGAAGAATTGGTACGTAATGATATTGCAACAGTACTATGTTTTATATACAAAGTGTTATATAATTGGTGATTAATTTTTAATTACTTTCAACAACAATGCAGTTCAAAGTGTACAACAAGCATTTTATGTACAATTAGTAAGTACTCAAGGGAGTTATCCCACACACTGCAACTTGGTCTCAGAGAATATTATTTTCCAATTTTGATTAAATGATAAAATTCACTTTTTGATATTTAGTTAACCTTTTGTCATCGTTTTCGGCTGTTTTCCTCCATAATCGATTGGTCACGTGCTGTTAACATAGGGCGGAAGAAGAATACAAAGTAACTGTCGAGGTAAATATTGGAGAGTTTCAGTTACTAATATTAGTCTATTCAAACTCAATTCCTCTTGAAAAAGTTATTTATGAAAGTTGCAAAGTAAACGTAAATCCTTTCTGAGAGTTGACAGTTCTCATAAACTAAACTTTTGAGAATTCGGTTTAGGACAAATACAACTACTAAAACTTTATGGATTAAAAGCGACCAACGAAACGTATACGGAAAATTAAAAGGAAACCCTTGGACAGTATTTTCAGGAATTTTCGCGCAAATTAGTCACACTAATTTTTGAACAATCGAATGGAAAAATCATCATCTAACGCAAAGATCGGTAAACAAATAACCGAAATTTCTGTAAACACGATGGAAAATTTAAACGTAGAAATAAACTCAAATAAGATTTATTCGGTCGATTGTGTCCCGATTGGCTCGACTTTCTAGTCACGGTGCCGGTTTAGACATATGTGACAGTCCAAAATCGAATTCATGCAAAACCGGAAAACGGTTCGTTGCGTCCTTATTTCATATAAACTTTATTTAAGCTATTTCAGTTACATTTAACCTCTCTGTTCGTTGGCTTTTTCCGAAAATTAATTTTAAATCGGTTTTGTCTTAATAAATGCAACCGTCAAGTTTGGAATATTATTTTCATTGTTTAAAGTAAACGCTTTGGGCTTTATAATTTTAATTAAAGTCGCCATTATTAAAATATCAGGGTAAGAAGTAATATTTAGTTATTATTAATATTTCCTGTTTCGTTTTTCATGACATCTTCGAAAGTTTTTAATTAATTTTCAGTTGGCAAGTGTTTATGTACCGTCGTGTGCCTTCGAAAGTATTTCTTTGACGTAGTTAAAATATGAAATGAGTTTGTTAAAACATGTCTGGCATAAGGTTATTCAGAATATTACTTTGTATAAGAAGCTTTTATAAACTAATTGTAGGGGTATAGCAACTTAAATACGGGCCCTAGTTGTTGGAAATACCGCACAGTAATACCTGAAATGGATTTGGTACTACAAGGATGTAGATTTTGGAGAGGAGTGGCATACGGCCGAAAGTAATGAAGAGATCTTTATAAGCTTTATTAACCTACATAACGAGTACTCCTTGAATAAAAGAAATGGAAATTGTAGCGGAATCCTAAAACTAGGGGAAAAAATAAAACAAGGTGCCAAATAACTAATGGAATTTGAATAGAAAGTTTAATGTTCAATAAATTAAATGCTAAATGAGTCGAGGATGAAGAAAAATTTGATATTGTAACAGAACAACACCATATTATAAATTAACGAGGGTATTAGAAAGGATTGCGGGATTTTGGAATTGACAACAAATAAATCCCTGTAAACAGTTCCTACAATAAATTACAGAAAGTAAAAGACAAATAAGGGTGTGAAAAGGAATATTTAGAAACATTAATGAAATGGGGATAAAGGATCGGGATAAGAAGGCAGATGAAAGAAGGGAATATCTTATAAACACACAACATAATACTCAAAATGCCCTCGATCGATCATTTTCCTTTCACAGACCTGTTCGAAGGATCATTAATTGCGGGACCATAATTTCTGAAAATAGGTTATACAACCAAATAATGAAAGTGGACCTCGGTCTTGAAGGATTTTAGCGACCGTTGTGTGAGGTTCCTGTACTGCGGCCATGTATTCCCCAGTTTCAAATTCACCTTCTTAGGATGTTTGCCCTCACAACACAATTTAGGATCTTACTAAGGGAGTCTTTTTTAATATCCTTTCCCCGTGATCATCTGTCTTAAGGTGTTGTGTGTCCTTTCAGAAGATTTATGAATTTCTGTAGATTTCAGTAGAGCTTTGGCTTGTAGTAGTGCTTGTCCGGTGTTCTTTCTTCGACCATGATTTTGTAGACTATAGCTCACTTTTTTTTATCTCAAAAGCCTTTATTGCTACTGATGTTTCACCAAGTGTTATACATCTGTTAGTTTAAAAGGGTTTCAAGGGTGAGCGATGGGTTTCATCATCGCTTGTATATCCAATGGTGACAGACCCCGCTTGTTTCGGAAAATTCTACTACAGAGCTCAAATTGTTTATTGTTTTCCTAAAATTGTTATCTACATTACAAATTCTATGACTTTGAGAAGCTGGCATAGTGACACTTAGTAGAAAATACTACGAAAAGCGTTAACGATATGAATCTGTATTCTTTTAATGTAAAATTCTAGAACTTATTTTGCTTCCTTACAATTACTAACGATGTTACTGGAAAGTAGAAATGCTCTTTTGTTAATTGAGCATTGTTTTTTAAATTTGAATCGGACGTGTGGTTTACACCACAAAGGACACAGACAAAAATCGGTAGGAATTATTTGGACGATCTAGGGTTTCTTTACTTTGTTAAATTCTATGCCTTAATCTAAGTTTTGATCTATTAATATAATTATAAGTGTGCTACAGTTGTTTTTTGGAAGAGAACGCCACTGATGCTGCTCATACAAACAGAAAGAAACAGCTTGTGCAGGTATTTATATATAAAATTCTAGATGGACGCTGAAATGAGGCAAAATTGAATAAAAAATGTCGGACACATAATAATCCATTGTATTCAGTATTTGTATCAACCTCTAAAATTAGTTAAACTCCAACCCTTCAATACACTCGGCAGCTAGCCTAATGAAACAATTAATTAATCGATGGTAAATAATTAACTATAAAACTAATTATTTAACCACTTAACTGATAGATGTAAAATCAATACGTACAACGTACCGTAAAATTAATGAATAGATGATAAATTTATGGTCGCTCGTTAAATTACAATCGTAACGCACAGCTGTAACTTTCGAAAAGGAAAGGGGGAAATACGAACTTCCCAAACGTGCTTTAAAAAAAATAGAAACAGCAGAAAATTAGAATTAATGCCCTTACAGATAAAAGGAAAACAATTATTTTTTAACGACTTCTTAACCTTTGCCAACGCGAATGCTGTAAAATCCACTTGAATTACCAGAATCTTTCATGGATAAGGAAAGTTTTAAACCCTTCTGATAAAAGAATTAAAATATCGTAATTGAATTTTACCTAGAGCACCCTCGTTCTTTTCAAATTACCTTCAAATGAAACGTTAGTGGTTTAGAATTTGAGGGTTCTCTTGATTTTACATTAATTGTAACTGAGGTAACTGTTACAGCTTCATTCATTTTGATTATATTCAATTCTAACTTCATTTTCGGTTTTCAAATTAACTGAGAAACCTTTTAAGACATTCTGTTCAAACTATTTTCGGATCGACACAGCAACACGGGGAAGAATAAAATTTGCGAGCAATTAGCTAATATTAAACGGGATCTGATACTTGTAGCCTTAAAGATAAGAGATGATTGTTATTTGTAAGGGGAATATATTATAAAGGATCTCTAAATACGCTTCACGGCCTTAATATTCGGTATTACACTATTAAGATGATAATTCTCGAAATTACTCTCACGTTATTGGAACTAATTCGTGACATTTACAGAGGGAATTAGATATATTTTTGGGGAAAGGTTACAAATTGACGGTCGAATATGTTATATGAGTTTGGGGGAGTTTGTTTGAACTTCCCGCAACTCTATGAAGCGGAAAAGGTGGGCGGGATTGAATTTAGGTTTCCAATGACCTAAACTGTCAATGTGGGCGTTTTTTAAATGGAATAGATACTTTTTTAGCACCTGACTTAGGTATATCAACACAACTATATTAAGTGCTTATTTATGCTTACTAATGACATAAAATGGCGAAATGTTTAGTAGAATTGATTTATGGTTAATAATATTACATATTCGTAGTATATAGTAGATATACATGCAGTTAATCATGTTTAAAGTAGTATATCGATGGAACTAACCAAGGAAGGAAACGGCCTATAAAGTTGCAGATGTCATTTATCTTTAAATGTAGGAATGTGCATCATCTATAAGTAAATAGAGGTACTTTATCAAAAAGTTCTACTATATGGAGTAGCTTTTCCAATTTCTCTTTTTTGCGCATTTCATACACATCACTATAAACTAAACAAACTACAACAATAACAAACTACAACAATAATTTATTAAATCGAACGTTCGCTGATGATGACAGCTTTGCTGTCGAAACGCTTTCGATTTAATAAATTGTTATTGTGGTTTTGTTTCATGACAATTTCTAAGTACACACTAAGTCACATTGGGCCCCCCACCATCACCACGCACCCTCACTATCCACTACATTGTCGACTTAAATTCTCCATTTTGCAATTTTCAAGAAAATCGATTCTCTATAAAAATTCCTACTTGTTCGAAAACTCATAAAACTCCTAGAGATTTTCCTAGAAAGGGCTAAGTATTCTAATCAACTAAATAAACTGTACTATACCTAGTGAAGTCGTACCTTAATTCCTTAATATTAAACGCATTGATTGCGCTATACCTATGAACTCCCAATAAAAACTTCAAACTCCAGTTTTGTACAGGCCCTAGGCACGTGCGTAATGTGTAAACCGGCACTGCATGGAGGTTTTCGTATTGGAACATTGCGTTGTAATGTAAGTGACTAATTAATAGTGAATGTCAGCAACAAAACTTGCTCGAACGAATCGTAACTGGGAAAATTCATTTCAAAGGTTCCTTAATATTTAATCTTTACTTAGGTACGTGATGGAAAAGGATATCCACGATTAACGTTATATCAATTTTTGAAATTGTTTTGTTTAGGTATTACATATGGAGCAGTTTTGCATCGATATTAGCATTTAATTATCGATTTTCATTAGATTTTCGACATCATGGGTGATACCTAATTCCATTCCATGTCTACTGTTTTGTTCTAAAGTCAAATTTTCAAGTATTTTTTGCCTTTTCTTTGATAAAATTCTTTGCGCTTTTGGTGGAAATCAATGGGTGTCTCAGCCACAATTTTCCGCACTTTCCCTCGATTTTCAATGCAATTCACTAGGTTTTTCGCAAACATGTCAATAACTGTGTACAGAATACAATATTTCAGTCTTAGCATAGTCTTTACTCTTCCTCCATGGTCATTACATATGTGACATTTCATCGCTCTCGTATTCCTTATAAGGTTGCATAAATGTCAGTGCATCATTTGCCATTTAACCTATTTTCCACAACTGTTCTTATTCTTCTTGTTCTTGTATAAATGTCATATCGTTTCCACAAATTGTATTGCCCATTGGCTTTATCTGTTATGTTTTGGAGTGTTAGTAGTACTTCAAGTCCTTTTCTAGGATTTTCTTGTCTGAAATGCAAATCTATTACGACATCCCACAGTGCATCAATTTGAAAATAATTTAGCAATACAAACAATAAACTTGTCTCAAGCATTTCGTGTAGAAAAGAAGGTTTTCTCAAAATGCGACATCACAAAATTTTGAGGCACATGTCCGGATAGAACTCTTATACTTACCTAATACCTTTATCACTCTCCTCCGTAGTTATATTTATCTAATGCTTGTTGACAAAGTAAATTTACTCTTAAGTAATTAAGAGCAATTCAATAATTGAAACCAGACCAATGTAAATACGCAGTACCTGAAAGAACTAGCGGTCGCCACTTAGAAACAGTAGAGCCTCATCTAATTATACTTAGAGGGCATTCTGATCCCATCCCCCATCATCCATCGCCCTTCTGGCAATTCAGGTTTCCCGCTTGTGGAGGCCTTTTTAATTTAATTTGATTTTTTAATCGATGTATTATTTATATTCAATAACTGTACGCTCGTTTAAAAATTTAATTTGTGATGTGTTAATTGTGGATGCCTTAGAAACAATGTTTTATAATTTCGATGTATAACTAAATCATTTGGCTTAGTTTGATAATGGGATGTCTCATCCCGAAACATGTTGCCATGATAAAAATTTTTTAATGTTTCATCGTCTCATCCATTCATAAATTACAACTTTATTAAGGGGAGGTTGCGTATTATTTTTTACCAATCAAATCACCCCTTCGAGAACCTTTCGAATCCAAATATGGTTATATTATGCATTTTTGCTACAACTGGAGGCCGAAAAGTCATATAAGCAAATGAAATCGAGCTTTGTCGCTTTCTTTATAGTCCAGCTCCATAAGGTTATGCATATGGTCACAGATAAAATACATCTGTGCATATGGCCCATTTATCTACAGGGTGTCCCAGGTTTAATGATCAGGACTTTGACATTTTGTAGAGAAACACATTTTAAGGTGGGTTGCTCCTATATACATAGGTCTTAAAATTCTTTGTTTCTGAGATACAGAGTGCGTCACAATTTTCTAAAAAATAAAGGTTTTATTTATTTATTTCCGAACTGTTGAAAATATTCAAACCAAAATTGGCCCACAAGATACATGGACAGAGCATAAGATCCATGGCAACCATAATTTTTGTACACAGCCAAAATACATTTTTCGTGAAATAAATGACAAAAATCTAGTTTACGGCCGCACAGTAACAGAAACGAAAAAAAGTCTAGACATTTTTTGTTAAGAATTGAATGCTCCATCGAAAAGTATATTTCGAATATTTAATTCAGGGCCGTACTCTTTTTATTTATCAAATTAGTAGAACGGGTTACCCAATACCCATATCTCCGCCACTGGTTGATTAAAAAAATTTATATTCTTCAATCTTGTGGCCCTCTATCCTCGTATCTTGTGTGCCAATTTTGGTTTGAATTATTGCCACAGTTTGGAAATAAATAAATAAAAACTTTATTTTTTAGAAAACTTTAACGCCCTGTTTCTCAGAAACAAAGAATTTTAGGAACTACGTGTTTATAGGAGCAACCCGCCTTCAAATGTGTTTTTCTACAAAATGTTAAAGTCCTGATCATTAAACCTGGGACACCCTGTATAGTTTAAAATTAAGAATCCTATTTGGACTTCTAATCCAAATTTTTATATTTTACCATCATATGGCAATAACTACTTCCACATCTGGCGATAGTAAAGGTCGCCAAGTTTTGACTTCTGTACAAGTTATCGATAAACAAACCTGGTTCCGATCGTTCATTTTCTAGACAAGTATAATACGCTTTTAATTTAGTGTGCGATCAAATTTTGTGTGAAACGGTTTAACGCGTTTTGTTAATTTTGTGCAGTCTTTAAGTGGCCAAAAATGGAGGAGTATGTAGTGACAATGAAACTACAAGGTAGGATAACAGCGAATTTTTTCATAATGTCAAAAGTACGATAATAGTATATTATTTTATAAGGCGCTAAAGTGACACTTTTTGTGGCGAATCTGTAGGTTATGAAAGACGAACGTAGTAAGTTCGGCAAATACAGATGAGCCACAAAAAGTCACTTTGCTCCGCATAAGATATACTATTTTTTTGTGCAGTTAAATCTTTTACCTTAAACCTAAAACGTTTCCACGACAGTTCCTTATTATCCATGGCAAGACCTAAAGGCTTTTAACGTAATATGAACATCTATTAGATGTTATATAAAATCGAACAATGCATCCAGCTGGTTCTCAAAATTATGTAAAAAATCACAACTAAGAATAAGCAATTTATTCGTTAATTTACCACAGTCATAGACAGGGCGCACTTATTAGGTGGGCCTGTCGTATGTCGTACCACATCATACCATTTCTCACCTAATTTAATTTTATTGATAAACCGATGTGTTTAGGGCACATTTATTTTTTGGTGCTGTTAGTGCAGTTTATCTATTTTCCGATATGGGGCTTACTTTAGATGTTAAAATTTGATTCAGTTAATGGGCGTTGGTAATATGTTTGAAATAAATTTACTAAATCATTACATTTATAGCAAAATGCATTAGTTTTCGCTTAAAACTAAAATCGTGCACTTTGCGCAGCCTCTGGAATCGCGCACAAGACTTAAACTTTAGTTCAAGAACGGTCTTGCACGAAACCCAAATTGGCGGCCTAATAGTTAGGGAGCTGGTGGCAATTTACGTATATGATTTTGTCGTCGTTGGTACTAAAACGTAATGTAGTCTGCAACTATGTGAACTAGAAAAAATAAGTGGCGAGCTCAGGTAGCTCTGATTTTCTTTTATAAATAATTTCGAAATTGTAAAAAAAAACATGTCAAAAATTATAATATCGTTTCTGTCATCAATTATATATTATTAAATAGATTTTATAGATAGCGAAATTAAAGCTGGCAGAAGTCAGGATTGTGGGAGTTAATTATTAAACTGTACAAAAAATAATTAGTACTATAATCAACGTCTTTTAAATAATTATTTTTATGTTTATAGAGTGTTTGTAAATATAATAAAAAGGTGGCAGACATCCACAACTCTGATTTTAGATGTTATTTGGAGGATTAAACGTGTTTTGCAGCATTTATCTCTTCCTTTCTTCTAATTATTTATCTCTGTAACCTTCATTTCCTGTTTTAAACCACCTACTCTTTCTAACTTTCATTTCCATGCGAACAAATATAATATACACAAATAATATTAGTGAGTGTGTATTTGTACTCCCTTGCAACTGTCCTCAGGTAGTAAAATACTTCTGCCTTCGAAAAGATAGTATCGACTTTTTCTGCTTTTTTCATTTTTATGTTTTCCATAACTAATAGAAATATTAGACTTAAAGGCAGAAACGATGTTATAATTTTTTTTTAAACATTTTTGCCGCAATACAGGTTATTAATCTAACATCATCATAGTGGCAGAAGTAATTTTTTTAATCTCTTATAATATAACGTCAATAATTATTCTAATCTGCCTGCCGATGAAGTAATTTATTTTTTTATATATCATAATAATTTGAAAAAAAATTAATTACTCTAAAACACAGCAGGAAATACTTCTGCCACTAGCATTAATCTTTTTTTTAATATTATGTAAATACAATTTATTAAGACTGTCAACAGAAGCGATAATATCGTTTTTAGAATTCGCGTCATTTGAGTGCTTTAATAGATCCTATTAAAGCACTCAAATGACGTCATTTGCGTGCTTTAATAGACATTTGCGTGTTTTAATAAAACCGGTACAATTTAATTTTACTAAGTTGGTATTTACCGAATTAATTCATAGCAAATACTGTAGTTAACCTTTAAATAAATTTTAAATTGACAATTGGAAAAGTAGTAGTTCCAATCTCTAAAAAATTCCCTAGATTTTGATAATGTCAAATATTTATTTAAAATTGCTTGCAAAAGGCGCAAATTCTAAGAAATAGTATAAAAAACTCATTCATAAGGCTTTTATGGCACTCATCATTAAGAAAACTCGTGGCTGCGCCACTCGTTTTCTAAACTTTGATTCGTGCCATAAAACGTACCTTATGAAACTTGTTTTTTAATATACTATTATGACACTTATTTTTATTAACATTTTTCGCAAGCTCCTATTTGATATTGCAGCAATGAATGAATGACAGACATTGTTTAAAATGATTATTTCACTTAGTACTCTAATATGTATTATCAACCTCTGCCAGACGTGAAATCGTATAAAAATTACTGCCACCAGCTCCCTAGTTATAACATTAGACTAGAGATCCCAATTTTGTCTTAACCGCTTTCTACCAGCCTATTGACGCTGTCTTGTGTTAAAAAGTTTTCGACAAATTAATGCAACGTCGTCAAAGTCTTTTATTGCCCTATAACTGGTCTAGACACACCACACTTTATAGGTTAAGAATGGCGAATGAATAAGGTCAATTTCCTCATTCGCTAAAGTACACGTGGCTATATTTATGGATGTGAAAGCTTTCTAAAATTTTAATTTAAATTTAATTTAAATATTATTTGAATTATTATCATCGTGATTAATTATGGAATTCTACAAAGTAAGTTTGAAGAAAATTAATTTCAAAACACTTTTTATTAAAAAATGCATTTACTTATTAAGAAATATCGCTTTCGAAATTTAGCATAATTAGGTCACGCATAAATATACTAACAAATCACAAATAACTCAAATTATAATTAATATGATGAAAACTTGTTGAAATTGAAATTTTTTAAGTTGTTTCCAATAATCACAAAACCATAGTGATTAGTGGTACATAATACTAATTGCGACATGTTTCGGGAGCTGACTGCTCCCAATATCAAGCAAGATTAAAACAAAAGGTTAAAATTCAAACGTCAAAACATTGTCATAGACACAGTGAACTACAAAAGAAACCACGAAGGAAGTATAGGTACGCAAAAAGCTCATAACCAGTACATATTATTTTTTAAATAAAAATTGTTTGGTCGGGTTCCATTTCAATGTATCTGTACCACTACGTGACTAAATTTCTTTATTAAAATAAATTCAGTTTAAACCAAAAATTGGGGTTCTATAAGAGCTTTAATTCCCGACCAATTTTGACTTTTAGTGGTACTGATGAAGTGTAGTACAGTCACGATTTGAATTTTTGTTTACTGTGTTCCATTGATTCTATATTATGAGACATGATATGACTGAAAAGAGAGTTCGAGTGATTTAAATTATTACCCTTTGTTGAACTATGGTTACCAAACTATAATTCTTCCGCTTTTCTTATAGGTATACTATTTAGAAAAAATGAATTTATCATTTACAATTTTTGCAAAGTATATACTACACAAAAATCCACATATAAAAAATATCCTTAAAATGAACTTAGATATCTTGCTCTTGACATTTTAATAACCGCATGATCTTTAAAAATTACGGATGATTGTCAACCGCACCGTAAATATAAATAATACACGCTTAAAATTCAAGGAGCCAAAAGAACAGTCGTATCGTACCTACATCGATTCTATTGACATTGAGATGCAAATAAAAAAAGGGAAGCCTAATGCTCTGGGAAGATATAAAACAAACCAATTTCAAAGCACGATTCAATAAGTATTGACACGTTGTACGTTATTTTCAGTGAAACTTCCGATAAATATTCGTGAGCTTTGCCGGATTTGAATTGATCAAAGGATAAAAGCACAAAATTGTAACTTGTGTGCGTAAGCTTACGTATTCCAACTTCAATTTTAAACTTATCTACACAGTCCTATCAAATATTCACTTACTTAACACGTGTTTATTTTTTAGGTAAGCGAGTTACACGTTATATCTGATGCTACTTCTTACCTACCTTACGGTAAGTTTCAATATATTTATTATGTAAATTGTTGTATACCTAAAGTAAGCAAAAAATGGGAAAATGTTTACAGATTTACATTTTTTCCGTTGGAAGTGAGGCTGGATACTATAGTGTTATCGTAAAGAATGCTCCCCTCTAATTTCTTTCTAAATTTATCGCTTACTATACGTGAACTTGCTTCCAGTTGCCCGATGAAAGTGGATTATTATCGCATGCAACAACATTAAAAGCTTCATTATAAAATTTTAATAAAATCAGTTATTAATAACAGAACCAAAGAGTGTACCGTAATTTCAAACTAAAATTGTTAATAATCTCTTAGTTGCTAGACCTATTATCTCTATAAGCGGAGCGATATATTACCTAACACTAAATCGGCGGAATGATAAATTAAACCTAACAAATTGGAGAGGGATTTAGAAAGTTTAACTTGATGTCGCTTTTAAACCGAAAATAGTAAGATAACAACGACTTACGAAATTGGACCGTGTCAATGTTGAAAAATTCAACGTTTCACCCACTTTCGTAAGGGGCCTCATCAGAACAAAAACAAAACAAAAATAAATATAAAAATAAAAATATTTAAAACTCTTGAAATGCTAAAACTTTGTTATTCCTTTTTTTCAATTTTCAATGCTCAAAGGCGGTTGAACGTTAGCTGCAGTAGGTAGTTATACTTTTCACTTTCAGTATAAGTTTGAAAGTCGCGGTAATGTTTTCATCACAAATCATATCTACTTTTCACAGTATCACAACCTTAGTAAACTGTCGATGAAGACATTTTCCATTATTTTGTCAAAATAGTTTCCCAGTCTTCGCCAAGTTTTCACGAATTTAAATTAAAAGACTCTAACTGATGTATTATTTCAAAAAACAAAATTGATATCAGGTTTTGCTCAGAAATAATAAACTTTTTCATTATCAGAAGCAAGTTAATCCACAATTGAGCATGAGAGTTCGTTTTTTCCTTCCTAGGCTTCCTAGGCTTCACGAACAACCTGTGTGACAGCATAATAATACCATGCTGAATTTAGTGTAGTGTAGTAATCACTTTTCGCACTACCTCGTAGGTTGCCAGTTAAAACATTAGATTTCTCATAATTGAGCATACAACTTCGTGTGTTAGGTTGGGTACAGTAGAACGTCTCATATCCGACCATGAAGGGACCGGGCCATGGTTGGAACGGCCAAAAAAGTCGGATATCGGGAGGAGGAAAAAAACGCCTTTCCCACGTAGAAAAACAGCTATACAGTACTGTAATACAACTTTATTGTACAACCTTGTAAAAATGTTGCTGTATACATTTCATACATTTACTGTTTTTAAATTAAATGAGAAGATGTAACAGAGGTCGGATATCGGGAGGAGTTGGATGTGGGAAGGTCGGATATGAGAGGTTCTACTGAATATTATTTTATACAGCTCCTCTTCGTATACCGTTTTACTTTTAACCTTTCTCACAGATTTTAGCGTGTTTTGAAATATCTATTTTTTACTTACTTGTTTAATCTAATTTTCCAGTTCCAGTTCTCCAGCGATAGGAGCATTTTTGACACGATTGAGTCGTTTTTATATGACACAACAGTGAATTCTGAACCAGGTAATTGCGATTTGTCTGTTCCCAGCTTCCTCTTGCCCTGAAAATTCAAAATCCAAACTAGAGTTCCAGTTCTTCAACGATAGGAGCATTTTTGACACGATGGAGTCGTTTTTATGACACAACAGTGAATTCTGAACCAGGTAATTGCGATTTGTCTTAGTTCCATAATGTTCCCAGCTTCCTCTTGCCCTAAAAATTCAAAATCCAAACTAGAGTTCCAGTTCTCCAACGATAGGAGCATTTTTGACACGATTGAGTCGTTTATATGACACAACAGTGAATTATGAACCAGATAATTGCATTTTTCTTAGTTCCATAATGTTCTGAGCTCCCTCTTGCCATGAAAATTCAAAATCCAAACTAGAGTTCCAGTTCTTCAACGATAGGAGCATTTTTGACACGATGGAGTCGTTTTTATATGACACAACAGTGAATTCTGAACCAGGTAATTGCGATTTGTCTTAGTTCCATAATGTTCCCAGCTTCCTCTTGCCCTGAATATTCAAAATCCAAACTAGAGTTCCAGTTCTCCAACGATAGGAGCATTTTTGACACGATTGAGTCGTTTATATGACACAACAGTGAATTATGAACCAGATAATTGCGATTTTTCTTAGTTCCATAATGTTCTGAGCTCCCTCTTGCCATGAAAATTCAAAATCCAAACTAGAGTTCCAGTTCTTCAACGATAGGAGCATTTTTGACACGATGGAGTCGTTTTTATATGACACAACAGTGAATTCTGAACCAGGTAATTGCGATTTATCTTAGTTCCATAATGTTCCCAGCTTCCTCTTGCCCTAAAAATTCAAAATCCAAACTAGAGTTCCAGTTCTCCAACGATAGGAGCATTTTTGACACGATTGAGTCGTTTATATGACACAACAGTGAATTATGAACCAGATAATTGCATTTTTCTTAGTTCCATAATGTTCTGAGCTCCCTCTTGCCATGAAAATTCAAAATCCAAACTAGAGTTCCAGTTCTACAACGATAGGAGCATTTTTGACACAATTGAATCGTTTTTTATATGACACAACAGTGAATTCTTAACCAGATAATTGCGATTTTTCTTAGTTCTAACGGGTGTCCCAATAAGAATGCACAATTTAAATTGCGCGCCATTTTCGTTCCGTTTGGCTAGCAGCGCCTGCGACGGCTCAGTTGTCATCTAGAGACATTGCGGTTAGTGAAAATGTGCCACCTGTCATACCGCGCGGGAAACCATTGAAATGTTGCAGGAGAAATTTCCGGGCCGTGTCATCTCACGCCATGGAGATCAGAATTGGCCACCAAGATCATGTGACATGACGCCGTGTGACTTTTTTCTCTGGAGTTATGTGAAGTCATGTGTTTACGTGAACAAACCGAGAACAATTCCTGAGTAAAAGGACGGAATTAAACGCGTCATCGCGGATATCGAGACACAAATGTGCGAAAATGTCGTAACAAATTTTGCAAAAAGAGTAAGAGTGTGTCAGCAAAGTCTTGGCGGACATTTGTCCGATATTGTATTCCACACATAATGGCATTGTGTACTCATTAGTTTAAAATAAAAATGTTTGAATTTTTCAAGTAAATATTGTGTTTTATTAAAAAATTAAATTGTGCATTCTTAATGGGACACCCGTTATAATGTTCTGCCATGAAAATTCAAAATCCAAACTAGAGTTCCAGATTTCCAACGATAGGAGCATTTTTGACACGATTGAGTTGTTATTTATATGACACAACAGGGAATTTGAACCAGATAATTGCGATTTTTTTTAGTTCCATAATGTTCTCAGCTCCCTCTTGCCATTAAAATTCAAAAACCGAACTAGGGATGATGTACTTGCATCTCTATCAGTAAAAACCACCCACATTTCCAAATTTTACTCCATGGTATCATGCATTGCGAAGTCGTTACAGAAGTGTGTAGTTATGCATGTTTCAAAAATGAATATAAGAAATTAACTTCTTATGCCCTCGAATTATTGTAAAAATTGTCTCCTACAGTGACACAAAGTCAAAAGTCGTGCATTTTCATCACATATTAGCGTGTACGGCATATTTGAACATCTGTATATCATAAAATTGCAAAAAAATTTGATATTTTTGGTTTTGGAACGATTGAAATTGTACAAAGTCATATATTTGAGAAAAACAATCGATTAAGTTATAAAATACACGACCTTCCCTTAGAATTGAAAATATTTCCTCCCATCATCTACATAAATTAACAAACCGCAGTAAAAAATATAACACACGACAACTTGAAAAAGTCAATGTCGGATGAGCTCGTAAAATATTTGCCTTACAAGACGGTAGAATACAAAAACATTGGAAATAGTCGATGAGCTTACAAGAAAAACAAATTTACAAATCAATGTTTTAGAATACGTTCCCCAAGATTGTTTTCTTCAACGTTTATCCATCACCTCTCCACCCCCAGCTCACATTTAACTTACAATTCGACAATTTTTATCAGAAACGACTCGAATTTCTCTCAATTGAATTTAATTAAAACCATTTTATTTTCCATCTAGAGTGTGAAAGGGTAATTAAATTAAGATCCGAGAAACCACACCTAACTAGATAATTAAATTTACGTCCCTTTATTACAAACTTAAAAGGGTTTTATCTTGGAAACACAAACATATCAAATTGTCATCTTTTTCGTTGCCTCTAATTAATTAGGCCAAAGAGAATTTGAAAATCTAGTTTAGAAACGCTTAATGTAGAAGTAAGTGCTTTGTAAATTATTTCTTAGTTTGTATGTAACATATAAGTAGTTAAGTTTATGTACGGTTTACGATTAAACACTTTCCGTGGGGATTACAAGAGCAGGTTCTCTCCATTTTCGTGAAACACCTGGGGATGTTTACATGGGCGAAGTTGCAGAAGGTTAAATTCAATAATTGTTAGGGTTGGTAATATAATATAAACCAGGTTCGAATATTTGTTAGATATTGGATATTGGTAACGTAAATGTTATATAAAGGGGATATGTGGGAAGGTTTCAATTGAACAATTACGTTACACCCCTTTCTCGATTATTATAATATTATATAACACTAAAATTCAAATAAAAAACTGTTACTTTCTTTTAAACAACGTGATTAGTAGCCCCGAGTAAACATTGGAAATATCTACTTTTGTGGAAAATAAGCTCTATTACAATTTAGGAACTAGCGCTTCTTTTTTGTTTTTTTCTAATTATCCTTCGAGATTTTAATAGATAAGTGACTATCGGTCTGCAAATGTTAGCCTTTTATAGTTTCTGTAAAGTGGAGGAATTTTCAGGGTAACGTTTCCCAAACCTGAACTATTTTAACGGTTAACAGAATGAAGAAAATCAACGAACAGCTTGTTTTAATATTCCTTGTCTTCCCTATGAATCTAAGTGTCTCACTTTTTGATATAAATTGTTCATCATTAGTTCCAAGGGCCTGGGTGTTGAGAAGATCATCAGTTTCGTCCTCATCATTTTCGCCCTGTAGCCGGATTTACCATAAAGCTAGAAAGGCTAGGCTAGAGCGGCAAATTTTAAGTGCCGGCAAATGTTGAAGTTAAAAAAATGAAATAACATCATTTAATACTTCTCAAGGTTACACATTCCGTTGTAATAAATACTTATAGAAAATACTCTATTATACAGGGTGTTTTTTGGGAGCTTTAGTTAGTTTGGTATTACATGTTCCTATCCCTATCTTTAACAGTTTCTGACTTATTCTCATTTCATCGCATTGATACAATTTTTTTCGGATTTTTTGTAGTAATCGACCATGACATGGACCATGGCAATCGAATTTTGAACAAATCAAGTGATACTAATCCGTTACCTGTTTATAGGTTAACATAAGTTTTTCAATAATCGAAAAAAATAGCTCGCAATGGTTTTACATATTAGGATTTTTTTATCTAATTGCTATTTATGGTGAAATGAACAGAATCGCGTCACATGCTTGTCATACGTTCATTGAGAGATACCCATAAAGACCGCGTTATAGTGAATGTACCATCCGAACACTGGAATGATTTGGTATTTGATTGACCAACTGCCAAACAAAGGTATGAAACTATTATTTATATCTCCTTACAAGTTTCGATAGTTACTTATACTTATTTAGAAGCGAAAAAAGTACTATAAGAGGCCACCTTGCGCTCTTTGTGGCCATGGAGTGCATGGATTTCATTTCTTCTTCATTTATCTACTCTTCCTTTTGTTTTATTGTACAAAGAAATAATAGTTCGCTTCCTTTGCTTACCAAGTATTAGCTTGATTTATTTATCAATATTTATTTTCGATAGGACTACCATTACAACATAATTTTTTTTTAAGTTTTGAAGGGAAAAAAACAGTAAAATCGTATTTTTTGTGTTAACCAAGTTTCATTTATCTGGAAGGTGATTTTCCAATGCATCGCTATTTTTAGGGTTTCTCTTCAGTTGATTATTACTTTTATACAGTTTGTCCAGCGAATCTTTGCAGATATGGCCGCCGTCCAAAGTGTATGAATCAAGATAAAATATTAAATCAGCAACTACTTTCATGACCTGTCACAAAATATATTAATTTGTCAACAACAAATTTAACACAAAAAATCAAGGAACAAATATAAACAAATCAAACGTCAAAGAATGATAATGACAAATGTGAATTTATTCGGCGGAACTGGTGTCAGGTGTGGTAACACTACTGAAGTCAAAATAGAAATGGTATCCACACAGCGTAAGCTCAGACAAACTAATTAACTTATATGCTTCTACACACAAACTAAACTGGTATCAACGTATTTTGAGGTTTCAACACACGCATATAACAAATACTGTAGCATCTATCTTTTTTGGTTTTTGGTGCGTAATAAGAACCTAAATTGTGAGGACGTATATTGTTGTATATTTCATACATCGGCAAACATTCGCTGGACAAACTGTAGTTCATAAAAAATTAGGAGATTGAGATAAAAATATGCCATGTCCTGGCATGCCTCAAATTTAAACACCCTTTTTGTCGAAAAAGTATAAAAAACGATTTCAGTAATCATATTTTTTAAACAGTTAGACCAATATAGTCAAATAAGGGTTATTTAATGCCAATTTATTATATAGTTATTTATAATTTAAGGACGTTTCGCCTTCTCAAGGCTTTTTCAAGTCAAATGAAATTAATTTTATGATAATATTTATATTACAATAATGATTGTATAAGTGTATATAATTATACCGTGTGACAAGTTTCATAGCGGGACATAGCCGAATAGCATGGAAATCACATATTTGTAGTTTGCTGCTCACCAATTATATCTACAAGAATGGTAATGATGTCTATCGAAAGAGCATTATTTTCTGAGCCTGTTTATACCAAATAGTTGGTATTTATTAATTCACTACTTTTTTAATTAGGAAAATATAATTTTCAAAAGTTAAAAATATGAGTAGCCATGACATGTCAAATTCGAATAATTTTGAATATTATCAAATCAAACATTTTCAATTATGTAATGTGGCATTTTCCTGAAAAATTTAACCATGAATAATGATAGATAATAATAGTTATTATAACAAGGAACGAGTGTTTAAATAGGCAACAGGTCTAAAAATTATCTATTAAACATTATTTGAATTTGTCATGTCATGGCTGCTCATACTTTTAACTTTTGAAAATTATTTTTTAATTAACCCATTACCTCCCAAGATTCGAAAAATTGAAAAATTTCTTTTTTTCCTATTATTTCTTATTTAAAACAGTCTTCTAATGATAATTTAACAAAAATAAATAAAAAATAATAATTTGATCACAATGAAACTCCATGATGCGTTTACGCAACATTGGGAATATATGTGAACCGGAATAAAACATTATTTTTAAACTAAATTGTTTAATAACTTGTAGAAGTCGGAGCTCAAAAATGTAAATAAATGACGGTTGTTGTCTCGAGCATATTTCAATGAAAAGTTCACTATCATGTCAACAAAAGAAAAAAAAAAAGTTAAAATATATCGAAAGGCGTTTTCCCACGTAGTTCTTCAATTATTGTGGAGTCTATCAACTCTTTTTCGAATGAGTATACTGAATTTCGTCAATAATCCATTTAGGTTCATTGCAAATTTGAGCAGTCCATGATAACTTGAAGCAAGAGTTTCATCATCAGATGAATCTAACTTTCATTGTCTTCAGATAAACAAGGCAACTGCAATTCGAACTCCCCGGTAATGTCGGCATTTTCTGTATTATTTTCAGAGTCAAGATTTTCATGATCAAAATTCTCTTCTTCTTCGTCTACTTCGGGAGGGGGGGGGGGGGGGGGTAAACTTTATCAACAACCGCATCTCTATGCTAGTTCTTCAGGCACCTCTTGCACAGCTACTTCTAATTCCCTCTGTTAAATATTTTGTTAGTGTCATTTTCAAATAAGTGCAGGTTTTGACCACTCTCGAACAGAGTTATCGAAATAATAATGTACTTTTAGAACTTATAGACAATTCTCCGTTACGAAATACAATTATTAGGGATTCTCAAATTGTAATACGTAAGTACTTTACGTAAATAAAGTCTGATAAGATTGGAGACAAAAATAATAGAAAAATGTAATTTTATATTCTATTCATTGTAGGCGATTACATTCATTGATATCTGTATTCATAAACAGAAAAGACTCATAATAATTAAATGTTTTGATAGTAAGAAAATTTTACACATCTTCCCAATGATGCGTAAACGCAACATCAAACTTTATCAATGATTGTACTTTTACTGATAAAGCTATTTAAATATTTTGTATACATAAAACATACCGACAAGTCTTGGGAATAGAACTATTTGAAAACTTTGAAAAAATATGATATGCCAAGTATTTTATTGAATAAAATTTACACAAATGTTTTTACGCCATGTTTTCCTACAAATTGTTTACGATGCAAATCGGTTACTAACAATTAATTCTTTAATTAAAATTATGTTTTGGTAACAAGAATATCTGCTTTTCCAAACGACATTCAAAGCTTTTCACTTAAAAGATGTTTAAACAATTAAAAAAAATCATTAAATACATGATGCGTTAACGCAACGTTGGGAGGTAATGGGTTAAAAAAGCAGTGAATTAGTAAGTATACCAAACAATTTGGTATAAACAGGCTCAGAAAATAATGCTCTTTTGGTAGACATCATTACCATTCTTGTGAATGAAACTGGTGAGCAACAAACTGCAAATGTGTGATTTCCCATGCTATTCGGCTATGTCCCGCTTTGAAACTTGTCACACGGTATATTACTAGAACTAATCGTTACTTGATTACGATCCGTGCGGTTAGTTAACCAGGCTTGACCTGAGCATCAATAAGAACCGAAGTACAATAATAATGTTTATTGTGTAAACGTACAAAGAAAAATCATTTAAACAAATGGTAAGAGTTTAGCGAGTACCATTCTACCACTCTACCGCAAATTAAGTACTTATAGCAAGTAGTAAACCAGTAATAAAATTAATAGATATACATAATAGAATAATAGATATACATACATAATGAAAGAAAAAAAGAAAATATACGTATAACGAAATGAAAACATAGCAAAGGCTACTATACCCAACAAAGCGGGTTTTACATAGGACAAAAATGATTATATTACCTATATAGATACCACGGTTGGCTATGCCGATGACATAGCGATTGTGGTACGTGGCAGATTTGAAGAGACCGTATCAGCTGTGATGCAGGGAGCTTTAAATCTAGTGGAAGCATGGTGCGGAGAAGAGGGTCTGTCGGTTAATCCAACAAAAACGAACCTCATTCTCTTCTCACGAAGAAAAGGGCCGACAAAGCTAAAAGACATAGCAATGTATGGCACCAAGGTGAAGGTTGTGGGAGAAGGCAAATACTTGGGAATAACGCTTGACCAAGGGCTAACCTTCAAACCGCACCTAGAGAAGACAGCGAACATAGCCATAAAGTCCTTGTGGGCTTGCAGGCGGGCGTTCGGAAGCAAGTGGGGCTTATCTCCAATGATGACCCACTGGATATACACCAGAATGATCAGACCGATCATTACGTATGGCTCACTGGTGTGGTGGCATAAAACCTCCACCCAGACGAACATACAGAAACTCAGCAAGGTGCAGCGTAGGGCTTGCCTTGGCATCACGGGGGCAATGATAACCACCCCTACGGCAGCTATGGAGACCCTCTTGAACTTACCGCCGCTAAACCTAGCAATTAGGGCAGAGGCGCTCAGAGGGGCATACCGGCTGAGAGTTAACGGCGAGGAGGGATCGTCAAGGACGGGGCACTCGCTCATCTTTGACGAAATCTCCAAAGACAAAACCCTTAGTATGAACACTGAGAGGATACCCAAAACAGTTTGTCCTATCAAACTGTTTAAGACAACAATCCCCACTCGGCAAGAATGGGAGAGCAATTCCAGTAAAGCGAAGCTGAATGGAATCGTGTATTACACAGACGGCTCGAAAACCACAAAGGGCACCGGCTCTGGAGTATACGGGAGCAATGGACGGGGTTGCAGAATTTCTGTAAGCCTAGGACAACAAGCGACCGTATTCCAAGCCGAGGTATATGCAATCCTGACGGCGCGGCGGCTGCTCAACTATTAAAAGAGAACCTTATCAAAAGGAAAATCTTTATAGTGACAGACAGCAAAGCAGCGATTGCAGCAATAGACTCATACGTGGTAAATTCAGGGCTAGTCCTTGAATGCACACAAATGCTAAACGCACTAGGTAAGTGCAACTCAGTCACACTAGTGTGGGCACCTGGGCATGCGGGAATCGCAGGTAACCAGGTTGCTGACGAGCTTGCGAGAATGGCAAGCGCTAAACCATTCATAGGACCCGAACCGGCTTGTGGGATTACTTATAACACAGTCAAAAAGGAGATTCAAGCAATACTCACGAAAGAGCATTGCAGACATTGGTCGAAAATCCCAGGACAGAGTCATTCCAAGATCTTCCTGGAAACCCCAAACGGGGACCTAGCTACGTCCATCTTAAAGTTAAGCAGGACGAAGATAAAACTTGCGACAGAAATGGTCACGGGCCACTGTCGCATGAACAAACACCTGCACAACATGGGACTGACTGAAAGCCCGACATGCAGGGGTTGTGGTGAGGCAGATGAAACGCCCTATCACGTCATTTGCCAATGTGAGGCATTCATAAAGGCAAGGGAACTCCTACTTGGAAATGAAAAAATTACACAAGAGGAAGTAACGAAGATTCACCCTACTAAAATCCTGGACTTTGTAAAAGATACAGGTATTCTTGAAGGGTAGACAACACCGGGGAGCACAAGAGACCAAAAGGTCGCAGTGCGGGAACCTATTGGGACCACCCCCAGAATAATAATAATAATAATATAGATACCACATAAATTAATTAGGTTGAACAAATAGTTTGTGTTTAGTGTTAACACTTATTGTATATCCAGCGCTTATTTAATATATATATATACCTAAGGGATAAGATTCGATATGATTCTTTGTAAAATCTCGTTATTTACATTCAACTGTCACCATCGTCATTATTATAGATTTCTTGTCAGTTCTTGTCAGGTTCATTACCGTATGAAAATATCGTCCTTTTTATTGTATCGTTGAATTTTTACGAAATGCTTCAAATGCACATATTCCTTCTTCTTTGATTAACATTCGTAATTGGAGAGGTAACGGTATAACCCTGTTACCTTGAGTTCCCTGATTTTATTTTCCTGAAAGCACTTGCTTGTCATAAAATAGTATTCGTGACGTGATTGTCTCTACTTTCTACGTCGTATTACCACAAGAAATGGTAGAATGTTAAATGTTTGTTATACTTTCTTTATTCTAGTAAGTAAACAATCGAAATCGTATGGATTCAGTAATAGACTGCCTTTCTCGTTTAGATTACGTATACCTTTCCCATTCTCACCACTTCTAGACCGATTGAAACTATTGATAGTTGCAATTTCTGATGCCAAATCTCCTTTAATGACATTTAAAATATTCCCACTATGTTAAAATTTTTCATTTCACGTAAACAAAGCGATTTTAAATTTCTACAAATGTGACACATTCACAGTTTGTTATTACAAAACAGAGCCTTAGTCGAAAATCCATTAACCGAATCGAATAAGTAATGACCTATATTCCCCAATGCAGCTATTCGAAGTGCAAGCAAGAAATTTAAAAATTTCTCAAAGTAATTTAATTTTATGGTTATAAGAATTTATGGCGGTATCCGTGCCAAATATAAATTTTTGTATTTTCGCAATCAAATTCTGTGTAAACTTTTTGGAAACGATTTCTGCTACTAGATGTTGAAGGAAATATTTTCTCATGAAGTTAATTTTTACCGACGACGCTCAAGCACCGTTTTCAGGAATTTTGTTAACAGCAACTTACAGCTGAAAGTTTAAAAGGATATCTGATAACCTAAATCTTTAAGGTATAAGGGGTAATAGCTATCGGGTTATGTTCGTCACAGTATACTATATTGTTTCGGAACTGTACCATTTATGTCGAATGAGTTTCGGTTAGGAATCTGTTTCTTACTTTTACATATTTTCAACTTATTCACCTCACATTATTTTTTCATTGTATTCATTCATTATCACATTCTCTTCTAATCTCGTACTGGACTACTGGTCCTATGTCGTTCTTCTTTACCAACGCATCCGTATTGCACTACTGCTTGGGTTTCATCTGCTTATTCAGTTTTCTTCCTCTGTATTTTGAACAGAATTGATTATTCAAAAATTACATTAAAAAGGATTTCTAGCTGTGCAAGAACGCTATTAAAAAAGGGAAGCGGAAATGTAGACTGACAACATTGACCTCTCCGATTTCTGAATTCTTTTTGTTGTATAATTTTGATTTCGGACAAGAAATGTCCCACAATTAATCAAATTATGTAAATTGTAATCCATCTTGTTATAAGGGTTATTTCTCCAAATGCGGATGAATATATTTAGTTACGTTTAGTTTTTTTAAATATCAGTAGTAGAATCTTTGGCAATTGTTGCAATGAATTCAATTTCGGTCGAAAATCGCATTAAAATAATAAAAATCCACTATGAAAATGGTGGATCTGTAAAAGTTACATTTCGTAAAATTCGTGACATTTTCGGTCAACATAATCGTCCTTCTGAGACCGTTATTAAGAAATTGGTCAATAAATTTGAGTCGTCAGACTCGATACATAGTAATGTGCCAACGCCAACGCGTGTTCAACCGCGTCGTTCAAGTGAAAACATTGCAGCCGTGAGCCGCAGTGTTGAAGATGATCCGAATTTGTCAATTCCTCAACATTCTCTACAATTGAGGTTATCCAAAATGACCACATGGCGAATTTTGAGTAATGATTTGGCCTTGAAGCATTACAAGATTCAACTGGTGCAAGAATTGAAGCCGGCCGACCATTCACATCGCCGTAGATTCACTGAATTCATTCAAGAACAAGTCGCTGGTTTTTATGAAAAAATCATTTTTTCAGACGAAGTAAATTTTCATTTGTCTGGACACGTCAACAAGCAAAATTGCCGGATTTGGGCTTCTGAAAATCCAAGAGCGATTGTTCAGACGCCTTTGCATACTCAACGTGTCACTGTATGGTGTGCTATCTTGTCTAGAGGCGTGATTGGGCCGCTTTTTCGAAAATTCGGCTGGAAATGCGGTTACGGTTAATGGTTTACGCTATCAAGAGATGTTAACAACTCAATGTTGGCCTATTGTTAGTGATATGGATATCACTGACATGTGGTTTCAACTGGACGGTGCCACAAGTCACACAGCCATTGAAACAATTAAATTATTGTAAACCAAATTTCTTGATCGCAATCCGTGACGTGATTAACAAAATAAACCAGCCAGTTTGCCAAAAAGTGATTGAACAATTTGATGAAAGAATCGACATTTGTAAGCGAGGTCGTGGTGCACGTTTGTTGGATATCATTTTTCATTTATAATTGCCAAACCTTACTCTTTCTAATACAATAAAATTTGAATCATTTTCATCTAAATTCTTTGTTTTACTTTGTTTTAAAAAACAAAGTTTTTGTTGGTAAACTCTATATAATTAAAAATTATAGGGACGGTTGAATTAATTATTAAATGAACGTTAAAACATGAATATGAAAGTGAAAAATTTAAGTCAAAGCAAAATCAAAGGTTTAGACATCGTAAAGAGTCACGCTAATCATCACTGGGAGCAAGCGAGACTAACCAAAAATCAGCAGGAAGTGATTGAAACGGATACATTAATTAAAAATCAAGCAACGCCATGGGGGAAGAAATTCATCAATTAACACAAAATTAGTTACGAGAAATTAACTTTAACGAGGCCACATTGTAGAAGCCCAAGAGACCACACCATTATCAGTAAAAAACAAGACACTAGGTCAGAAAAATTAACAATTAACAATTTTGCTGACATAGTGTCTTTTTTCTTCTTCTCTTTGATTTTGCTTTCATTTAAATTTTTCACTTTCATATCCATGTTTTAACGTTCATTGAATTCAACCGTCCCTACAATTTTTAATTATACCTGATGATGACATTCTAATTAGTGTCGAAACATGTCGTATTAATCAATCTATATCGCATTCCTTAATTGCATCAATTACTGAATAAATTTTGTGCATGGGGAAGGTTTTGTGTTATCTTTTAGGATTAACAACACATTCAGATTGTCCCCTTTTTGGTTATCTAAAATAGGGGAAAACCGTATCAATAAGTCAATAATAGATATTCATAAAATTTAAAGGTAATATCTATTAAAATATACTTCTATGGGAGTTTCATGCAACTGTATGTGGCAGACAAACATCATACTTTGCTAAGTTCTCATAAACTTTTATTTGAGCCATTCTTCAGTGAAAACACAAATCACAAACAAATCCACAAGAAAATATTTTCACAAGCTGTCATAATAAGAAATATTCTATTTCATTCTATTTTTATAAAATGATGTAACTGTTATATATTTTTTAAAAGCTCCCAGTTTCTCTTCCGTTAATTTTGTCTAAATTTACGCTATGGAGCTCCATAATATAGATAATAACAACACTAAATTATTTACTTTAAAAATAACGTAGATACCTAGATTTTTACATTTATTTTCACCAGGACATGAAGCAAACATTTTACCACAGCACTTTAGTGATAATTACACAATTTAGTGTTATTATACTCTTGCTATTTACATTTAATTTTCATAGAACAGTGAGGATGTGAAGCAAATTAACTAGACTAATTCTCCATATAATGTTTAATTGAATGTTAAAGAACAATTATGGTAATTAGAATTAAATGCGACAAGTTTCGACAATACTGGTTGTCATAATCAGGCACTCAAATATTAATTAATACTCGACAATGAGCTATAAAACTAATAATATAATATATGTACTTACTAAACAGATTTTGAGAGTTAAGTTGTGAAATATTAAAATTATATTGTTATAGTTATAGTTGCATTAAATAAAAGTTAATAATTAAGTTAAAAAGGTCAACAGAATTCCATCACTTGTCTAGTATTAATTAATATTTCAGTACCTGATGATGACAACCAATATTGTCGAAACTTGTCGCATTTTATTCTAATTACCATAATTGTTGTTTAACGTTCAGTTAAACATTTATAATTTGCTTCACATCCTCAATGTCTTAATGTCCACCACTTTTCGAGGAATCAATCTTTCATCTTTACGGCCATCCTTCATTTCTTTGAAGATGGATTTAACGAATACTTCATTTTCATATTAGTTTTTGTAGAAATAAAGTAACCGGATGCCATTTTCACTTTTGATTTGAATTGGTAAACCACAGATTTCCTTAATGTTTTAACTTAATTAATTTAAACTTTTATAACTTATTACCCTCGATAATGATTGTATTGATTGATCTTATTGAGGTACCTTTAAAATAAGTATAATTACTTATTATTATTACCTGGTGATTGTGAAGGTTAATCATGTCCTTGGGAGGCCTGTAGCTCTTTTTATAGCGCAAACTGTATTAATACTAATATCACTTCTGAGGTCCAACAGGATAAGTCTTCGTAGATTTTATATTTTACACCTGTACAACAAATTCAAGTAGCACGAGTACACGAAGAAACATGTTTTCATGAAATTAGATGTTCTTTCTATTATATAAGAGACTCCTAACTCACCCTGCATAGCATAATTATATTAACAATGTATGGTATTTGGGGTATTTGTAAACCCTTTTTTGCAAACTTATTTATTATTAAAAGTGAGTAATAAACTGGTGTGCTGTATCGTGAGGGTTGCATTACCTCAATCGAATATCTTTGTATTTAATTACAGTCTTTCATAGAACCATGAGAGTGTATCCGTTGAAGGGAAAATAGAAGTGTTTAGCTTTTTATTATCATAAATGGCCGCAATTTTGTTTATTACTGAAGGAATTTTAATTAATCATCGTATGATGAAGCTAAATTTACACGAAGTATATTATGCATATTCAAGTATGCCTAAAGTGATGAATACGGTTTTGTAGCTTACTTGTGTTGCAATTCCACCGAGAACCATTCATCAAGGGGGCATCATATAATTATTTTCATCATATAAATATACTGCGCTGACTTATGCCATGCGAGAAGATGACCTATAGCAATAAATTTTATTTAAGTTAATATCTTCATTAGTGAGAACGACATATAATTATTGATCTAATTGGGTCAATTAAGAGCCCTTCCAACGGAGAAAAAACACGTAATCTCCGATAATTAAATGTACCAATCTTACGTAATCAGCACTCTAATAGGATGACGCCTAATCAATAAGGAGCTACAATTCTGATTTATAGAGGATATAACTTGATTCCTCTTTACGACTCTTCCCCCCATGGAAACCGTCACGTGTTGTAGCGAACGTATACGTACCTAATTAAACTAACAAATCTACTTACATAAGAAAATCTTTTTTTCGTTATACTCCTTTCGCAGTATTCAGTTAGAAAAGGAGGGAGAATGATAGACATCTAACATGGAAACTGAATTTCCATTGTCAAATAGAATATACGGCATACGCAAATTTCTCTCAGTATCTCAATCCTAAAAGTAATCAAAACGGGAAGCATTCGAGCATTAAGCGAATTCGACAACGGCAAAAGCGTAAGAAGTGAAAGGAAATCTGTGCTACAATTGTATTGGACTTTTAGCTGCATTGACGGATGAAATGGAACTAGAATAATCGGGTCGAGGGAAGTAAGGGAAGCAATTGTCAGTGAGCCGAAGATGTCTGGTGTGATTGATTACTCTTGTAACTGATCGTAGGGTTAAAGAACTTTTCGCCGATATTCTCAAATAAAATACTTGTTTAAAAGACGAAAATTTACAAATTAAATGCCCAGATTTTCGAAGGCGTTTATCTATAGATTTTATACGAATCCTGAAAGGAAATTATTCGATTATTACGCCATATGAATTCCTCTCATAATTTGAAAGATCAATACGTTTTTGCACGAAATTATCTTGAAAGTTTTCCGCTTTATGACGTTTTCAATTGTGGCATGAAATTGGATCCGTTCACACATTCGACGTTCACGTTCAACGTAGCTCTCCCGGATGTGGGTCCTTTAACGGCCTAATCTTTTTCGTCCTTCACCGCTTCCATCACTACACTAACTTTTCGCGTTTAAGGTGCAATTTCAGTTTTGATAACAGAACGACATCCTATTTTTCAACGAGTGACCATAGTGATATTTCTCATTTGGACTCTAATTTGTGCACTGCAAAAGACAATTATGCAGTTACTTTGATATTTTACAAGTTCAAAGCAACGCATGCAAATTCTCGTTCAACATGATTCGATGCCTTCAAACGTGCCAATATTTTCGGACAGTCAAGAGTCGTAAATTAAAGCGTTATTTTTGTAATACCTTTGCATATATTCACTTAATTAACTCAGGGCATGTATTAATGGCCAACAATCATTAAATGATCCCCCTTCCAAATATTTCATGATTTGAGATTAACGTGACGTTTATTGTAGTGTCTTTCTGCAGTGTTATGTCTCCAAACTCGAGCAAAATGCGCTATCATTAAGAGGTTAACTTTGACCCACTTACCAATATAATAACAACTTACACATCAATAAAAGGGCTGCTTTTCGACTTTACGCATATTTTGAGGCGAATTAAGTAAAATTCCTTCCATCTAATAAAATTACGTGGTTATACTACTAAAACTGATAATTTTTTCTAAAACTGCTTAAATAAAAAAATATGTTCTTTTGTTAAATGAGTGAGAAAAGTTACATTTTCCTCACTTGTGATGAAAGTGAGCAGTATTGCTAATAGTACGTAACAATGTAATGTTGGGAGTTACCAAGCGTGTAAAAGTTTGGCCCCCCCTCCAGGATTGTTATCAATGGCCCATTGAACAATATTGGAGGGGGGGGGGGAAGTTGAACGGCCGCCATCTTGTCCGCCATCTTGAAAATACCCGCGAACCTATTTTTGGCTATATCTTAGCAACCGTATGTCCAAATCGAACGTACGTGGACTCTAATTGCACAGTTTTGTATTCCTAAGATAAATTGTTATATAACCGAAATTGATAATCCTAGCGGATTGAATGTTTTTGGGCTTAAAAGCTTAAATTATGGAATATGTAAAAAAAACGCTAAAAAACATATCACTTTTTATTTTATTATTATTAATCTTTTAGATCTCGCTTTTATGAATAAAATGCAAAAACAATCAACGAAATCCGAGCACTGGTTACGAAAATATACAAGAATTAGGAATAGGTAGCGCACCTCTGCTGAGCACAATAATTGGTAGTTACAGGTCAAATTAAAAACTTCATAAGTTTACTCTCTACAAAATATGCGAATTACTACTAAATACATGCATTAATTAAGTGTAATCAATTTTTGAAGGTTTATGCCCCATTCGCGATTCCCTCGCCCCCATAAGAGTAATGATCGCCATGACATGAATCAGATCCGAAAAACCGTACCGGTGAATAAATCGAAAATACCCGAATTAATACAAATTTTATAAATTAATAATTTTTTTTTGTGCCGCACCTTCTCGTTTATTTAATTAATTGATTTAATTTAGGCTTTTAGGAAGAAGAGGTGAACATCAAATGACAATTATTATACGGATTAATTTACACAAGGGCATTTGCAAAGAGCAGTGTAGTTTGCACGTACATTGTTTGTCACACTTACGGGTTGTGACTCCACTTCCTCACTGAGAGGACGCTCTAAAAGTCTAAAAGGACGGAATTCAGTGCCTGGAAAAGGAACCCAGACACTGTAATTCAGGTCATCGTCCAAATGATGGAAAATCCATTCGCAGTGGTGAAATTTGGAGTCTACAAAGTTCAAAGCTTTGAAGCCTTTCTTTATTCAAGTTTATGGAGGCGGTGCAGAATCCATTAATCAACAACGAAAGTTAATATTCTGTCACCGAAACAAAAGTTTACCAATGATGCACCCGACACAAGACGTTCTCCTATTACACTGCAAGAGAGCAGCTTACCAAGCTACCATTTGGAGCAGGGCACATAAGGCTGAGCTTCAAGCCCCACATCCAATTCAACATGGGTGGAAGAAACTCGATCACAGATTCCTTCCCGTGTGGATAACAATTCCGGAAGTCAGCCCCGCTTGCATTGAGATTCTTTAATGTGGTTACAAGCAGAATTGTGGAAACTGATGCAATTCAAGAAAAAAATCATTAAATTGCACTGCTCTTTGCAAATGTCTGCGTAAAGTGTTCCGTATAATAATACTTGTCATTTGATGGTCACCTCTTCTCCCTAAAAGCCTAAATTAAATTAATTAATTAAAAAAACGACAAGGTGCGAAACGCATAAAACTTTTTACAAATATATAAAAAATGATTCATTTATAAAATTTGTATTAATTCGGTTATTTTCGATTTATTCACCGGTACGGTTTTTCGGATCTGATTCATGTCATGGCGATCATTATTCTTATGAGGGCGAGTGAATCGCGAATGGGGCATAAGCCTTCAAAAATTGATGTATGTATTTAGTATTAATTCGCACATTTTGTAGAGAACAAACTTATGAAATTTTCAATTTCACCTGTAACTCCCAATTATTGTGTGCTGAGCAAAGGTGCGGTACCTATTCCTAAATCTTGTATATTTTGGTAACCAGTTTGTTTTTGCATTTTATTCATAAAAGCGAGATCTAAAAGATTAATAATAATAACATCAAAAGTGATATGTTTTTTAGCGTTTTTTTTACATATTCCATAATTTAAGCTTTTAAGCCCAAAAACTTTAAATCCGCTAGGATTATCAATTTCGGTTATATAACAATTTATCTTAGGAATACAAAACTGTGCAATTAGAGTCTACGTACGTTCGATTTGGACATACGGTTGCTAAGATATAGCCAAAAATAGGTTCGCGGGTATTTTCAAGATGGCGGACAAGATGGCGGCCGTTCAACTTCCCCCCCCCCCTCTAATATTGTTCAGTGGGTCATTGATAACTATCCTGGAGGGGGGTGGGGCAAACTTTTACACGCTTGGTAACTCCCAATGAAAATTATATGGAGATTGTTACGTACTATAACACTATTTATCTATTGCAAAAAACAAATCAATTGAATAAGTAGTCAAACATTGACAATTTAAAGTTGTAAATGCAAAATTAATGAATATTTTTTAATTATAATTACTTATGTAATTTTAGAAAAAAAATTGTGTAAAACACAAGAAGAAAATGTTTTTTCAACTCGAGCTCAAAAAAGCATAACTTTCTTCTCTTGTACAAATAACTATTCGACCTCTACCTCAGTTACAAAAAAAAGAACTTTATAGAAAATACATTGAATTAATAAAACAACTTAAAACCTCCCCTTAGACAATGATATTTAATAAATCAAAAATTTATATGAAGCGAAAGGTGATGTTTTCATCATCTTTTGCTTCATATAAATTTTTGATTTATTAAATATCATTGTCTAAGGGGAGGTTTTAAGTTGTTTTATTAATTCAATCACTACCCCTTTTTGAGCCTCTGATTCCACCATGAACTTAGAAAATACATTCTTATAAGTTTTTCTGTTTATTTGTTTTGGGACACTTAGACCAGTTTCTTAAAAAAATGCTCGGACGCGTCCATTTTCTATTTTTGGGCGACAACTTTTGATGTCAAATTTGACTTTGTCAGGTCAACCCCCTAGCCCCAGCAACCCCTAACTCAAGAATTTAAATAGGGAAAGGGAGTCGAGCGACCCCTCACTTGAAGCGTCCTTTAATTCTCTATTCGATAGTATGACCGAAATTAGTTTTATTCAATTTTTTTTCGCCCCCATGAAAAGCACCCTCTAGATTAACTAAGGTGGGGGTGTTGTTTTGAAAAAATCCTGAAACACGCCACAGTTGACCTTTTGAACGGCACATTTTGATGTTAAATTTGACTTTAAGCGTCTTTTAATTTTTACATATATTTTTGATTGCTAATTTGATTGTCAACTTTACCACCTCGTCAGGAATCACGAAAAATTCTCAAATTTTTGCACTATATACTTACCTGTTGCAAATCATTCGTGATTTATTCAACTTTTTCACTATTTACATTTATACATCTCTACATTTTCCTCTCTTAATAATCTATCTTCTTCCCTTTTGTCTCATCCCCCATTACCTGTTTTCTCCTTTTTCAAGTTTACCAAGTTTATTCTATCCACTCCGCTCCTCATCTCTTTTCATCTAATATTTCTTGCACCCTCCTGTCATCCTTCTTTAACTCACTACACTCTTTTAATATATGCGTCAATTCCTTTCCCCACATAGTCTGCAATTCCTTTCTTCCTCTTTTCTCCAATACTTATTACCCAACTCTTCATTACAGCATCTGAACCCTGCTATCCTTTTTTCCTTTCTCTTTCAGATATTCTGGCATCCCTTCTCCCTTAATAATCTTACAGCTTACATTGTATTTATTTTTGTCCATCTCTTTTGCCTTTGTATGTCCTTGTCTCTTCTTATGATGCCCTCTCTACCCTCACTCACTCTTCTCTTAATCTCTCTACTTCTTCCTTCGAGTACCCGTTCTTTTGTAATACCTATTCCTATCTACTATCTCATCCCTAATTGACTCTCCCTCTTTTATCTGCTTACAGCATTCCTGTACCTAATATTCTTTATTCCGTTCTTTCTCTCATTTCTTCCTCATACTGTATTGCCCTGCTTTCCGCCTCTACTCTTATTTTTTTTGTTGCACTTCCTCTCTTATAATATACCCTGGAGTTTCCTTATCTAGTCCCAATATCGATTTCCGATATTTTTCTTGTATACTTGTTATAATTTTTCGTATATAACTCACAAACTCACTCAACGCATTCAGATTTGGATATAAAGTTCATATTGCGGCGTTTTTCATAAAATGTAGTCATTTTTTAGCGCCCTCTAGTAGCGGTTTTTAATGTCATTTAGTTAAATGTATACAAATTGTAAGAAATGTTATCTACTCTAATTCTGTATGGAATTCATCATTGAAAAATGCATCCTTCATTCGTGAGTTGCATACCAATGTTATTGTTACTATATTATGGCGCCCCTAGCACGAAATGGCCGCCCGCTAGACACGGTTTTGATTATTCTATTAAAAGATTCGGTGGAGTTTATTGAATGTTTATGTTTATTTTTTCAAAACTGTCCTTTCTGTTCGGAAATGTTGACGACCAGGTGATACTAGCATCAAAATTGGTTCAGTAGTTTTTACGTGAGGCTGGAACATATAAACAGACAAAAATGCATTTTTGTTATCTATATCGCTTATGTAGTAGCCAGCAACAATTATTATTTTCAAAAAATATAGAACCCAGTTAGACTTTTATTTTATGTCGGAATAGATTGGGTTGCGGTAGTGTGTGGTTATTTATTGCATTTCTTACAATGGGCGGATCTGCCGTATTCCTTATTAAAATGGTTTTAATTTTTTGATTTCCTACCATCTGTTCTGAACATATGATTTCAAGAAATGTGATCAATGGTATAAAAAATAATTGTGTTTGCAATTATATCATGCGGATTAATTAATGAAAATGTAATTCGCAGCACGTACGTATTGATGTTGTTTTGGGGATTGATCGTTATCGCTACATACCGTCTCTAAAATTTGCTCTACCCAAAATTCGTCTGTATTAGTTAACACGGATTTAGTAATTGAAACTGTTTTCCATTCCTGTTTGCTTATGTTACCAAATTTATTACTAATGATGTAAATTAATGATACGTTGCATTTATCTGTAGGAAGCTTTAGATTTGTTAAATCCTCTATTAAAGACTGTGGCAATCCTTTAATAACTGTAGTTGGGATTATTTAAACGATCCTAAGACAAGCACTGATTTCAAATTCCAGATGTTTTTCAATAACTTCTACGATGCCTTTAGGATCGCTTTTCCCGAGCGAGCAATTAAAAAGAGCAATAATAATGCGCTTATTAAATGGTACAATAATGAGTTAAGAGATATGAAAAAGTCGTATCAACTGCTTAGTGAATTGTACCAAACATACGGAACAACGCATCTTTTAAATGTTAAGCGGCTAGCGCACTCTTCGTACAGAAGAGCTATTAAAAAAGCAAAAATCTCGGCTTATAGTCGTGCTATAAAAACTTCAGCGAACCCTATTGGCACTATGTGGAATATAGTAAATTCCCACAGGTATTCAAAAAAAAGTGTCCGTCACAGTATATCGGCTAATGACTTCAATAATTATTTCATAGGTATTTCTAATCAAATTCTGGAAAGTCTTCCAAAGTCTAACTTGGATCCTATAAACATCTGCGATGCACGTATTCCGAACCAAGAGAAATTTAAACTCAATTTTGTTTCACCCGGTGAAAATCAGAGAGATTATAACTTCCTTAAAAAGTAGTAATGCTAAGGATATTTTTGGTATCAGCGTTAATCTAATTAAAGGCCAATCAAGTCTGTATATTGACCCTCTAACGAAGTTAGTGAATTCTGCTGTTAGAGATGGGGAATTTCCGGACCTATTAAAAACTGCAATAATCGCCCCCCTTCACAAAAAGGGAGACGTTAACAGCATGGAAAACTATAGACCCGTATCTATATTACCAGTCTTTTCCAAAGTTTTTGAAAAGGTCATATTTAAAAGTATTTCGCAATATTTTGAGAACAATAATCTTTTTTATGGAAACCAATTTGGTTTCCGCTCTGGTAGAAGTACCTCGGATGCGGTTGTGTCTTTTATTAACACAACCTTAAATTGCTTTGAAAGGGGTGATTACTCTGTAGCGATTTTCTTAGACCTTTCGAGAGCATTTGATTGTGTGTCACGTGAAATTTTAGTCCGTAAGCTAGAAATGTACAATTTTGATGCAATCAGTGTGTCCTTGATAAATTCATATTTATCCCGTCGTTGGCAATGTGTCCGAATTAACAATGAGCTTTCTCAGAAAATGCCGGTAAAACAAGGAGTGCCGCAAGGAAGTATTCTGGGCCCACTTCTCTTTCTCATTTATATTAATGATCTGCCTAATTATATTACCCTGGAAAAGAGCTGCATTCTTTATGCGGACGATATTACTTTCTTGCTTCACGGTGCTAACAGTAGTCACCTAATGTCTAAGGCTAAACGATTTTGTGATTTAACAGAAGAATGGTGTACTGCAAATCAACTAAAAATTAATAAATCGAAAACTGAACTGTTGCTTTTGTCGCTAAAACCTCATGTGGTATTAAATGCACAGGTTGTCAAATTTTTAGGAATATACATCGATTCCAAATTGCAATTTCATTCACATATTGAATATGTTCGTAAAAAAGTAGGTAGCAATTTATTTGTACTTCGTAGATTGTCTGAGAGCGTCTCTGACGATGTTCTAGTAAAGGCTTACTATGCTCTGTGTCATAGTTTGTTATCCTATGGAATCATTGTCTGGGGTAGCTCGTCAGGGTGCAATTATCTGTTTAAACTGCAACGCTCAGCAATACGAATTATTGCCAATCTTGGGTACAGGGAAGACTGTAAATCAGCTTTTGTTCGCTTAAAAATTCTAACAGTGCCTTGCATATTTGTGCTGACATGTTTGCGTTATGCTAAAAGTAATCTGCATAACTACACTCAACAGGCGGAGATCCATGATCACAATACTCGTATGAGAGAGAACTTCCGTCTTCCATTGGTAAGGCTGGCAAAAACACAAAAAGGTCCTGAGTATTTACCGATGAAATTATTCAATTGTTTACCGAACTCAATTAGAGCGCTAAGCAATAAAACTTTCAACAAAGTTATGAAAAGGTTTCTCTGGATGCACGCATTCTATTCCTATGGAGAATTTATCAATTTCAATTTCGACACATCTAACGTAAGAATGTAAGTTAAGTTAAGGTGAAAGTAAACTAATTAATTTAGTAGTGGTTTGTATGACGAATGTACGTAATATTTTCAGTTACTTTGCATAATAAATGATTATTATTATTATTATTATTATTATTAAGGCAAATCAAAATTTCTTTAACAATAATAATTAATCTTTTGTTTTCGTAACGTTCCTTTAATACGCTCCATGCAACTGAATAATTTGATTCGGATTCTTCTCGCGAGTCTAACAAATTTGTTGCTTCGCCGCTTAAGGTTGATTTTAAATAATAAATCATCCACTCAGTGATAATGTTTCATTGGTATTGTATTTACAAGGTGGCGTAAAGGTTCATCCAGTTTTCATAGAATTAATGAACTGTATTTGTAAGATTCAATTATAGATATGAAAATGAACCAAAGTTTTTTTATGACTTACTCACCTTACCCTCTCGACACATTAAGTGATTTCCGACGATCAAAATTTCAAAGTTCAACAAGTCTAAAAAATGTTTCCATCATTCTTACGATCATCATCAGGCAGTTTAAAATTATTTAATCCCACACTCATAATTTTTTACTGTTTCTGATGATTTCTCTTATTCAAATTGTGAGTATTCGAATTGTTTGTACAACATTTACGGAGGAGTATAAATTTTGCGGTTCGAAAACAGTGAAATAATTACATGATAAGAAAAATGCAAAGTTATTTCATCTTTCATTGTAAATTTCCTTCCAGTTGTCGTGTTATCAATATGACATTTTCAAAAGTGTTTTTGGTAAACCTCTTACTCAATTTCCTTTTCAGTGTACTGCATTCATGAAAATATTGCATTACAGGAAACCAGTCATGGAATCGCTTCTTAATTGAAATTATTTTGATTGCACGTTTAACTTTTTGATATAATAAGGTAACGGTAATGGTCTATGAAATTAGCAATTCATAGAATTGACGAATGATACATATATTTTTTCCCTTGGATTTTTGCCAGTACCATTATTGGATTTAATTGATTAAAGCATAAAAGAAACTGTAAATCACTATCAATATTATCGACGGTACCTTAAATCAAGTTTGTGAATGAAAGCTCACGGTTATGAAATATCAAATTAGAGCGAGGTAAATTGAATCTACGGAGAAGAGGGAGTATAAAGTAAAAGAAAACCATTCGAAAGACACGAATAAAAACGTATAGAAACAGAAATAAGAAAGTTATGGAGTTGGTTCTATTAGCGAGGAAGGAAACTGCGACGACGAAATAGATTCGATTAACTTAAAGCAAAACCTGCATATCTACATGTCGAATGGAAACTTTTTGATTATAACAATTTTATGTAGAAAGGTGCAACGGGTTTATGCTAACAACAACACGGAGCTGTAACAAACAGTAATTCAATTTACTATTCGACAAAGTTTATAGAGAAGGTACACTATTAGGAGACGTTTGTACATTTCGCAGAAGTTACGACCGCATTTGTGAATAAAGCTTCTTCCATTTTAATAGTCATTAGACAAGTCGACTGGTTACAAAGTAGAGCTGGACCGCTCTTTTGCATTTCCAGAGGTTTTTGTAATAAAGGACATAGCCCGCTTTATTATGCCCATTTAAATACACTCGCACACACACATACGACAAAGTAATATCGCTTTGAATTCATCTACATAACTTTTTATACCACTTCAAAGAATATTTGTGCAGATTTTTGTCGTAATACATTTAACAAATAATCCTTCAAAGGAATCCGACTCTCTTTTCGCTCATGCCGCTTTCCAACGCTTTTCATCGAAATTATTATTTATTACTTGCAACATTTTTAATGTAAACGGGGGTGAACAAACTAAAGATAAAATAAGTGTTATTCTTAGGGAAAATGCTAACGCTAGGACGAACTTTAAGAAGCTAAGAATGTTCGTGACTAGACTTACAGCTTTTAAGTTAAGGCCTTTTCAAGGATATACATGGAACGGAATGAAAATGTTCCAACACTCCGCTTTACTCGAATGTTCCTTCAAGTAGTACGCATGAACTTAACAAAATTGAAGCTGTATCATGAAAAACATTTATCTTCAGTTTCAGACTTCTAACAAAGGGGAATTAAAAGGGGGATTTAAATCGGATTTACATTTTTTAAACAGATTTTGTCAATATGGCTTTGTTAAAAAATTAGTTACTCTTAAAATGTTTCTCGGCTTTTTCTACGGAATAAAAAGTGTAAAGTGCAGATTTATTGATTTTAGATTAAATTCGTTGAATTAGTAATTCTGTGTCTTGAATATAAATTTTTCTAATTTGTCTTCCGCTCTAACATTCTTGAGTTCGTGTTTAATTGACGTAACAATTTAGAACTTTCGCTTCGAGAAGACGCGATGCCGCATCTCTTGGAGGCGTTTAAATTATTGACAGAATGTACCTGGCGTACCTACTGAATCATTAGTCCCATTTTCAAAAAACAGCTTATCTTTACAAACAGCTAGTCAAAATGAACAGAAACTAATTTTCCGTATAAAAATTTAATATCTGTCTTCTTACAACGATCTTCAGAAAATCATCGATATAGACACAAGGGTAGCGCCACAAAGATTTTGTTTTTCTATTTTCTTCTATACCAAGATTTTCCTTAAATGATATGGTTGCACCAATCATACATATAAAATCAAAATATTGTTTTTTCCAAACTACTTATCAACCGCTACTTTCCTGCCGGTAACCTCCTATATCAGAACGCTCCGTTAATTGTTTTTCACGTCTGAATATTCACTCACTCGCGGCCTTCTTGGACTTTCCTATTTTATTATTTTTTATAGTGAGCAAAAGCAATGGACTCTCTGTTCCAATTACAGAGTATTTTTTGGGAGCTTTCGTTAGAAGTCTCCGGGAAAGTTTTGTAGGTTTTTGAAAATTTGGAAATTAGGGGTTACTCTGTAATCCGAATCGATGTAAAATATTTTCAAAATAGCAACATTTGCGGAAATGTCGGAAGTAGATAGTAATTTCGTTTCCTTATTTTAAATGGCAACTTCTATTTTTTGTTGCATTTTTGAATTCCACTTGAAATTTCAGTTCTTTTAGTTTCATTGTATTTTATGAGAAAAAATAACAAGATTTTGTGTTTCCACATTTATCCAGAAAATTTGAAATTGAAATTTGGAAATTGTACACAATACTGTTGTTCCTGCAACAGAAGAGCTGCCTCTGCAAGAATATTCTGAATACTGGATCACAGCTTCACACGCGAACATTTAAGAAATATAGTTTGTGTTTGGAACATGAAGGCTCCCATTTTGAGAATGTGTTGTAGAAGATAAGGTTTTATATTGGTTTGAAACCTATAACCGGTAACGGATGAATGTCACTTGATTTGTTTAAAATACGGTTGCCATAGGGTCATGGCAAACTACTAAAAAAAATCAGAAGAATGGTATCAATGCAATGAAGTGGGAATAAGTCAGAAACTATTAAAGATAGGGATAGGAACATGTGATACTAGAACTTACAATACCGGAATTCCTGGATTTCGAGAACCGGGATCACGGACAAAATTGATGCAATATTTAAAACTGGTATTGATACATAAATACCGGTATTTCGGTATTAATTTAATTTTATTTTGGTAGAAAATATTTTGGATTAATGATATTTATTTATAGTGCAAAATATTGTATGTGTACAGGGTGGGCCAATAGTGTGTGGATGGAAGACTGTGGTTTATTAACAAACATTTCGTTCATGGGATATGGTAAGGCTATAAATCTAAAATATTTTCACTTGAATCGCAAGTTTATAGAGGATGATTTATATCAAAATTGCGTTTTTTTAATGAAACCCCCTGTATATTCCTTGGTCAATTCTAGTGCGACTTTACGTATCACACATAGTACTTAAAACGAATCGTTTGGCCGCACGTGTCCAAAAAATTGAATATCGTAGGGATCACTAAGCTTAGAAGGCCGTGAAGATGTGATATTACTAAAACATGAAATGTACTATCTTCAACCGGACGGTCAAACACGAAATCTTCTTGTGTTCGAAGAATTACTACGTCAATTGACAAAATTTCTCTAAACGGTAACTTGATTTTTCAAATGGCACTACCAATTTTTCATTATTACGTTTTAATTTTGAAGTATGAATTTACAAAATTATAATTGCGGGTTTATTATTTCAAATTTCAATATTGAATATAATTTAAACTTTTTAACTTCAAGTAGCAGTAATCTTTCGCGTTTCGAATTTTGAAATTGTAATTTTCAAATTATAATTTAGGATTCATTAGCATTAATACTAATTTTTGAATTTTATGTGGATGTATTTAATTTACATTTATATTTACATCTTTGAATAACTTGAATATTTTGAATTTGGAATTTTGAACTTTGAATTTCTAAGCTATGCGTTTTTACTTTTCTTTTATAGTTTAGCAGTAAAAAAAGTCAATACCGGTATCAATACCGGGATCCCAGGATTCTTTCTCTTGATTGAATACCGAAAACCGGTATTCTACATTTCTTCCGTATTGTAAGCCCTATGTGATACCAAATATGCCCATTTTGATTCTCTATTAATTTCATAATATTTCATTTAAAAAACTGAATTTTTAGTCTTTGAATTTTCTTAAATTGGGAGTACCTACGCAACTTAACTTTTTTAAGTGCACCAAAAGAAATTACTTCTTCTATGCGCTAGTGAAAACTCGGTTGCCATAACTACAACTACAAAGTACCGCCCGCATCCGCTATTTTTTTTAAAGTGAAAATAACTTAAAAACCATAAAATGTAGATATTGATACATGGGTATTAAAAGAACTGAAGTTTCACTTAGAACCTAAAAATACAATTAAAAATATGAGTTGCCAAAAAAATAACGATGTTACTAACCACTTCCGGAAGGGCCGCCATTTTTAAAATATTTTACATCGATACGGTTTTCCGAGTAACCGCTAGGCATGGGCGCCCATAAGGAGGGGCAAGAGAGGGCCGTTGCCACCTCCTGGACTCCCAGTAATAATTATTAAAATAAAGAAACGCTTTTTTAATTTGCTTCATATTGTTGAAATAGCTAATGATCTTCCCCAAATTGCCCCCCTCCCCCTGGAAATTACTGTATGGGTGCCCATGTCCCTAGGTACAAATTTTCAAAAACCTAAAATTTATAAAACTTTCCCAGACATGTATAACTAAAGCTCTTAAAAAAACACCCCACGGTGTCAGCCATGATATATAATAAATAAAAATCAATGTTTGTTTGTTCGTATCTTATGCGCCGCCATACCCTTCGTCCGATTGCGATGAAACTTTGTCAACTTAATGTTTGCACTTTCGGGAAGGTTATAGTTATAAGTTATAGGCAACCTCATTGTAACCTCTTTTTATAGTGAATGTAACCTTACAGATGTACCGGGTGGTGCAAATTGGACACTTTCTTATGGAAACACCCTTATTTGAAGAGATAGAAAAAAATGGAACTAGGCGTCTGGAGCTTCATTTTAATGAGAAAATCACTGGCGCAAACAGAATTCAGCTATCTCTAATCGTTTGGCCGCTAGAGGGCGTTTCTCGAATTTAGTCGATTTATTAAATGCTCCATAGTATCTTTCTTATTTTTACAGATGTGATTTTACCAAATCTTTCTTAGATCGCTTTTTGACGTAGAAACCATCGACCCAAAACTACATTTTTTCATACGGACCACACTATATATTTTAGGGTTTTTGAAAAGAGAGTAGAATATGTATCACTTACTATATTTATGTTAAATATTTTTTCTTTAAATTCGAGCTGCAGACGCCTAGGTCCATTTTTTTCTATTTCTTAAAATAAAGTGCAGTCCATAAGAAAATTTGGACCCCCCCCCCCCCCCCCCGTTCACGGGGAGTATCCGAAAACTATCCCATTTAATTCCATTCCCAATCAACTCATTTAAATTCAATTTCTCAAAACAAGTGTACAACTGGCTAATTTATGGTTGAACCTCTCCAAACACTTTCGCCATTAAAACGAACCATTTGTTTCTTCGAAATTTAATTTCTCGTGAGCTTAAATTTGAGTGTACACTTGCATACACTATACGTGTATTAGTTAATTAGATAATATTATTAAGTTAGGTTAGTTTTGTTTCTCCTCTTCCTCTTTTAATACATCCTAAATCTAATCGTAATACAACAATTCAAAGAAACGCAGGTTCAATGGTTCTAATTACGCCTAAATTTCAACTACACCTTTTCCAATATTGTAATTCAGAAATTGTAACTTGCAATTCAGATTAATGAATTGTAATTCAGAAACTGTCACATACACTGTGTCCAAGATAAGGAGGGCCACTATGGGGATTTCGGAAACGGTAAGAGATAGAGTTTCGGTTAAATGGGAGAAAAGTTGGGCAATTTTGAGTTTAGTACAATGAAATTTTTAAACTTACGAAATTCCGAACCGTTCCGAAGTTATGCGACAAAAAGCGAATTTTCAGGATTTCGTTTTTGACAAATTGTTACTTTGT